>OW285239.1:50648251-51248251 GCA_935421215.2 Melolontha melolontha
ATCAAAGTTAGTCAATAGGTTTATTGAGAACCATCCTAGTTTATCTTACAATGGGGTAAATGTAAAATGTTTAGTGTGCAATATATATATATATATATATATATATATATATATATATATATATTGTTATGATACAAGACGTACCCTTAGAGCAGCAACTGAAATGGGAAAAATAGGTTACTCAACATCACGAATATTTATGTAAACAAGGTTATGAAACGGAATTAGCAAGTTTTAGTAGTGTCGAAATGTATACGAATTTATATAACGATAATATTACAATTTTAAATTAGTATATTTCTTTTTCTCAAACTTCCCGCACAGGCCGCCAACACCGGAGAGCGTTCGGGGTAACTTACATCAGCAATACTCGACAACATAGCCGCTTAGAACCTACAAGCAGAACCACAGGTTAACTATATCTACGGTACCAATAAATATCGTCTTTAATTTATTTCTTTAAAAATTGAATCACATAAATAAATAAAGATTCTCGAATTTTTCCACCTTTTACCAGATATCATTTCAAAAATATGACTTTCCTAAATAATATATTTATTTTACTCTGTACACATAATTAAAAGGTACTTACCTACGTATTAGAGATTGTTTACATAATTTTAACACACATTTATTATAAAATAACAACACACATAACCTTGTCAATTGTACACCTTGTTATAATAGACATATATAGTTCACATTCCACTTAAACTTTTATATTTGTACATGTTATTACAGTTTTCTTCTTTTAATACAATAAATATATTTTATTTATATTGATATAGATCTTTTATTGATGTAGATACAGTTGTAGAAGTTATTTCTTTTGATTATCGTTTATTTAAATTACTAATAAGGAAGCAATTACTTTTAGTCACGACGAGCCTGAGATATACCATTTATTTAAACATTTATATACAAATTTCATGCACCCTGAGTCTAGTTGGCAAGCAAAAACAGAGATTGCGTACATTGAGAAGTGTATCACATTTAATAAGGCGCCCAATTATTATTTTTAAAATTTATTTAACTTATCACTTCTCGTTCAACATAAATACTATATCCTTTTATAATTAACAGCATCTCTGCCTTTTATCAATATATATATATATAAACCGTTTAACAAAACCAAATTTGCAACGCCACGTGCATAGCGCAAGACATAAAGTTAGAGACACTGGTGCCAATACAAAATACGAAGTGTTCTTATTTGATTTGTGTACAATGATGGTTGTGTGTAATTTGCCGTTTACTTTGTTACGCAATGATTCGTTTATTTCATTTCTTGAAAAATATGGCCTCGTAGAATTACCGAGCTGCAGCCACTTACGACGTTATTTAAAATCTGTTCGTGTACATTTAGAAAATAAAATTAAGGCTGATCTGAAAAATAAAAAAGTGTGGTTGAGTGTGGATGAAACACCTGATAGGAAAAAAAGGATCTGTACTTAATGTTATGGTGCGTAAAATGGAACCAAATCAATCGCCATCCTAAATTTTATTAGCTAGCAGACAAATAGAAGAATGTACTGCGCGAGTAATTTCAAAAGTGGTGTTAAGTACATTGGAAAAATTTGAAATTTCCAGAGATCAAATCCTAATGTTTGTGACAGATGGTGCCGCAACCATGCTTTCTGTAGGTCGGTCTCTTAAGGAACAGTGTGGTAACTTTTTACATATTACATGTAAAATCCATGCCCTACATCTTGTAGCAGAACGGATACATAAATGTTACCCAAATGTAGATACGTTAATATCGAGTACAAAGGCAGTATTCTTGAAATCTCCAAAAGGTATTCGGAAATTTCACGAATTGTGTCCCCATACCCCTGAGCAACCACAGCCGATTCTGACACAATGTGGAACATGGCTACGAGCGGCATTTTACTATCATAAATATTTTGAGGATGTAAAAAAAGTGGTTTTATTATTAAATCCGAAAGATAGCGCCACTATCGAAGAAAGTCGGAAAAAATTTCAAAATAGTCAGGTTAAAAGTGATTTACAAACTATTCACAACAATTACTTCGGAATAATGCAAGCATTAGAAAACCTACAAAATTCTTCGCTATCGTTACAGGAATCAGTGCTAGTTGTGAAAGATACACGCGCACAGCTATGTTCGATAGAAGACGCAAGAAATGAGTGTATTTTAAGTAAGTTTGAAAGTGTTTTAGATAAAGATTTAGATTTTGCCAGACTTAGACAAATTTGTGAAGGTTCGTCTACAGATGTGTTAAGTTGTTTCAAAGATTACTTTAATTATGCAAACATCACATCGCTAGATGTGGAGCGATCGTTTTCTTTATACAAGCACATATTTTCCTCACGGCGGACTCGTTTTCGAGAAATAACTTTGGAGACGCACCTTATGTTAACAATATTTCATCGCGCTTCTCCAGATTTTCAAGTCACGGAAAACGCATAAGACGGTAAGTTTTTTTTTAATAATTTAATTACATACATTTTAGATTTTATTTTTTATACGTATCATCGAGAACGTTTCATAATCTAGAAAAACCGTCTTACATTTTTTTTTTGTATCTAACATAATAACAGCACCGTTCGTGATAGTATATCTCTAGATATTAATAATGTTTCGCATGCGGGAACCAATTCGTTAGTCACGCCTCTGCTTTCGCTCCGAATTGGTCCACTCTAGTTATTAATGATATAAGTTGATTATAGTATTTTTACGATAAGTGATTAGTCACGTCATAACCAGTAATATCCGGTACAAGAACCTAAGAAATTCAATTTACTGACGTAGTACATATAATTTCTCCGATATTTTATAAAATTAGATTTTCAGTGTTACCTATTCCGCGCAGTGTTGTCACGCATGATTATCATATGATATCCGTTTGTCATCTGTCAGTCACCGTTTCATATTATTATTGTTCATTTTATTTCTCTCGTTTTATTTATCTTTATTTTTCGTCTAACACAACTAGCTTTTCTTAGAACTAATAAATCATGCCTAAAGCGCTTGAAAAACAGGTAAGAGAGTTATTTTTGTCACTAATCACATATTTTGAGGCAGAACGCGATAGCAAGGGACCTTATTACCGTTAAATTGTGTACGAGAGGTAATTTATTAAGAATTGTTTGTTTTATTTCTATATAATACGCATATTTATTTTTAGAGAGTGGCTAATGCATTTAATATAAATGTTAATACCATTAATCGGATTTATGGCCAAACAAGGAAAACCTGTAACCAGTCCTAAATGAAAACGTAATAAGGATAAACCAACTGTTAATATTAACGCTCTTAGTCAATGCGCAGTTAGAAATTTATGACATGTACAGTAATAGTATGTATTCCATTATTTTATAAAACTTATAAAAATATTACCTAACCTTTAAAAAATGCCGAACAACATGTTACTTTGGGTACATTGAACAGTGTTCTTCGAGAATGTGAAATATTCACTGGTTGCCCTACTTCCTTGTGGAAAATATTGCAAAATATTAGTTTCCATTTTAAGAAAGACAACACTAAATGAGCATTAATGGAATTGTCTGTTAATGCTTTGAAAAGAATAGCATTTTTGCAACAGTATATGCGCCTTAAAAATGAAAATACATTCCAGTTTGTTTTTCTTGATGAAACCTGCGTTCTTCAAGATGGAAGCTCAAAAATCATGGCAAAATGATAATATTAAATCCGTAAAAGCAAAACAAGTAGGTGGCAAAAGGTATTAGTTATTTAAAAAGTATTGGCATGGGCAATATATCGTTGACTTTTGTTCTGTAAATACAAGTTGTACATGCTGGTGGCAATAATGGTTTCGTTCCTGGAACAGAATTAATCTTTGGAACAAATAGTAAAAGCATGGATTACAATGAGGATATGAATCGAGAAAATTTTCTAGAATGGTTCGAAAATCAGCTGCTTAAAAATTTAGAAACCCCTTCAGTTATTATTATAGATAATGCGAGCTATCATACGACAATAATAGATAAATCTCCTACTTCATCTTCGACAAAATACAAAATTCAGGAATGGTTAACTAACAATAAAATCGACAAGACAGCATTAAAAATACAGTTACTGGAGCTGGTTAGACTGTTAGTACATAAAATAATTACTGAATTTAGTTCAAATAGTTAATAGTTTGATGTGAAGGTATAAGCCGTCACCTATTTATGAAGCCGATGAATTAACAGAGCAACATGGCCACACAGTTCTACGACTGCCTTCATATCACTGTATTTTTAACTCTATAGAATTAATTTGGGTAATTACAAAAAGATATTCCTCTAGTAATATAGGTAAATATGATAGGACTAATGAAGGCTGTAAAAGATTGTGGCAAGAAGCACTGAATCAAGTAACTGCTGATGCATAGGCTAATAGTGTGAAACACACTGAAGCTGAGATTGAAAAATGCTGGGATAGGGAAGTCGGATTTGACCAAAATGATATCGCACCTTTCGTTATTAGTTTAGAAGAAGACGAAGATGAAGTTTTAAGCTCAAACAATTAACCCTTTTTGCCTCTTTGGATTTTGTTGACAAATTAGAGCAACTCGGAATTATTTGAAGTTTACACATATGAAATAATTCTTTTTCATGTAAACAAGAATAAAAATAAAATCTAGAAAAAGGTATTCTTCCTTAATGTATTTAGGGCTAAAGAACTACCTATTCAGGTTGATATTGAAAATTCATAACATAGGAATAATGGTTTTAGATTTATAAGTTACGATTGCACTTTTACCTTTTCATCATAGATTTATTTATGACTTTTTTTGTTTCAGTGAAAATATTTGTGAAATTAAGAGCTAATATACTGTTTTGATTTTAGTACCTATTTGACTTTATATTACACCATATTTACATGCTTTAGGGCACATTACTAGTCAACTTCGAATGCAGCACGATTTATTACCTGTGCCTAAGGGAAACTCGTGAGTGTAATGTAATAAAAACTAAAAAATATAAAACCCTTATATTCTATTGTTTAATATAATATTTGTACTGCTATATTATATCATGATTATTAATAGAGTGGACCAATTCGGAGCGAAAGCAGAGGCGCGACTAACGAATTGGTTCCCGCATGCGAAACATTATTAATATCTAGAGATATACTATCACGAACGGTGCTGTTATTATGTTAGATACAAAAAAAGTGAAAGACGGTTTTTCTATATTATGAAACGTTCTCGATGATACGTATAAAAAATAAAATCCAAAATGTCTGTAATTAGATGATTAAAAAAAAAACTTACCGTCTTATGCGTTTTCCGTGACTTGAAAATCTGGAGCGCGATGAAATATTGTTAACATAAGGTGCGTCTCCAAAGTTATTTCTCATCATTGTACACAAATAAAATAAGAACACTTCGTATTTTGTATCGGCACCAGTGTCTCTATCTTTATGTCTTGCGCTATGCACGTGGCGTTGCAAATTTGATTTTGTTAAATGGTTTATATATATATTGCACACTAAACATTTTACATTTACCCCATTGTAAGATAAACTAGGATGGTTCTCAATAAACCTATTGACTAACTTTGATGAAGGCGGTTTTTTTACTTTACGCTCCTTCAACATTATTAAATACACAGAATACACTTTCGTGCTGCTATTATACGTGTACACACGACGACCGTGAAGAACATACTAAGTAATCGTATGTGCGATGGGGCACGCGGGAATTAATTCGTTAGTCACGCCTCTGCTTTCGCTCCGAATTGGTCCACTCTAATTATTAATACTGATAGTAATAAACTATTTCCATTCTTCCCGTTTTTTATTCTAAAACATTGACATAATATTTATTAATTTTGCAAAATAAAAGTGTTTTAGTACTTTTATTTTGCAAAATAAGTACTAAAACAGTTGCCTATTATTAACATAAAGTATGTATTTTTCTGAATATAGAGTGACAAATATACAATATTAACATTCTAAGCAGTTTAAGGTATAACCTAAATGCCATCTGTAGAAAAAAATTGATAAATGTATATAACCTATAAACCAAATGAAAATTATTTTCAAGATGTAAACAATAGATTTGTCAACGTTGTGTTACGCACATTGACGACACAACTGCATGCTTGTTGTAAAAATATTATGATCAGTTTTTCCGATTTATTACAGTCTTGTGGTGGGTTGCATGGAATAATGATTTTTGTACACAAACAAAAAATTCTTGGCAAACAAAAATATTTTTTAACAACCACAAACATATTTATTTGTTATTCTGTTTTAAGTAAAGTACTTACAAATAAGTCGATAACCGCAAATATAGTAACTCCAAATCGTATGTCAACTAATTTGTTTTTCTAATTGTTTTATTAAAATCCCTTGAGGTTTCAAGAGTATACGAAGAGAGGGGTCTCGGTTCTAAAACTGCTAGTTTTAAAGAATATCGGCGAAATAACTTTTATAGGAAAAGTAAATTAAAATTATATCAAAATGAGTTCTATAAATGTTAATAAACGCGAATTATGTCTTCAACTGCAAAAACATGGAAAACATATATCCACAGTGGGAAGCTATATTAAAGAAAAGTTTCCTAGTCTTATGAACAAAACTAAGACCTGTTTGATTGTAAACCCTGAGAAAAATTTTATTACACAATTTAAGTTTGCTTTGGAATAAAGCAGGAAGGTCTAAGGATACATTTTTAAGTAAATACAGTGAGTGGTTAGAAGGAAATTTCCATTTAGAGTTTGAAGAAGAGGAAGCTCATCGGAGCGGAACGAGGAAGGCTCTGCAAGGAATACGAACTATCATCTGAAAGAAGTAAACATAGAAACGTAATAAAACTGTTTAGGGAATTTGGACTAGACCATATTCATCATTCATACATACAAGGTTTATCATCTACTGGAGATGTGAAGCAAGCTGTTATCATTGATGAATTACGATTTGCATCATCGGATATATTAGACATACTTCATAAGAACTTATTAGAAGGAAATCATTAATATTATATAATTGTACTTTCCTTAAATTTTATATTCGAACTTTCCTGCCTGTCGATCCGGAGAATTTTATAATAGATCCAACCTATTCGTTCGAAGTTCGGATCGATAGTGCTATAATGCCGGCAACTCAATCAAAGGTCACATTTGTCGCCTTAGTCTCAGTTATTCAAATAAAACGTATTAGCAGGTAAACATATTTTAATATATAGTTTATTTCAAATTATAAGAATACAACTTTGAACAGTTCTAATGCTTTTATTGCCCCACCTTCTGTGATGATAATTATTATACCTGGTCTCCTTATTGAACGGGTACGGTTTACCTATTTGCAACGTATGAATCTAGGGGCCGTATTGACTATAAATTAGGGCCCTATCATATAATAATAAAACGCTGTTAATTTCAAGTATATAATAAAAAATATCTGTACATTGGGTTTATATACAAAGAAAAAATTACAAATCGTATGTGTAGTGAATACATATAGATATATAAAGCTAATTTATTAGTAATACACAATAAAATTTTTATGTGTCACCGCATTTCATAAATCATCTGTGATTGAGTCGTCTTGCAAATCGGTGTCTGTGCCTGAATCGTATTGCAAATTTATAATCAAAGGTGCTACTATTTTGTACATGCGCATATATTCGTCCTCTTTTGCTATTGCGTGTTTAACAGCATTTTTCCCATTTGCAGCAGTTATATGTTCCATAGCATTTTTTATGTGTGTTACACTGCTTTCACTAAATTTCGGTGTTTGATTTGTGCGTCTTATGGTATTTTTCAGTTGGGCCCATATCAATTCAATGGGATTGAAAATGCAATGGTATGGTGGTAAACGCAAAATTGTAAGTCCTGCTTCTTTGGATCTGTTATTCACATAATAATCCTTTAAATATTCTTTTGTCTTCATCACCTCTATTAATTGTTTTTTTGTATAATGATCCTCAAAATATAAATTATTTGCTTCTAAAAATGTTTTAATATCTTTCTTATTATTACATTTTGTAGGAACTTTGGTTAGCTGTCGAGAATGATACGGAGCGTTGTCCATCACTATCACACTATCTTTTGGTAAATTTTGCAGCAAAGTGTCACAAAATCATTCTTAAAATAAAGATGAGGTCATATCTTCATGGTAATCTAAACTTGAGGATTTAACATTTTTAGCAAATAATAGCGGCTGTCCGATCCATCCTTTTTCTGACCCAGCATGAAGAATGATTAGTCTCTTCCCTCTTGAAACCGGCGCGTCCAACTGACACATACTTGAGCTATCCACCCAACCTTTGCAAATTGTGTCATGGGTGTCATACCACGTCTCGTCTAAATAACATATGAATCGTCCTTCCTGTTTATACCTTCTAATTGCCGTTAAGTATTCATATCGAAGTTTCTGTAACCTCGGGCTTTCCATAATTGTGCGACGTTTGTCTATAGTGCCAAACTTAGAACCAGCTTTCTTTAGCGACCGCCACAAGGTTGCTTTAGAACACTGACTATTTATAGGCTCATCACTGATTCTTTTGTGTAAGCAGTCAAGTGTAGATACAACATTTCCTCTGTAGAATGAGTATACTTGCTGCCTAATAGCATCAATTTCATACTCTTCAATTTTTCTCGGTGCTCCTTTGTCACTTCTTTGATTTCGAGGCCCTGCGTTATTCTTAATTATTTTATATATTGTTCCAAAAGGCACCTTTGTTAATTTCGACGTTCGTTGAATGTTCTGGGTTTGTAGTTCGTTATTTTCTTCCGTCAGTGTATGATAGATATTGAAAATTATCTGATTTGAATCTTCTGATATATGCTTTCTCTGTCGTGCTCCAACATTATTATCACTATCTACATCATAATCACTAACACTTTCAGCAAAAGGTCCGCTAATTGTTCGTTATGTAAAGAGAGAAAAATCAAATATGTATACAGCAGTAAAGACTAACAATACATGATATATAGACTCAATATTAGATGTAATATACAGATAATTTCACTTAAGATGCAATATACAAACATGTATAGGTTTTTTATTTCCATAGAAACTAGATGGTAATACATTCTTACGTTGTCCCACGTAAAATGCAACATATCAATATAATTTGACATTAGTTAAGTCAAAAGTAGCAGTATTTCTATTTCTATATTAGCTTAGTATCAATCTTAAATGATATACACAAAGGAAGAGAGAACTCAGTTAGTGACATGGTATCTTTCGGGATTCAATTCAATAAACGATATTTATCGGAAATAGAGTTTTAATCCTAAAACACTACATTGAATTAAATAGGGTTTACTGTCAATAATTTGACAAAACAACCATGAAAGATAGATATCATATCGATCATAACTATTACATATTGCATTTTATGTGGGACAGTGCAAGTGCATAGTATTTTCGAATCTATGGTTACTACATTCATATATTGCAAGTTACATGAAATTCTCTGTATACCAACTCTCCTAACAATATTGACTTAAATTTTGTTTAATAAATATAAGCACTTATTTCATCTAAATTGAAATTTAATGACAATTTAAGTATATATAATAACTATATATACAAATTAACAACTGTTGGTACCTATATTATTATTAAATTTTAATTCATGTAAATTGTAATTTAATGACTATTTAATTATATATAATAACTATATATTCAAATTAACAACTGTTGGTACTTATATTATAATTAAATTTTATTTCATATAAATTTCAGTAATTACAATATACTTAAATTTTGTCATTACGGACCTCAGCAGTTTGTTTGCGTAAAAGATAATCGTATTTAGCGGCCAGGTAGTTATTGCTGCAGGTGGTGAAATAAAAGCATTAGAGCCGTTCAAAGTTATATTCTTATAGTTTGAAATAAATTATACTAACTGTTATGTTTACTTATTACATGAGATATTCAATTTATTGTTTAACGTTCCTTTATAGTTCCTCTTCAACTAATTTGGCCACTGTGAGAGCATTTGTTTTTTTTAAACTCTTTAGAAGCAATGAGGTAAGATTTTGGCAGAATCTCGTCGCTAAGAACACTAATCAATAAATGAGCAATACAAGATCCTCTTGAATCGGTGGTTTCATCAATATATATTGTTATGGAGTTTTCCCTTATTTATATTTGAAATTTATTTAAAATAACTGTACCATTATTTTTGAACTTGATTGTATATCAGACATGTAAAAATGTGCTAAGCAAAAACTTGATTTTTGGAGGTCGTCTTTATGTGAAAGCGATAGCGGGTGATATTGATGGAGACCAGTTTAATATCCCGTACGAGAAAGGTGGCTTTGAATATATACCGATAGGACCAACTCTCAACGGGCCATACCCAGCAATATGTGGCAACAGCGAATCCCCTCTACGCGCAGTAGCTTACATTACCATACATTGCAGAGTTATGAATTTAGTAAGACTTAAACCGCGCAAGGATATAGTCGTTTGCATATTCGTTCTGTATACGTAATTTGCCCATTTCTTTCAGATATAATAAGGTCGTTATATCTCCAAGTTATTATTATTGTATTCTTAGCTGCTACGGAAAAGTAATTTTAAGTAATGAAAAAACAATAACGTTTTCTAAAAGATAAAAGTAAAAAAATCAATAATTCTGTAAAATAAATTTTAATTCTAAGAAAGTCACTAAATATAGGATTCGAAAATACCGCCCTCTCTCCCCAAACAATAGCCGAGCCTATTGTAAAACTCCCGCCTCACTCCCTCGAGATTTCTAGGGGTTATTGTCTCGAAAATTCTAAACAGTTGCAGAACTTGCAACTGTTGCAACCTTTACGTTTGCACAGCTAGATACGAATGACAGGCAATCTATTGCTCTCGATCATCGGACTTATGTATGCGCACGCGGAGTGGCATCGTACATACGTTGCCACATCGCATTACGTTCCATACGTATATTGTTGCGTATGGCCCGTAGCGGGTTGGACCTATCGGTATATATATATATATATATATATATTATATATACCGATAGGTCCAACCCGCTACGGGCCATATATATAAAATTAAATATATTTAATTATCGGTTTATTGTTTTGAATAGTGTTTTGGTTGATGTTGTAGAGTTTTAGAGATAAATTTTGCGTTATAAATTTTGATGTATTAAGAGAAAAAAGCACCTTTCTTTGTCTCCAGTAATTCTGTAAGTTTTTTTATTTATGAATTCATAAAATTTTGATTAATTTTATAAGAATATTTATCTTGTAGTCAATATTGTTATTTAAGAGATTTATTATTATTAGTAGTAATAAATAATAAAGCATATTTTTAAAATTTCTAAGTAATAAAGAAATATAACTGTAAAATGTTGCACGTTGGGAAGTCAAGGGTATATTTTTCATGTGTTTGATGTTTGCACATGCGTAGAGTTTTGAACGTGTTTCATATTTGTTTATACAGTGTGGTTCTCTGGGGAGAAATTAAAAATAAACTTTGTTATTTTAGTAAGATTAGTTCGGAGTCATGGAGGAAGTTTTAATTAACTTAGCTGTCATATTCAGTGAATTGTTTTACCTCAGGAATTGTTGAATGATGCAATATTGACCTTTATACTCTATAAAGATAGTTTTTTTTTCTTTTTTGATTTTTTTTGTATTAAATATTCATTTAAATTTTATCTTGTGCTCATTTTTATCCCATATACCTTTACTGTTGTTTAATTATTAAAATAAGTAACTTATAAAGTATATAACTATAATATTTGTCAAGAAACATTGACTGGCGCTTAAATAATATTGCTGTTCCACGTTTTTCCGATTGGAACCCTGAGAAGAAAGAAGTCTCATTGTTGGATATCAACTGGCTGGGTATCCTAGTTGGGTAGATTAGTTGTGGATGGTGGTGCAGTAAATATATAAACCACAATTCATAGCAATATGTAAAAATGTTTGTTCCGAATTTTAACTTTAATTTCCTCAATTACCTCCGAATACAGGGAACTTAGGTGGTTTCTTCGTAGTGTGGTTTCATCTGGGACATTGAATTTGCAATACTTCTGGAGAAAAGAAGTGAAGTTTTGATTAAATATTTGACGTCATCATTGCATTACATAGGTTTGGGTTAAAGATGTATTGTTCGTTTAGCTTTTTGGACATTGGTTGGAAACATTGCGCTAATGTGGATTGTGACACGTCTCCAGATTTAATTTCATTAATATGAGCAGAAGTTTTCACGCGTTGGTCTATCTAATATTTTTTATTGCATGATATCTGCAATAAAAAAAACAAAATTGAAACATCAAATTGAAAAGCAATAATATAAATACTTAGATCTAAATTCCTAACAAATAAGTTCAAAATATTAAACGAAAGCGCCCCGAGTGTACAAATTATGCGGAACCAGTCGTACCTAGGGTTCCGTTTAAAAAATTAAGTTAATACTGAAAGGGTAAAACTGAAACACCTTGTGCATTTGCCTGTATTTTCATTGTGTATGTCCCTCAAAAAGGATGTAACTCGCTTTTATCTTCTTTTTGTATCTCAAAAAATAACAGATATCGACCGATTTCGCCCCACCCTCTATAGAGAATATTCAAAAATTATACTTACAATTTTAGCGCACGCAGAACAGTAGACTTTTTCCATATCTATACGTAGTTCTTTGTATGGCTTAACCCGCACTGACGCTCTACTGATTTTGGGCATTTCACTAATAAAAATAAATAAAATACCACAACACTACAAAACACAAATCGATGTTATCTCTTCAAAACCACAATCAGAAATAAAATTCAAAAATCGATGTATTATTTACCTACTTATGTAAATATAGGTACAATAAAACCCCTGTCAACGGTTTAAAGATACCTATTTCGTACCCCATACTCTTGTACCCCATAATTTTTTTTTTCTTGAGAAATGCAAACATAATAAAATAAATTACTTGATAATGGGAGATTTATAAAATTGTTTATCTTGAACCCTTGATACGCCTGCCAACGATCTACATCATTCAACATTCTTTATATGCAAATATTTAAAAAAATGCATGTAATATGCAAAATATTATTATTATTAATATTTTTATTATTGTTAACTGCAATAACTTTTATAAAATTTAATTTGTATGTTTCGTACTAAACCTATATATTTTTTATTTTTCCATCAAAACCAAATAACTAAGGCGTATTTCTGAAAAATATAACATTATGCTATAAAACGTACAAAAAATAAATGCTGTAAAACAATTTTGGTGCCGTTCACAATTTATTTTTTACGATTCCCTAGATATCTCGCTTACAAGATAATAAATGTGCGAATCCTATATTCTTCTTTAAAAAATATCACGGGTCTGACAACTACGTAAGTTAGAATTTCGGAAAAGGCAGCCATAAATGTATATGTAAAATTTATTTTACATCAGATGTGTGGGATAATAAATTTCTGCGTTTCATATACACCGATAGATATGTGCGCTTCTACGGTTTTCACCATAAATAAGTAATACAGTACTCAACGTTAAACGACATGTGATGCAAATCGAATTTAAAATATCGATTTGATGATACTTTAAACTACATCAATAATACATCATTCTTTATAACAGTGGCGGCTCGGGGTGGTTCACATAGGGAGTGCATAATTTCAAAATTAAAAAGTGTAATATAAAAACGCTTACCCAATCCTCATAACCGACGTACTGTTCCAGACAGGTACTGTTCATTGTAGAGTTTGTTTTGAGGGAATAGTAAATATTACACTACACAGTTTAATTACATCCGACAATAAACAAAGTCCATTTTATGTGTCTTTGGCTTGCAGAACAGTTCTATCACTTTTTCATTAAAGTTTGGGAAATCATTTATACATTCTTTTTCATAAGATAACATAGTATGGGCATTTAATCTCTCTTCCTTCATTGTATTTCTCAGGAAAGTTTTTATTCTCTTCAACCGTGAAAACTGGCGTTCTGCTTCGGACGTTGTCATTGGGATTGTAATGACAATTTTTAAAAGCTTAACAAGTTCATTAAAGGTGTCGCTTAATCCATCCAGCAGAAGACCTAGCAGACCTACAGCACCGACTTCTATATTGTGCCTAAATTCTTCTCTAGAATATAGAACGCTTATTTCAGTTCGTAGTCTGCTTTCATTGAGGCATGGATAAAATTTGACTGCTTCTTTAAGGCAATCTTCCAGAAAAGAGGAGAACTCTTTAAAGAAATTAAGTATGCTAATATTAAGTGCCCTGTATACCGAAATCTAGTTTTTATTCCTACCAAAAAATTTCGGTTCGAATTTTTCCAAAAGCGCGTTCAAAATTATCTAAATTATTCTTAATTTTTAATGCATCTGTATTGACATTTTGTAATTGATTAAACAATATGTCCACATGTGGCATAATTTTATGAAAGAAAGTTAACCAATAGATAAAAATTTCCTCCTCCAAAATTCGCAAATTGGCACCAGGTTGATGAATGGTAGTTTGTAAACTAGCTTCTCCCTCGATTTGTTCTGGAGCTTCAATTATTTCTTCTCGGTGCTCATATATTGTATCCACTGTCCTAGAATTGAAGTTCCATCTTATTTTTGAAGAACGAGGTAAGCTTTTTCTAAGAAGGAATTCTTCCAATCTTGCAGCTCGTTGTGGTGAAGTGGAGAAAACTGTACATAATCCCGTCAGATTGGCAAAAAAGAATCTGCAATTACTACTGCTCGATGTAGCATGTGACATAATTAGATTTGTCTGATGTGCATAACAATGTACAAAATTAGCCCTTGGATACTGGTCTTGGACATGTCTTTGCACGCCGTTAATAGCACCACTCAAGACTGCTGCCCCATCATAGCTCTTTGCAATCAGTTTTTCTGGGTCATCAACAAGCAAACTAATTTCGTTAAGGATGGAGGCAGATAAAGAATTAGCATCATGTCCACTAGGCAGAAGAAATTTCCAAAATCTTTCGACCGGTCTCGCGTTCACACTATATCTTAAAACAACTACCAACTGATTTGACACACTGATTGGACACATCTGTGGTTTCATCAGCTATCACAGATATGAAGTCGGTTGCTTTAATTTCACTGGCAACTTGTTCATGATACACGTTCAACATTGCATCAAGCAGCTCATTCTGTATCGTTTTTGATAATCCCTTAATAACCGGTGCTGCTTCGATGTGATTTCTGAGCGATTTATCCAATTCTGACGTAAAATTTATCAATTCCCCAAAAATGCCCTTGTTATTCGACGTTTGCTGTTCATCATGACCCCGAAGTGCCAGTTCAAACGCGCCACAAAATCTAATGCAATTTATTATTAAATTTAACACATTCCTATTTCTTGTTCCCTTTTCATTGTGTTGTTGAATTGCTTTTCTATATGATGAATCAAAAACATTCTGAATGTTATTTTTTCCTAACATTCTTAGACTAAATATATTTTTCAAATGCCCTTCGGAATTTTCATGTTTAATAATTTTAGCACTAAGATGAATTAAGTCTCTTATTCCGTTTTTTGACCAAGACGGTTCACCACCAAACAAAAGTCACGGAAAACAAAACAAAGCATTTTTAATTTCACACCCACAAATCCAGATATTTTTCTGATAAATATCCATTTTAAATTTTCTTATAACGTCTTTACCTTTAACAGATTGTATATTTTCTAAACATAATTGAGGCATCGGCCGTTTAAAATTTTTTACTGCGATTTTTTCATCATACGTAAACCGCGAAAACGCGTTGTTCTCTAAAGCAGCGACGGAATTCATTTTACAACGGCCGTGAGCAGACTGGACCACTTGCTCAGACGCTATGTATTATACGACATTGAAGTAGAGCAAAATACAGTTCTCCCCACCTTCAATGTAATGTTACTGGCTTAACGGAGCAACAGTTGGGCTTTGCTCATTATATCTGTGACGACGATCGGTGCATGTACGTTGTTAGCATGCCACGTTCCTCGTCAATAACTATGAATACATAACTATGAATACATAATATACAAAATAAGTAAATACTTTCACAGTTAGTCGCCGCTTGGTTTGTTTTGTTTCATAATTCCAGCGGGTGCAATTGCTCACTTGCTCTCATTAAAGAGCCGCCACTGCTTTATAAGTAGTATTATATATGCCGGTTCTGGACCGCCAATTTGTGAACCACCATATTTAGCTTTATTTTCCTCTTTTCAGAGGTTAAAACTACTTATAGTGCTTAACAATTTAACAGTCTATAAAAGGTAAAAAATTTTCGTAAAACCTGAGTAATTCCCTCGAAAATGCATAAAACTGATTATATTTTTAAATATTAATACCAAATTTTATCCATAAATTTACAGTCACAATTTTGCTCGTCACAAGTTAAAATTACATAAAAACCGAATTTATTTAATCGCCACCAAATTGTGAACGAATATAAACCACCCATATTCTCTGTTAATTTAGCACAATTATGTTATAAAAAATTATTAGCATATCTCTCGTTCCCATCTAAAAATTAGATAAAGAATTTACCTTATTTAATCGCCACCAAATTGTGTTCAAATATAAATAGCTACATTTACAGATTTTCCTTAAATTTTATACTATTTTTTTTGTCATATAGCTAGTGTATTACATCCAGAAAGCACCATAAAATGAACGTAAACATGA
Organism: Melolontha melolontha; assembly: GCA_935421215.2. Lineage (NCBI taxonomy): Eukaryota > Metazoa > Arthropoda > Insecta > Coleoptera > Scarabaeidae > Melolontha > Melolontha melolontha. The sequence continues at coordinate 50,664,816 of OW285239.1, forward strand.
AACAGAACGTAACGTAAAACGTAAACATTAAACGTAAGGTAAACGTAAGAATTCTAGTAATATAATGTCGTAACGTCAAAAAATATAAGTGTATATTATTAATTAATTTTTTGATAAAAAATATTCAACAGTAGAAAATCAAATAAATAAAATAATGAAATAAGAAATAGCAAAAAACAAACTGAAGAAATAAAAAAAAATCATGTATGGTGAAATATAATTTTATTAACAAATTCACTATTAAATATTAAATTAAATTTTAATTTTCATCGGAGGATATTTCCCCACGACCTGAGTCATTCCACTCAGATGACGGTGAAGGAGAGCTAGAAACAAATGTAATCATCAGAAAAAAATTATTTAAAATCATTGTTTACTCAGTGTCGATGTGGAAACTAGGTGGTCTTGCTGGTGGTGGAACTATTTCTGCTATTATATTTTTCTCTTCTTCATTAGAGAATTTGAAAGTTATTAATTCAAATATGAAATCAGGTTTCATCTGCAAACTAATTTTCAATGGAGAGATATTGTACATAACAGTTTCAGACAGTGGAATAATTATATTATTTACAAGGTTTCCGACAGAGTCGATATTAATCACATTATTTTCAAATTTTAAACTGCAATTTTGTATATCGCTAGTTCTATCACAATCAGTTAGAGAAATATCTATTCTATTCTGCATTTTGAGATTTGGTGTCCTATTCCTTATCTGACAGTTTTTTAATTCTTGTAACTTTCCTAAAGAAACACCATATTTTTTTCCATTTTACTAAAAAAGTTCTAATAAAAAAAGTGTTTATGTGCATATATAAAATTGTATCAGAATAGCGGTGTTAATTTCAAAACTTCATACTTACCGCATTTTTAACAGCTAAAAACAATGATCGTTGAGTACTTGTAAATTATTATAATATATTGTCTGTGCTCTATCGTAAATATATTTGGTTATGTGATATGTGATTCAGGTGTTATGTTATGTGATTGTGTATTTTAGTCGGTAAGGTTGTAGATTATAAGTAACTTTTCCTATGTAGTTTCACTATTGATCATAAGGTAGAGTCAGTATAACCTACAATAATCATATTTACATCTACTCATATATTTTAATTTTGATATGGAATAAATATGAATTCCATTAATTATTCAACATTACTTGTAAGAGATTGCTCGTGTCTTATGTGATATTTACCATGTTTATTCTTCATATGTTGTTATATAATGTTGTAATGGGAAAATCAACAAAATTTGCATGACTTATCCATACACCTAACATAAAAATATGTTAATATTTTATAAATCTTTAACTAACCGAGGCATTCAAATTATTGACCAGTGCTTCTGGAGAAAAAGGTTCACCATTAATCATTTTTAAAGGTGGTAATGTCTGGGACCAATGGCAAGCTCCTGATGATGTCTTCCCTGGAATGTCGTACGCTGCCAGTAAAAAAGGGTGGATGGATGGTGATATTTTCTTCAACTACCTACAAAACACTATTATTCCTGCTTTGGGCGAACAGAGGCCAGTACTCATCATATCCTGAACCTCATCAGACATATAACTAACTTATGGATATATTTTTACACAAATGTATCTTAACAAACACATGTTTTGTTTTGAATGGTTGAAGGAATGGGTACATTTTATTACTTAAATGTCTATGCACAAAACTTTCACTACGGTTTAGACAATACTGTTCTTAAAGTGATAAAACTGAGGGTCTACATTATGTTAATGGAAGGTAAAGAAGTTCTATGGAAAAATAAAATATATGATTGTCTGAATATCAAATAAATAAATTGAGTAAGGCTGAATTATTAATTTCTAATTGATTATTGAGGATCTTGTCAGTTTTCTTTAATTTATTAATTTCAAGTGACTCTAATAAATTAAGTTTTTCGCCCTTATTTTCTAAGTGTAATATTTTAAATTCTTTGTTAAATTAATATGAGACGCATATGAAGAGTCACTTTTATTATTTCTAAATGAAGAAAAATATTCTTTGATGCGTATTTCAATAGATCTGCCTGTCGGTCCGATATAGTTCTTTACCTCCCTTTAACAAAATGTAGACACTCAGATTTATCACTTTAAGAACAGTATTATAGAAACCATAGTGAAAGTTTTGTGCATAGACATTTAAGTAATAAAAAGTACCCATTCCTTCAATCATTCAAAGCAAAATATGTGTTTGTTACGGTACATTTGTGTAAAAATATATCCATAAGTTAGTTATATGTCTGATGAAGCTCAGGTTGGAGCGAAACTATCGTTACTGTGTAAAGTAAAAAGTAGTGAAATTCTCTATAATTTGTTTTATTTATCCCGATAATAGTTGATGAAAATCGACAAAATAAAAAAAGTATAGCTAAATTCCCAGAACTTTGGAAACATCCCTCGTATTTATAAATCTAGAAAGGTGCTATTATACTATCTTTATTAAAAATATATTCAGAGTGTGAAAATCCTCATGACAAGTGTGAGACTTAACCAGTTGTTTTCATCGGACGATCACAGACGCAATAGACGGGAAAGTGTATTCACGTGACTCCACTATATATAAGTCGTACAGCTCAGACAACGTATATAAATAAACCAATCTGAAATATACAATTTTAATTAGTTAAAATGCATGTACTTTTACCATTTCCATGAACTACGCCGTCGCTTGTAGATTCGTGCTTCTGAAAGTTTTATTCAGCTTTCGAGAACGTTGGCTTTTACCTGAAAGTACCGCACAATCTTCCTCGATCGACTTTATGTGCAATACAGCAGCTGCTGAACTACACGTCTATTCATGGAAAAGTTGTAACTAAAGATTTACCTAACATGTGCTATTTTTATTAACAAACTTTCGACAAACACACAAGTCGCTTAATGTTACTTCGTCAACAATTATTCTTCACAAAAATTGTTTTTAAGTAATGTAATACTTAAGTAAGTAATGGAAAAGTGATACATCTGCTCGCTGACATACATACACAGTCTAGCATAAAACCTGTCAATATTGCCTAATTACACGAAATTATGAGTTAGAGAACTTCATAACTGTCTAAACATATCGTCGGGCCTGTGTAATCAGTAGGGACCCGACATGAGGGGCCCATTACTCATCGCCCACGGGCGTACTATAGAAAATTTGTATTTTTAAAGTTTTTAATTTTATTTATATAACTGGAAAACAAACGGGTGGTGATCTATAAAATACGAAATACATTTTTATTTATTCATTTTGTAGTTCAAGTTGAGAAAAGGTGTATTAATATTAACTAGCAATACTTTCTCACGGTTCTCTTCTGCAAAACTTGTTCTCTTTGAATGAAATATATTCTTGTAGATAGAAAACGTCCATTCTACATAATAACTGTGAATATAGGTGCGTACTGGAAATATTATTTTATTTCAGCGTATTTAGCAGTTAGATTTTGAGGCATTGCCCCGCAATGTTACTAAATCTGGCTTTCTATTAAAAACTGCCTCTTGCCGATGGTCACATCGGAAATCACTTGGAATATTTTTCAAATTATTCTAATTCTAGTGTGGTTAATCCATAATTTAATTTGTGATTTTGATTTTCAATATAAGTGATTAATTTTGGCAAATTTCCAAAGTGTTCCAAAGAAAGTACAACTGATTTCTTCAATTTGGAATTTGTATTAGTTCCTTGCACTCAGAAATACTCAGAAATTTTGTAAACTATCGAAATTCTCTGCATAAATACGAGGAACACCTTTTATATTTTGATAATCGATCACTAGATAGTGCTTTTGACATATGTATCCACTATATTCTTAAAGTTTGACATTTGTCAATGAGAAATCCGCGCTATCTTAGAAATTGAGTCAGTGTTTGTTGACAGTGACAATTTTACGACAGTGAGTTTGCAAAATAATGGAGATTACTCGTCAAGGTTTTCGTTTGATGATTTTTTGCGATAAAAAAAGGCTAACTCCACAAGAATGCAATTATATCGCTTCGGTCAACTTTTGGTAATGAAGCACTATCAGAGAGGACAGTTTACAATTGGTGTGCAGAATTTCGTCATGGTCGTACCTCAGTGATTGATGAATCACGTAAAGGTCGACCAAAAACTATCGTGATTCCAAAAAGCATCGATGCTGTGCGGAACACGATCGACATATGACTTACAGTGAGGTGAAGGCATCTCTTGGCATATCGCAAACTGAAATTCATTCGATTTTACATGAACATTTATTTGTAAAAAAGATATGTTCCAGATGGATTCCACATAACTGGACCGCAGCACAGAAAGCAGCTCGTGTCAATTGGTGTAAAGAAATGCGCAAAGAATTCGACGTAGGAACCGCAAAATCCATTTACAACATCGTCACGAACATCGTAACGAAACATGGATATATGCGTATGAGCCAGAAACTAAGCAACAATCTACTGCATGGGTGTTCCAAGACGAACCGAACGCCACAAAAGTTGTAAAAGGAGCACTTCCAAGAAGATGATCGCTTGTTTCTTCGGCTGTACACGACATATCACAACAATTCCTTTAGAGGATCGAAAAACTGTTAACACTGAATGGTATACAGTAATTTGTTTGCCAAAAATTATAGTCGAAATCGGGAAGAACATCCGAAGTTAGTATTCATGTTAGTATTCATCACGACAATGCGAGTTCCCATACAGCACGTCTAACTGTTGACTATTTGAAGAAGAAAAGTGTTGAAATAATGTCTCATAGTCCATATTCACCTGACTTATCGCCGAATGATTTCTTTTTCTTCCCAAGTTTGAAACAAAAAATTCGTGGACAGCGATTTTCAACACCTCAAGAAGCAGTCGAAGCTTTTGAAAATCATGTTTCCGAGATACAACTTTCAGAGTGGAAAAAATGTTTTGAGAACTGGTTCGTACGCATGCAAAAGTGTATAGACCATAAAGGCAAACATTTTGAAAAACTGTAAAATGAATTCTTCCCAAAAATTTTGCTTTCTTCCCAGATTTTGTAAAAATATTAAAGGTGACCGTCGTACTAGTAGCTTACAACCATGTTCTCCATCTAGTTATAACTGGAGAGGGAGGCTGTGACAAAGATGGAAGTTTTTCCCTGGAAAAACTACTCTCAATGGTGCTTTTTTGAAAACTTTTTTAAAAGCGGATACATGTCTATCAACTTCCGGAAAGGTGTCTCTGATATATTCAAAGATTCTGTGGAGAGTATATGCCACACAAGTAATATGTAGCATATTTGGATATGTTTCTTGTTATTTTGCCAATTATTTCTTCCATATTTTCGTAGTAATTTCGTTTGTCTTCATTATTATCATTCTCTGTAGGCGCATATGTATTAACGATCGATATATTCCTCGGATTATTTACCACTTTTACCTACTTTTACCTCTTTTGCCTTAAACTCTATATCTTCATCATTTAGGGTTCTATGCCCCTGCTCCCCCCCCCTGCATACCAAATTACGTAGTTACCCCTTTCAATTTTCTTGTATCGATTATCTAACCTCTTGAAGACCTGCTATGCTAATACAATATCTATATATTTACCTTACTAATTCTTCTATTTTACCAGACACCAACAATGTTTTCATATTTCAGGACGCTATTTTTGTTGTTCCAACTTTCCTTCTTTTGCTCTTTTTAGTTTTTTTATTATTTTTATTATTTCTTAGATTTGTTTGTATATTTAAATATGGAAAGTATTAACTCAAAACCTTTCTTTGAGTAGCTCGATAATAATATCATCTTAATATCCAATATCATCTAAACTAATACGACTTTCCTTTTTATTCAGAGACTAGATATCTTGTGTATTTGAACACGTGCGTGTATATATCTATTTTTGTGTGTTAGTGATCCTCGTGTAGAGCAATTGTAACATACGTGTTTATTTGACGTGTTTATTTACAAAATATGATAGAATCAAAGTTAACAATACGGAATATACATGTGCAATCTGCATTTATTAAGAAATACATATTATTGCAACTGCATGTATAGGTAATTAATACATTCTTCCGGAAGATTTTACAACAGGAATCTGTTGGTCTGAGAACGAAAACAACTCATACTATTCTTTTCTGGATAATAAAGACCCTTTTTCATTCGACGCCCAAACGATTAATACCGAATAGACAAGAGAAGAATAAACACTTAAAATAAACTTTGTATTTAACAACTTAACGCCAATTAGGTCTGCAAGTAAAAAACTGTTTTTTATACATTTTCTTATAGATTTTGATGTCCTAAAACCGAAAAAAATATTTAAAAAATTCCATCTCATCAATTTTTTTTACAATACTAATTTTTATATTTTTATTTTGTGTAAAATTCTTATTTAGTTAAAATTTTGTTTTCTATTTTTTAAGCTTCAAATTTAATTAAAATTAAGATTTCTTACCCTAATTTTAATAGTATATTTTTCTATGAAACCCAAAACAGTATTGAAATGAGCTTCATTTCGATACGCTTTTTTTCATTTTCCAATGTTGGCGTTGTTCGAATACAGAAATAAATATCATTGCTGTCATTTGATTTTAAGAATTTATGTACATTTGACAGATATGACATATATCCGTATTTTACACAAACAACGTATATTGTATACAATTGACAACAAGATATATTAATTTCTAAGTCACTCATGTTTATGTTTTTAAATAAAAAATTAAGTAATGTTAACGAAAATTATAAATAATATGTAATATAATATACTTCGCAGATAGCAAGATTTAAATTTGAAAATGTCAAGTATCAATGTGACCAACTGCATGCTTTATATAAAAATTAAACTCTGAACTTTCATATTAAATAATTCCAATTTAAGCAATTTATTAATGTAAAAAACGCAAAATAGAAAAAATAGTATAAAAAACTCGTTTCATAAGGCCTTTTGCCGCACTCGCTCTTTAGCTAAACTGATCTCGTGCGGCAAAATGGTGCCCTATGAAACTTGTTTTTTAATATACTATTATCTGGGAATAAAGAAAAAAATAATGGACGTAAAAAGTTTAGTGAAAGGGGGGAGGGGGGGGGGGGGATAAATAATTTCTGGTGTTAGGCAGACGGTTGCATTATTATCGTGTCACACTCAGTTGACATCCAGCATTCAAACGCTACTGTGCTCTTGTTTTTATATGTGTGTTTTGGCTCATAGAGGTTGTATAATTTCTCCAAACAGCTTCTGTTATATTTGTGGTGAATATACAGTGAAAAGTCAACAAAGAAATATAAGTGATTTTGTGAAGAAGGTTTATTTTGCTTACTTCAAATTAATACTTGGTGATCAAGACAAAGCATGGGCTCCTTATAAGGTGTGCAGAAGATGTGAGGAAGATCTGGGCTTGTGGTTTAAGGGTAAGAAAACTGCATTTCGTTTTGGCATTCCTATGATATGGCGTGAACAGAAAAATCACACAACCGACTGCTATTTCTGTTCGGTAGACGTGAAAGGATTTAATACGAAAAATAAGAAGAAAATATGTTACCTTAACCTTGATTCAGCTATTCGTCTAGTGTCCCATAGCTCTGAAATACCAGTTCCGCACCCACCTCCTAATTTAGATGACATCCAGAGTGATGCAGAGGACTCAGAAACGTTTGCTCCCCAGAACGAATCTAGCTCAGATTTTTCAGTTGACGAGGGACCTCAACTTTTTTCTCAGATTGAGCTCAATGACCTAGTCAGAGAGTTGGGTCTTTCAAAAGATACAGCCGAATTGCTATGTTCAAGGCTAAAAAAAAACCTTTTATCATCTGGTACCTAATTTTTCTGGTACAGACATCGAGAGAGAGAATTTACTCAGTATTTCACTAAAGAGGGAAATCTGGTTTATTGTAATGATGTTAGTGGGCTCATGAAATGCTTTGAAATAGAATATGATTAATCAGAATGGCGCTTATTCATTGATTCATACAAAACTAGCCTCAAAGCAGTCTTGCTGCATAATGCAAATGTATTTGCATCTCTTCCAAAGGGACACTCAGTTCATATGGAAGAAAACTACAATGACTTAGCTACGATTCTTGAGAAAATCAAATATCAAGAACATCAATGGATGGTTTGTGAAGATTTGAAAATACTAACAATGTTGTTGGGTCAACAGTCAGGTTATACAAAATTCCCTTGTTTTCTATGTTTGTGGGATAGTATAGCCAGACATCTACACTGGACAAAAACTGACCGACCACCACGACACGGTTTAACTCCTGGCGAGAGAAACGTTATCAATACCACTTTGGTTCCGCCAGAAAAGGTTTTACTGCCACCTCTTCATATTATATTGGGGCTAATTAAGCAGTTTATAAAATCACTGCAAAGAGACGGGGATTGTTTTAGATATATATGTTCCAAGTTCCCGAAATTGTCTGAAGCAAAGTTAAAAGAAGGAGTTTTCACTGGCCCCGACATAAGAAAACTTTTGTCTTATCCCTTCTTTCCTGAATCAATGGAAGAAATCGAAAAAGAAGCATGGGATTCTTTCGAAAATATAGTGCAGAAGTTTTTGGGCAATACTAAGGATCCCGAATATAAAACTATTGTACAGCGCATGCTGACAGCGTATAAAGCTCAAGGGTGCAAGATGAGCTTAAAAGTTCACTTCTTACACTCCCATATTGAATATTTTCCTGAAAACTTGGGTGCCTACAGTGAAGAACAAGGTAAAAGATTTCACCAGGATGTACGTGATATCGATAGACGTTACCAAGGAAGATGGGATATCAGTATGTTAGCGGACTACTGTTGGATGCCCAAGCGAGAAACCAAAGAAGGAAACCAAAAACGAGTTCGGAGAAGCATCAAAGAAAAGAAGAAAAGGTTTCACAAGGAAAAGAGTAAACATAAAGTTGTGTATTAATTTAAATAAGAAAAATAATGGTTGATAGGTTTTGATAAATATTATGCTGTGTGTTTGTTGTAATAAATAGTTGATTTTGCTCATTATTGTGTTCTTATTTTGCAAAAAAAAACTATACGTGATGGAGAGTAATAGAAGTTATTTTTAAAATCAGCGTACCTTAAAACATATAATTCAGCAAAAATATCTCATGCAGATGAAAAAAAAAAATTTTTAGCAGAAAATGTGTGACTTTAATGCAGTGATGGCCTCCTCTATATAGGAAAAATGGTGGCCTTTTTTTAATTGTCGGAAACGTAAAATGAGTAGTTAATTCGATGTCTTTACCTCACAAATAATCGACTGTTGCGTGAGCGGTATGGGGACCAGCATTATCAAAATGATGAATGATTGCACGTTTAGGGTTGCCTTTTCGCCATTCATCAATATCTTCGGGCAAGTATATTATTGTATATGATTCCGCATTTACAGTTTGACGATTCTCCAGAATAATTGTAACATGACCAGATTTTGCTTCATTCAAGTTCATTTTGAAACAACTCAAACTGTCAATTGTTGATTTGTTTTTTTTTAGCATTGGTTTGCACCATTTTACGCGATCGTTTTTTTTTGCGTCGTGGAAAGATTATGCGGTATCCAACGGTACACTCCGTACAAACTGACTGATATTTTGACAATCGGACAAAAAACGTCATTTTTTTGACACATTGCAATATACCACTGCACATGCCTCATTTACCAAACTAAACAGCGTTGCCAGTTTCCCGAAATTTCATGACTGCCCCCATATTATAATACACGCACTCGTAGAGCGACTTATGATATTTAGCTATCGGCGTTCACCTTAAACAAGAAGGAAACCCACGAACACCTTCTTGGACAGCAAGCCTCGGATTCGATTCCGAGACCGCTGGCATAATATGTTAAGTGATTTACCGCTGTGTTATCGACCGAGATACATATTACAAATTTACTATTTCTTATTTTGTACGACATGTATGTATGTAATTTCCGAAAATTTGGAAGTTAACGTATGTTCCAATTAGTGTATAAATAAAAATTTATTGTAAATATTTCTTCAAGTAGTTTTATGTACAATTATAACGTCAATAATTTATATATTATCTATATAACGTGCATTCAAATAATTTGTTATGTGTACAATAATCTAATATATAATAATCACAATATAATTAAATAAATTCAAAAATACATTTCAAATAAACAAAGTGAACCGTAAAATAGTGCAATAAACAGATTTGTTCCATTCTGCAACATTTATAATGATGATATGACTGATGAGATATATAATTATTATATATATATTAATATTATATATAATTGGTATAACCGAGAGGTAATAAGGATGATAAAACAGTAGAAATATTACTATCGTAAATGGAAACGTACAGGCTCCACTAATAATAAGCAAGAATTTGTAAGGGTGCGCAGCTTGGTCAAAACTGAAGTTGGTCGTGCTTATAACCAGTACATATCTAACGTTGAAACAAATATAGTGAATGATTCATCACAGTATTGGCGATTTGTGAGCTTGAATTCAGGAACTGATATGTTAACTGATCCGGATGAAATTATTGAGGCTTTTGCACACATGTTTTCCACTACATTTATTCCACGTTCAACTATATCTGATACTTTTCCTGTAAATATTCTTTCATTTGACAGTATTAATATTCCGGCGGTTTCAGCAGAGGTGGTTTCGTCTGTTTTAATGCAAGTGAACGCTGACAGGACCTCCGGTCACGATGGGCTTTCTAACTTTTTCATTAGAGATTGTGCACGGGTTCTGAGCAAACCTCTAGTTTCGATTTTTAATTTAAGCATGAGTACGTCTACTTTTCCCGACTTTTGGAAAATAAGTCGTATTATGTCAATTTTTAAACATAGGGATAAGAGCTTTATGAACAATTATCGACTCATTTATCCCTATGTGTAAAGTTAAAAGAATAAAAATCAATGCATTATACCTATGTGTAATGATAAAGGAAAAACCAAGTATATCTTTTCAGTATCGCAAATACACAAATGCTCCAAAGGCATGCTAGTCACTATATTTATTTTTGTTACAACCAATTTAGAGTTTATTTAATATTTCTCAATGTTAATAACTCAAAGAGTATCTGTATGTATTGCTATGTATCTTTCCGCAATTATTATTAAATATTTAAAATTTTATATCCAAATTATATACACTCAGGTGCAAAAAAAGTTTGAGATTCTTGCTTTTAGCTTACACTTTTAATATTTTATCGACAGAATACTTCCTCCTGGACTATAAACAGACAGAAGAATATGTTAGGTACATATTATCGTTTTAAATTAACAATAAACACCTTAGAAAATTCAGATTCAACTGTTCCACGTTCCATTCATTCAATTAAAGTACATGTTTTTTTACAATTTTTAACGAATTTTTCGGTTGATAGGCAATTTCTTGTCAGTGTGACAGACTAGTTAATTGTTAATTATGGTTCTAAGATCTAAAGATTGTTGTTAATTATGGTTCTAAAGATTGTACTAAAACAGTAGCTCTCGTGGAAGATGGTCGAAGCCAACGGTATGTGGGTCGGTTACTCAACGTTAGTCATTCTACTATTCAAAGAGAGCTACAACGTTTTGGGGAGACTGGTACAAACATACTAAGGCGATGTAACTGTAGAAAATGGGAAACTACCACTCAAGACGACAGATTACTTTTTATTAATTCTCTACGAGATCGTCATTTGACCTCAGTACAGATGAAAAATCGACTTCTGCATGTTCGTGATAAAAATGTAAGTAAGTGGACAATTCGCCGAAGATTACATGAAGTTGTATTGAAAGCTTTCAGGCCAGCAACTAGGCCTAAGTTACTCCCACGTCACCGGGTGGCGAGATTACAATTTGCTCGCGATCGCATCAACTGGAATCTTGAGTAATGAAGTAATTTACTGCTTACCGAAGAGTCCAGGTTCTCTCTTCCTTCACCAAACTGACGGAACGAGTATGCAGACGAACGCGGGAACGATCCGCAGAGTGTGTTTTCTGCCCCAGTCATAACGGAGGCTCCGTAATGGTGTAGCCAGACATATCATTGGAGGCGACTACAGAATTATTGTTCATCGATGGGAGCAGCAAAATGGCAAAGAGCGGAAGAAAATGTGCAGACCGTGTCCACTATACTGGCACAAATATTGGTACAAACAGCAGAACCCCATTTTCCAAGGAATGTAAGACCGTTCTGGAAAGTATAGTTGCTGGAATTAATACACGCGTGGAACATGTTTAACAAAGTACAATAATAGTGGTTTGCATTTGTTTAGACCCTAGGTTTAAGCATGTTGGTTTTACAACTGAAGCCGTTGCAGATGGCGCTAGTCACCAATGCTTTAATAACCTAAATTGAAAGAAAAATCAGTGAACATCAAAGAACAAACCAACTTACTACAGAAGCCAATGAACGTGATGGGATGTTAAGCGAGAACAGTTCGTCTTTAGCTTCTGTCTTCACTGGAGTTACTTCAAAAAATAAATCTCGAGCCATTGTCGAGACTCGAAGGTATATGGAACAGCCACTTCTGAAACAAACTGAAAATCCCATAGATTGGTGGAAAGAACATTCCTACAACTATCCCTATTTAAAACTTAAATTTGGGACAGTTGCGACATCAGTGCCATGTGAGCGTGTATTCTCAAAAAGCAGGTCAATTAATTTATGATCGTCGCAACAGGCTATCATTTAATAAAGTTATTTATCTACCTGCTCCAAAGTTTTTGAACAACTTCTATACTTCGAAAATATATTCTTGTGTAACACCTTACATTTCCCCATACCAACATGGCTTCAAACTGGGAAGATCGACAGTGACAAGCTTGGTTGAAATTACGCAGTACACTAGTCAATGCTTGGACAAAAGAGAGCAGGTAGATGTGATATATGCAGATTTCGCTAAAGCGTTCGATACGATTGACAACAATATACTCATCACTAAAATGTCCACCTTTAGCTTCCTGATACCGTAAAGCTAATTGATTCCTATTTCGACAATGGATCGGCCTATATTTGCTACAATGGATATAATTCCAGGATAGTCACTGCGCCTTCTGGCGTACCGCAAGGGTCAAATCTAGGGCCCCTACTATTTATAATGTACATAAATGATCTTTTAACCTCAATCGACTGCTTAGTTCTTGCGTATTCTGATGATCTAATTTTTTCTTTTCAAAAATCGATGCCATCTCCGACTGTGAAACATTGCAAAATAAATATCATTATTATTACCGCCTGGTGCCATGCAAATAAGTTTTAATTAAGTATTAGCAAGTGTGCCATTGTCACTTATTCCAGGAACGAGCAACTTATTTCTTACGATGATGTTGTTGAACATGCAAGGATTCCAAACAAACCTGTAGTAAAAGATCTAAGTGTTTTATTTGGTACACAGCTTAAATTTACTGGACACATATAAACAATCTGCAACTCTGCTTTTCGAGCTTTAGGCTTCCTTATAAGAACGTGCAGAGGATTCTCTAACGTCTTTACACTAAAAACGTTATATTTTAGTATGGTCCGTTCTAAACTCGAATATGCCTCCATCGTGTGGAATCCAATATATACTTACCAGCAACTTGGCATTGAGCAAATTCAAAGGAGGTCTTTGAAATACATTTTGTTAAAGACTAATGGAATATATCCACCACGCAGTGTAGACTACAATAGCCTTTTAAGCAAATACGACATGGAATAGTTGTTGGAACGGAGGAATGCTTCTGGTGCCACCTTTTTAATCAAAGTTGTTACAAACAAAATTGATTCTCCATCATTACTCGGTGAAGTATATTTTCTTGTACCGAATTACGGCATCGTAATCGTCGTACATTTTAAGTTCTTCGTGCCCGAACTAATATTTTGGCCCGAATGGTGCATATGGCGAAACACGCTAATAAGTATTGTGAGGATCGTTTTAATAAATAAATAAGTTTGTTTGTCTTTTAGTTTATATTGAATGTAATGGATTAATTTAAATGTGTAAATAGAATTAGCACTGCAACATATATGTTTCTGTATTTATAATTTTATATTATCCTTTAAGTGGATTTATGTATCTGTTGGATAATAAAGACTATTATTATACCTCGGCCAGTATTTACACTTACCTGTAAAATGTTATTAAATGTGTGGATATTGGGTTTTGGTGATTGCGGTGGTAAGCTTCTCTATACTTTAAAAAACACATGTGTCAGAATATGACCAAAAACTTCAGGTGGAAAGAATGACAACGGGCAACATGTCGCCGAAAAAACGCCGCGGGGTCCCTCTTCGAGGATAGCAAAGAATAGTTTGAGAGAAAGAAAACGTCACCAAAGAAGAACCGGCCCCTCTTTCTCGCTCGAGCAAAATTCAGATTACCGTCACCGAAAAGACATAAGGTCTGCCAGAAAAGTTCACGAAAAATAACACGTTTAACCCTCGGCCGGGATGTAGGTTGCCGTCACCTAAAGGATGCCGAATCTGCCAGTGTTTGCGAGAAAGAGAGCGTCACCAAAGAAGCGCCGGTTTTTCCTTTGAACGCGAGGGTTTAAGCTTTATGTCCGAAAAAGCGGCAAAGTTTGATTTTTGGTCGATACGCAGCGCCTTTTATAGTTACATTTGGCGCCAAAATGTGGTGGGGGCCAAAGTCGGGAGGACGCGTACGCAAATATTTTTTGAACTTCGTAGATTATATTAAGTTCTTAAATTTATTCATTATACTACTTTCTTTCAATAAGTGAATATTAAAATTACCGTAATGTATAATATAACTTTTTACAGTTATGTAATATTTATAGGGCTTGCCAAGTTTTAAAAAAATGGTACTATTGTGCGTTTTATAGCTATCGTTAATCGATCTTGTAGTGGTTGTCCACGTTATGCACGGACGTGAAACGCAGTGGTAACTGTTCGTGCGAGAATAGCTCGAAATCCATTGCAGAAGCAAATTATCCTGTCGGATGAAATAAAGATCACACGCAGAACGATCTCTAGCATCACTTAGAAGATTTAGTCATGAAAGCTTGCGGGAGGAGCAAACATCGTCTTTTAATACCAGCCTTGAAGGTCATAAGAACCGAAAAAGGGAATAAGTTGTTAAGTCGTTAAGGTAAAAGAAGGAATCGCAAAATCTTATTTTAGGATGAAAAAATTTTCAGTATTGAGAAAAAATTTAACCGGGCGAATATATTCGGGGTGTATATTCAAAGCTCTCTAAAAGTTCGCAAGATCGTGGAACAAGTTCAGTGTCGCCACCATTCCACTTTTGGTAGGGTGTCTCGTACGAAGGTGAAAACATCGGTTCGAGTGCACCAAGAAACTGTGCCGGAAACTATGATGAGTCCTTGTTTAGGGGAAAGAAAGTTTTTTAAAGTTTCCGATTTGAATCTAATTTTACTTAATAATATATTTATTCATATGCTAGGGTACCTAAATTTATGTCTTGACATTGAAGTTATACAAATGTATCAGAATGCAACAGATTTGCCTATTTTCCTGTAATTGTGTAATAGTACAGCAGGCTCCAACCACTTATACTTAGACGCAAATAGGGATGCATGCAGTGCAGCTCTACGTCTGTTTATTCTATTTATGTATTGAATCTCTTATCAAGCGAACCAGTAGTATGTGTCTAAAGAGAGTAAAGAGTATATCGATTATACCTCCACACACATAGCTTCTCAATGTCAAGAAATATATTTACCTACCCTGGTATAAGTCACTGAACGTGTTTAGCCCATGGTTTAAATAAAGTTGCCGAATTGTTATAACATAATTTTCTCTTATTAATAATTTAGTAAGCAAAATTAACGTCCTGTTTAGAATACGGATGTAACACCAGAAATATTGCCCGGAGTACTACTACCACCGATGAGGAACGTGGTTAAAAGCATTGGGTTTTTTAACTAAAAATTACATCCGAATCAAAGCTGTTATTTGTGAATTTGGGCCCAAATGTTCTGGAACAGTTAAAAAGTGCACAAATTGTTTTGAAAATCCTTTATTAAAAAAATTATTCACTTACACCTTTATCAATTACTTGTATATTGTAGTTGTAATTACCAAGTCAGAAAACAGAGAACTTGTGTTAAGTGAGAGTATCTTAATCG
Source organism: Melolontha melolontha (assembly GCA_935421215.2). NCBI lineage: Eukaryota > Metazoa > Arthropoda > Insecta > Coleoptera > Scarabaeidae > Melolontha > Melolontha melolontha. The sequence continues at coordinate 50,680,799 of OW285239.1, forward strand.
TGAATATTCTAAGGAATGAAATTTCAGCTTGCATAAGTCAAAATAATAAAACTTCTAAAAGATAATTATCATTTAGAAAAATCAGGGATTTAAAAAGCTCATGCAAATTATTAATTGTTTAATCACAGATTAAACAACATTATTTTAATCTATTTAATCTAGTTCAGCTTCATATTTTATACATTATCATATTGTATATTTCAATCAAATGTTCTGTAAATAGTTGGCATATGTAAGTCATTTAGTCTAAATAATAGTTCATTTGCTTATTCTGCGTATTCATTCTGTAGACTTATGACTAAAGACGGCAGACTATGTGCCCCAGCAGTGGCGTTGCGTGGAGAGTTTAGCAGAATAACAGTGCGCTTACTTAAAAATAAATATATCGAATCCCTATACAAAACGTTAAGAAAAAACAAATAACTTACCCAACATGTTTACATTGTTGCAAAAAAATGCGGATGTGCGCGATGAAAAAAACTGCACCATAATATATGTTTCTGTATTAGTCTCGGAAAGGTTCGTACGTAGCGACGTATATATATATATATATGTTTATATACAGAGAAGGATTGTTCGACGTTGAGAGATGTTATATTTGCATAGTTAAAGCGCTCTTTGTATCTGTACAACGGATCTTCAGTATTGGTAAAAAGTTGCACTAATTTTGTAAAATCTACATTTTTATCTAATACACTGTTAAATTTTTCACGGACGTAATCACTTTTTTCATCTTCAAGGATATGCAGCACTAGTTTTACGTGGTCAATAATTGCTAATGAGTCCGATAAGGACAGCGCAGTGTTCTGTAATTTTTTTATTGCGTCCAGTATTGGAACGTAACTGTCGTAAATAATTTTTAAATTTGCTGCAACTTGAGGATTGTTAAATTGAACCTGGCTGAGCCGTATCGCAGCTGCTTCTTTGGCATCTAGTTGTAAAATCACTGATTTAATTTTTTCAAAATGTTTATAATAATAAAATGCTGCTTCTAACCAAGTACCCCATCGTATAAGAATTGGTTGCGGCGGCTCGGGTATATCAGGACACAGCGAATGAAATAGCCGAATCCGTTTCGGAGATTTAAGAAAAACCGCTTTCGTTTGTCCTATCAGTTGATCCACATCAGGATAAGTTGTACGTATAGTGTTTGTTACAAGGTGTAAAGCGTGAAGCAAACATGTGACATGCAGCAGGTTTGGTTGAATCGTTTTGAGTAAGTTTGCCGTAGAACACATAACCTTGGCAGCATCGGTAACTAACATTAACACTTGCTTCGGTAAAATCTCAAATTTGTGTAGTGTTTCTATTAATACATCATTTATCGCTCTGGCAGTACACCCTTGCATTCGTTTACAGGTTAGTAAATAAGGAGGAGAAGGTCCTTGCGGAGTCAGCGTCCGTATTAGAATGGCTAGGATGGACTGTTTTTTAATATCTGTAGTTTCGTCTATTGTTAACCACAGGAATTTTTTTTTTACCGTATTTTTCGTATAATTTACAATTCTCTCACGCACTGACGGTACGTAATTCCGTAGCGTACTTCTTGCTGGTAATTTCCACGTAGGATTGTATTTCTTCAAAAACTGACGAAACATTGGGTGTTCCACTTTCTGCATTGGTATATTGGTCGCAATTAACATCATTGTTAAATCACACACAAATTTATTATATGATCTGCGTCCACTATTATTCGATTTATGTTTGTCACTATTTATATGTCTTTGGCACTGACTTGCTTTCCAGGTTAATAAAGTTGTTTCACAAACTAAACATTTCGCTACGGTACCGTCATATATTAAATCGGGAAACCGATGTAAACATTTCTTTACTACGTTAGCATGCAGCCGAGTCGATGCATTGTTTCTACGCACTCCCGACATTTTCAACACGATTGTGTTAACAATGTATCGCTTACAACGTCTCAACGGCAACTGAATTGATCGTCGTACGCCTCTACTCAATCCCTCCACATCACGCTACTGTTCGGGCACATAGTCTGCCGTCTTTACTTATGACTGTCTACAGAATGAGGCATAGACAACATCTTATATGTATGGCAGATTCCAGCAAGTACAAATATACAAACAATAAACATTATGTATAGAAAAAAATTATAAAATTTGGATAAAGATTCAGCAATAAAAGGAAAAAAAAACATCAAAGCGCCTGGAAGCAGTTATGAATATCATACGGTATACTAGAGACCAACACTTCCTTCATCTTTTTTCTGAAAATTTCTATTGAATTTATATTTTGTAGAGATGTTGGTAATTGATTAAATAACCGGCATCCGTTAAAATGGACGTGCCTCTGGTAGAGAGATGTTGAATACTGATTTGAAAGTAAAACATTTTATAAATATGTAGAGCCGGTACCGTCAAGATGCGAAGCGTCTTAAGACCCTACCTAGAGGTCTCTCGCGCGAATAAATTAGCCAAAATTCTGAAAGAACGCTTTTGAATTACAAATATTCTCTGCATGTCTCCAGAGCGGCCCCAGAGGGCAGCACCATTCCTGAGAAGTGATTGGAAGCATGCAAAGTAAACTGTCCGCAAGATTCCAACACTACAGAAACCTCGTAATGTTCTTAGAGCAAATAAGGTTTTGGAGAATTGTTTACTTATGAAATCTATATGTTCGCCCCACTTCAGCCTGCTATCTATGGTTAGGTCCAACATCGGTTAGCGGTCCTAGAAACACTAGTAATACCAAAGTCAGACGTGTTGAAGGAATTCTGAAATTTTACCATGCTGGTTTTCTCGTCATTCATTTTATGTTTATTAAGTTTAGTTCAAGAGTGCACCTTCTCAAGAACCCGTTCTATAGTCAAACGCAAATCCACATAATTGTTTACCGTTATCAAAATATTTGTGTCGTCCGCGTAGTTAATGATCAATGAATATGTGCCTCTCGTAATATAATGTTCGAGATCATTCATGTCAATTGCAAGTAACACTTCTTAAATTAGCAAAAAAATGTGTTCAAATGATGTGCAGTCTTAATTCTTTGAATAACTCATTAATTTGAGTAAGTTATGGCTTTTTAATCTTTCATTTAAAAAAAATACAAAACCTAACGAACTTATGGTTGTTAGAAACGAAATATGTTTTTGGTCAATATTTGGAATTACCTCCTTGTGTTCTTATAACAGCTTGGACACGTTGAGGCATGGTCTGAATCAAATCTAGCACAAAGTTTGGGTCGACACTATTCCAGTCATCTTGTAAAGTTTCTTGGAGCTGGTTAAGGGTAGTATGTTATGTCTTCTGTTTTGTAGCTTTCTTTTCATCTCATCTCATAGATACTATATGTGATTTAAATCTGGACTGCAAGCTGACCAGTCGAGACGTTAAATATCAATATCGTTTAAAAATTAATTAAACTACAGCAGCTGCGTTAGGTTGGGCATTGTCCTGCATTAGCAGAATATGTGTACCACGTTTTACAGCAAAAGGCACTACATTGCCTTGCAGGACTTCTTCGATGTACCTATTAGCATTCAGAGCAATTCTACCAAGAATGGCTAGGTCCATAAAGCCATGCATAGAAATGCCACACCATGTCATAACTGAGCCACCAACGAATCAGTTCCTTTTACAATCGCGCAGTCCGCAGAACAGCCACCTGGCCGTCTTCATACTCTCTGTCAACCATCGGCACCTTGTACACTAAACCGGCATTCATCCGTAAAAAGTACTCTGCCAATCGTTCACATTCCAGTTGATATATAAACGACAGAAAGCTGGCCGAACTCTCCGATGATGTGGTAATAAAATAGGTCACCTAGCAGGGCGAAAGGCATAAAGATTGGCTTGTTCTAACCTTCTTCATACTGTCTTCTCACTAAGTTGTACTTCTCGAGTTGAATACAGCATGTTTCTAAGCTGTACTAAGGTGGTGGTGCGATCACGAAGGCAATTTAAAGTTAAAAATCTATTATCCACCGTCGAAGTAGCATGTTTTCTACTTTGCCCTGACCTCCTTCTTAGCCACCAATTTCTCTAAGGTGTCTAGCAAGTCGAGATATGCTGGATTGGTTTATTCCAAGAAGTTTTGCGGCATACTGCTGGGTTCTTCCATGCCGGAACAAAGTAGTGGCTCGTGTAGCATCATCACGCATTAAAACCCCCATATTAAATAAAAATGCATTTAAATATAATAACATAACGATAAACAAACGCCAAAATGATTGAAACAACTTTAAAAAACAACAATTACAACATATATACGGTTTTGAATAACTGCACTTCTTTGGTTGATAAATTTAAAATAGCTGTCATAGTTAACGACAGGCGCATACTTGGATTTTATTGTACATATAAAGCACCTAAAGGTAATTATATATTAGAAAGCATTTGAATTGCAAGAAAAAGCATTCTAAAAATTATGTTTTAATTTTTCCGGTGAATATAGATCCTTGCGGTACGCCTGTAACCTGTAGCCCTATTTTATTTTTTACTATACTGATTTGTATGACGTATCAATCATTTTGACTAATAATTAATGAAATATTTAAAAAAATACTATTAAATCGGACAGTCTTGTGCGTTTTACTCAAATAATTTCATGGGTATTTTTGCATTATAGCAAACCTTATTTATACAAGACTGCATTCATGTTTCAAAATGAATGCCCTGACAGTATGTAAATTATGATATTGACGATGTGACATGCAGTCGTGAAATTGTGTATGTAATATACATACTGGTGCTGACGCAATCTGTATGCAAAACAACCCTGTAATCTCTATACAAACGAGGTCCGACTACCACACAATATGCATTTACATACTTTTCGCAAATATACACATATACAAGAAAACAGAATAAAATTAAGGCCATTTAGCTTTTCAAAGACTAACTAATGCTCCGAAGGTATGTTTTAAAACCTTGACATTAAATTACAAACGTTAATCAAGTAGTAAATATAATCACTTGTGTTTACATCACGAGTACGCGTACATCAAAGAAATTATGCTCGCGTAACGTCATGGCTCTACGGAAATTTGTCTTTTTTTTTAGCCCTTTGACGGAGATATTTTTTAATGGAAATCTGGAAGTGGCACGAATGTTTTTAACTTCCTTCTTGCTACGAAAATATGTAATAAAATTCATGGATTTGTAAAAAAGGAGCTTTTTCTAACGAATTTGTCAGGACAGTTAAAAATTATTAATTTTTTTTTGACAGTTTTTGTCAGCAAAAGCAAAAAATATAATATATATTTTGTATTTTTAGATTTTATTTATTTAATTATACTAGTTAATAAGATTTTGTGCAGAAGCATTTGAGCTTTGTTATTGATGTAATTTTCAATGCTGAACAAGAATCTGCCATTGAAAAATTTGTATCGCTTCGATAATTGAAATTTACAAAAACACATTTGTTACTTTATTACACGTGTTTTATTGAATATATTAAATACAATTTAGAAATGTTGAGCATTGAACTTTTGTTTTTTATATGATTTTGGGTGGGATTCACGTATTAATGTCTAGCAATATTTCCCGAGTGTATTTTCATCCCAATCTCCTTGGTAACGCTTCTCGACATTCAGGAAATCTTGATAAAAACGTTCACCTTGCTCGTCGCTTGTAGCGCCCAAGTTCTCTGGAAAGAAGTCAAGGTGGGAATGTAAGAAGTGGATTTTTAAGGATATATTGCAGTGGAATGTGCTTTTGATTGCTTATTAATCTTTTTGTTCACACTACAACTTATGCTCCCGGCTGTTCAGTCTCGTAGATTTCCTAGAGCTCACTTCTCTCGGGTCGATCCTTGCGGATATGGGCCAGGTTATAATTAAAGTAAAACGACAAGCATTAATAAAACTCACATCTAGTTAGTTTACAGGTTTAATAAAATAAAAAAAAAATAAAAAAATCCCTTTACTGAATGTACAGGGAGCTAAAGCAAATTAACAGTAGCTTAGGAGGAAAGACTCTTTATGAATATGACTCGCACAAAGAGAAAAACCCCCTGTGACTCTCGAACAAACATAAAACTAATAAATAATTGAGAAATTTGTCAAGTTTGACCTCTACTGTAACCCCTATAAATCAAATGTCAACAACTACAAAGTTATCGAATACGCGTGACAGCTTTCCAGTCATGCGCAATAAAACATGACAAAATCAAACCCATAAACAAAAAAAAATCCAACCTGAATTTAAAACGTTCTAGAATATTATCTTGAAGAAAAAAAAACTCCACTAAAAAAGAAACATGACAATTTTCTCAAATATTCATATACTACTTTAAATGTCAAAATTATCGCAAATTATACACTAAAATTTACAAACATAAGCAAATCATCATATAAGCAATAATATAATTAAGTGTTTTTTACTTACATCGATCTAAGCACAATCAACACAAAACCTACGTGAGAGATACCATAATTTAATTAAATATCAACTGCGAGATCACAAACTCTCGTAAAAATCGAAATAACTTTAAATGCACCAATATAAATGCACCAAACAATAAAAACCCGACTTTACTCAAAAAACAGAGAATAAAAATGAATTTCTTATACTCTATGACCACTTGGTTTGAAAAATCTGGTATCTCTCAATAAATTACCGCGAAAATCTCCTACATCATTTCACTAGTACATTTTCTGGCCGCACCCCCCCTCTAATATAATACATACAGGGCCAGTCAAAAATATAATTACAAACATAATAAATATAAATAAAATTCATGAATACATTTAACTCCCAAATTACTCAAATGTTATTCAATATTTAATTCTTCCATCTTTTTCTCTCTCTGGTTAGAAAAATTCACGACAATATGTGCATCCAGTGTTTTATAAGTTTTCAACAATTCCGCAACAATTTCTTTCAAATTCTCACTTTTTTTTAGTTACCAAGCTCTGTCATTAAGTAGTTTTGTAATTTGAGGGCCAAAAATATGCCTTCTTTACTTTTCGAATACGAAAGTTGTGGAAATGTGGTCGTCCAACATCTAAATGCAGAACCGTTTACATCCAAGTCTTCTACAAAATTTTTCATAAGGCTAAGCTTGATATGAAACGGTGGGAGGAACATATATTTTTTGGATCGACCAACGGTTGATTTTTAACGTTTTCTATACCCATTGAATAGATCTGTCTAGCAGGCTAGGTCTCTCTTATGTAGTGACGTACAGTCGCACGACTGTCCCACAAGCACAAAAAACAACAATATTTGGTGAAACTAAATTATAAATCAGCGAGTAAACCAATTACCGTCAGATTACCGAACACCTTTCACTTGTGCTGTTTATAATTAATAACTTTAAACAATTCACTCATCGAAATATATGTTTCTTTTACGTTGATAGCATGACAAATTGTAATCGATGGTTTTCAATTCCAATTTTTTAAGAGAACGGCTTTCGCATTATAATTGCTACTGTCGATGAATAATCGCCACTCATTTACATCATATGGTTGCTTCATTTCACAAAATAAACCCGAGATGTCTTTACAAAATCAAATAGATTCCCTTTTTTCAAAATACTTAGCAAATGCCTTACTTCTGTTTCTATAACTGGTCACTTTGGTTCCCTTAAATGGTTCCACTGCTGTAGGCGCGACGCTAAAAGCTCTGCATGTTGTTTAGATAAAATAAAATGTCGGATTAAATCATTTAACTCTGCCTAAGTTACTAAATGTTCATTTGTACCGACCATGTAGTTACTGTCACTGATCTCAGATCGCTCGCCGGTCGATACTTCCGATTCAGTACCACCCACGTAACCAGGACAAGTTTGCAATGGTTCATCATCTGAACGAATAATTGGTTTTCTTATCGATACAAGATTGGTGTATTTCATGAAATGTTTGTGTTTTGCATAAATTCCATTGACCTTTGTCACGTAAAAATATCAATCGTCATCGTGGTTTGCAGGCTCTCTTCAAAGTATTGGTGTACTATAAAGTAAATAAACTTATTCTCCATTTGCTCATCTGTGTAAAATGGCTCTGCATTGCAAAACAAGTTACTTATCCTGCTTACCGACGGGGAAACAAAAATAATGTAAATAAGCGAATAGGAGAGATTCTGTAATTACGCTTCCATTTTTTCCAAAAATATATTGCCCACATAGCTCCATAATAAAAATTGTCCGGACGAGTTTTACACATTCGGCTCGACATTTTTAATGCGAAATTATGAAGAAAATCAACACGATTGCACGATACTTTCACAGATAAACAATAATAATCTTGCTATAACTATAAGACTAGACGTGCTGGAAATTTTCTAGCGGCAGATTTGAATTAAATATCACAAATGACACTGAATACAGTTGATTTTACATCTTGCACTAAAAACAAATTTAAATTTGTAAACTTGTGTTATAGGCGACTACAGGACGATCGCTTAAACGGTATAAGAAATGATAATTATCTTCTTCCGCTGACACATAAAACTGCTTTCCATCAAAACAATCTGTACTTTATGGGGTCTAAATTATATAATGAGATATCGACAGAAATTAAAAATGCAACTAGTTCCATAAAATTTAAAATTCGTGTGTAAAATTTGTTTTTTGCTTGTAATAATTGATTCACATTGGACAATTTAAGTAAATAATAATTTCTTTGTAATCATTTTTTTAAATATATTGTAGCACTACAGGCCAAGTGGGTTATTATTCTTTTTTATAAGATTCCAAATTATCATATTCTAAAATTATCTTAATTAGATTCTTTTCTTCTTTGTTTTAACTGTTAATTACATATATACGTGTCCAGTGAATTTCGTTAAGTTTCACTAACTTATGCATACATTTTTAATTTTCATTTATTTAGATCTAGAACATTGCTTAAGTTACTTTTTCAGATATGATATGGAACAACGGCGAGAATGGCATCGTGAAACAATGGCGAGTTAGATTAAGGGTCAAACTAATTGTATGTCCATTGCCAGTGGTTGCAAAGCCGGTAAAATATTGTTAAAAAATTTCAAGAAACCGCACGTAAAACGTCACTTAGCATCGCAAACACATACACAGAAATTACATCCGTTGGAATCTGAATTTTAACGACGAGCTCTGTGAAACTTTAATGGCTGCAAATATTCCATTAAATAAACTTAACAATCCCACCTTCAAAACATTTCTCCAAAAATATACTGGTCGAAATGTTCCTGATGAATCCAGCTTACACAAATATTATATTTCTAAGTGCTACAAGAAAGCAGTAGAACCATCTTTCAAATCAGTACGAATGGATATGTGCCGACGAAACCGTCGCTATATTAGGACGCTGCGTGGTAAATGTTATAGCTGGTGTACTACATCCAACTATTCCATATAACGCTTATATAATAGCAACAAAAATAGTAAATACAGTTGATGCGGAAACAGTAGCTAGAACCATTTACGGGAATATGCACCAAATGCATCATTCGGACTGCAGGTACAAAGAAAAAGTACTTTTATTTGTCAGTTACAGTGCTACATAAATGTTAAAAACAGAGAAACTATTAATGGAAACATATCCTAATATGCTGCATATTACTTGTGTAACACATGCTCTCCACACAATCTGTGAATATATCAGAGACATCTTTCCAGAAGTTGTTAGACTTGTATCTGCTTTTAAAAAAGTTTTCAGAAGAGCACCATTGAGAGTAGCTCTTTACAGGGAAAAACTTTAATATTTGCCACTGCCTTCCTCTCCAGTAATAACAGAATTTCGATAGTTTACAAAATTTCGTTACATGTTTAAATGACAATGCTCGAAGTATTTCTGAGTGCCAGGAACTAATACAAATTCCAAGTTAAAAAATTCAGTTGTACTTTCTTCAGGAGCACCTTGCAAATTTGCTAAAACTAATTACTTATTTTTAAAATCAAAATCTCAAATTAAATGATGGATTAACCACATTAGATGTGGCTATTAATAATTTGAAAAATATTCCAAGTGGCTTCGGATGTGGGCTTAGGCAATAGTTAGACGCAGTTTTTAATAGAAATCCAGATTTAATAATATTGCGGCGATTGTGTATGAAGACAATGCCTCAAAATCTAACTCTAAATACGCTGAAATAAAAGAATATTTCCAGTATGCACCTATACCTATAACCTATAACCTATAACCAGTTGCGATGTAGAACGGACGTTTTTTATCTACAAGGATATATTTCATTCAATGGGAACAAATTTTACAGAAGAGAACCTTGAGAAGGTATTGCTAATTAATATTGATACTCCTTTACTCAACTTGTACTAAAAAAATGAACAAATAAAAATGTATTTCGTACTTTATAGATCACCACCCGTTTGTTTTCAAATTATATAGATAAAATTAAAAACTCTTTAAAAATACAAATTCAATAGTACGCCCGTGGGCGGTGAGTCATGGGCCTCTCGTGTCTGATCCCTAATCATAAGCCATGAATAAATAGGTAAAATAGCTAATTTCTAAAAAGAAGTCGTTTAAACTTAAGATTTTAACAATTTATTTACTTTAACAAAAAAAAACTGTTGGCTAGATTAAGTTTTCAAAATTTTGCCCTTCTATTGGCTGACAATATCCTAAACGGTTTTCAAATTAATTCGCGCAAATAATTTTGTAAAACTTCTTCCGGAATCTGTAGTAATAAGTTTCTTATGCGTTCCTTCAACTCATTTAAATTTGCAGGTCTACTTCTATATGTCTTATCTTTGAAATAACGCCACAAGAAAAAATCGAGAGGCATTAGATCAGGACTACGAAGTGGCCATTCAATTGCACCATTGCGCCCTATCCATCGACCAGAAAAACTTGATCCAAATACTGCCGTATAATTCTAGGATAATGCGCAGGCTTGCTAATACCATACGTTTAGTAATAGCGGGTACAATATTATTTCTTAATAAATTCAAATACCGAGGGCATTAAGAGTACCTTCAATGAAGAAAGGCGCAATAATATTATTGTCTATCATCCCTGCCCACACATTTATTTTCTCTGGAATACTGAGTATGTACTTGTCGCAACGGGGATTGTCTCTAGATTAAATTCGATAGTTATGTCTATTGACTATACCACTCACACAAAATATTGCTTCATTTGAGAACACAATTTTTCTGATAAAGTTTGGACTTGCTACGCAAAAGTATGAATGTGAGGGTTTGAGCGTTTAATCTAGTCCGCAAATAATTGTTCTTTCTTTGTTAAAATAAATAAATTGTTAAAAGCCCGAGTTTAAAGGACTTGTTGTTGGAAATTAGGTATTTTAACGATTCATTCATAGCTTATGATATTACTAATGAAAATTTCCAGGAAGTAATGCTTTTGATCTCAATATGGAGTTTTACTGTATCCAGAATTTAACAAGGCATTCAAAAATGTAAGAATATATAGGGTGTTCTATATAAATTAACAAATTTGTTGTCTATTTCCGGTATAACCGGAAGGGATACAGCAAATCCGATATTATTTTTAAAATCCCTTGAATTTTTTTACAAAGGCATGCCTAATTTTATTCGAAATGAACGAACCGTTGCAGAGCTACTTAGGGGGTTCCATACTTTTACTAACACTATAAAAATATATTTATTTTAGGATTTATAAATTTACACTCTCTCCATTGTTTTACTGTCACAGATTTCATTTTTTCAATGTAGGTCGGAGCTAATAATATTGATATTCTGATTATATGTAAATAATTTGTGGTCACTACTTTGTCATCTATTATTAATTAGCAAATTATAATAACATCCCAAGAGAATTTCCTTAGAAATTGGAGCGGCGTGGCGGAAGTGGTTTCATCCGATAAAAGACATAAGTAAAAACACATGTTCTCAAGAAAGATATCGTTTCAAGATATCTTATTGAATTTTCAGTAGTACTTTTAAGATTCCTATAATAGTTTTAGCTCATACACAAAAGTATTTTTAAATTATACCAGGGATATGTTTTAAATAAGGTCCGTTTTTGATAAGAAGAAAAATACTATAGATAGTTATTTACGTAACCAGCTTTGAAAAGACTAATTTTATTTGACGAAAGTAATATTTGCCAAAACGAGCAGACGAAGTGAGCGAGTTTTGCTAATTACTATTGGATTTTCTGACCCTGGTATAACCAATGATAATAAATATTTCTGAAAATATCAAGCGGAATACATAATCATAAACATTTCGCGTTAGTACCTAATATTAAAGTTTAAATTGCGCCTTTGATCGAATTCAGTTTTAAAAGAAATATATAAATACTATCATTTTAATAATTTAAATTGCTTATTTATGAATTTGATTTTAATTTCATTATTAACATTAATCTGAACTGATACATATTTTAAATATTACCGTTACTGTATAGAAGTACATATTTATCAAATACGTGTTATATTGGTTATGCAACCTAAATTACTTTTCTACACACTTGGAAATGGTAAACAAGGAGTTGACCGTGAATCAATAGTATAATAAGTGCATATATATATATATATATATATAAGTGCTTAGATAATTTCTTAGCCGTTTATTAAATGTAACAATTGATAAATTATTGGAGTTTTTCGGCTTTTACATGAAATATTTACAAATATCAAATTAGAATGTATGTAATTGCAGTGTAAGTGGGGATGTAAACATTGCTGTCTACAAATTACAAAGTAAATCATAGGAAATTTTTAATTGAAAAATATTGTCTATGTTGCGACTCGAACCCAAGTCTACAGTTTGCCGGACTGTCGCTTTTACCACTCAGCCACAATAGACGTAGGTTCAAGCTATTTAGAAATGCATTATAAAGTAACAGTGTTAATGAATCAGATGTCAGTTATTGAATGTAGATGTCCAGTTGAAAGCAGAAGTCAGTTTTGAAAGCTAATGTTTACATCCCCACTTACTCTGCAATTACATATATTCTAATTTGATATTTGTAAATATCTCATATAAAAGCCGAAAAACTCCATATATATATATATATATATATATATATATATATAATATCTTCGTGACCTTGGTATGATAAGGTAAACTTAATAAGTCGGCGATTAAAGGTCTGTTTCATTACTTCAAAGTATATATATTTAAAAAAACTCTACATGTTTCGGCAATGATGCCTTTGTCAAGAGAATACAAAATATAAATGACAATATAAATGTCAAATAATTAAGTTGCTATGGTTTAAATTATTCAAAGATACATTCCAATAATAATAATAGATCATGCCTTAGTATTCCAAAAATAGATAGCAAGGTGTGAACATATGTGTTGTTCGCTGCCAGAAGCTTGTGTCTCTTTCTGGGTATGAACCTGTGTTTTGTATGTTAGTGCGCTCCCTTTCCCGGCAACTTATTTACTTACGAGCAGTACTTCGACGGCCCGACCCCCGCCCCAACGAGGCAAGGCGCAGACCAGCGAAGCGCACCCTGCACGGGGTTGCTCATCGCCAACCGAGGGAACACTCTTAGTGGCTACCTTAGTCGACGACGGTCACACTTTGTGCCATCTTAACGATTACCGCAGAAGCGGGGGCAATGCACACACGTCGAACGTGTGTGTGCTATTAACAGCAGCCTAGCCAGGTTGCCGCCCTGGACCGGTCCTAGTGGTGTGTGCATTGCGCGGCGCCGTGATTTGCGCCGCGTAGCTTGGTTCCTCACTCCTGCTGGAAAGGCGGAATGGCACCTGACTGCCCATCGGGCAGACCCCCCTAGAGTTTGGTAGCGCATATGCTAGGCTACAACGCAGTAGAGGACCACATCAGCAGAAAACAGAAAACAGGGAAAAGCAAGACATGAGTTATTATTACGTATGCGCCCGTGGAGCGACTTAAGATGCAAAGTTATCGGCATTCGCCCAAAACGAGAAGGAAAACCACGAAAACCTGCTCGGACAACTAGACAGGAAACAAAATACGGAACAGTCAGCATGATAAGCAAAAGTATATGATATTTAAATGTAATTGATATTTAAATAACATAAGGTATATAAAAAAAAAATATTATGATGGTAAATTGTAGATCGTTACAAAATCGTTAAGATGGCACAAAGTTTGACCGTCGTCGACTAAGGTAGCCACTAAGAGTGTTCCCTCGGTTGGCGATGAGCAACCCCGTGCAGGGTGCGCTTCGCTGGTCTGCGCCTTGCCTCGTTGGGGCGGGGGTCGGGCCGTCGAAATACTGCTCGGAAAAGTAAAGAAGTTGCCGGGAAAGGGTTGGCGGCCCTACGCAACGGCTGGTTATCCGATCTCTCTAAATTTACGCGACCGGTCACTAAACACACGCACGAGCGCACTAACATACAAAACACAGGTTCATACCCAGAAAGAGACACAAGCTTCTGGCAGCGAACAACACATATGTTCACACCTGCTATCTATTTTTTGGAATACTAAGGCATGATCTATTATTATTATTGGAATGTATCTTTGAATAATTTAAACCATAGCAACTTAATTATTTGACATTTATATTGTCATTTATATTTTGTATTCTCTTGACAAAGGCATCATTGCCGAAACATGTAGAGTTTTTTTAAATATATATATACTTTGAAGTAATGAACCAGACCTTTAATCGCCGACTTATTAAGTTTACCTTATTTATATATATATATATATATATATATATATATATATATATATATATACGATTTATTTAATATGAAATTTGAAACCCGTTCTCGAGTATCAATAAATCGAAATTATAGTTAAGTGTTTTAATGTAAGTTCATTGGAATTATACAAAGCAAAACACCGCCATATGTAGTACTATTTATTTTACGATATTTATATTAAGTTTAAATGCATATGCAGTCGAACTGATTATATTTTGAATTTATAGTCCATTTGTTGAATATATTACCTATTTATTGCAATTCTATATTCTTTTATTTTTTAGTTTTATTAATGACCTATTCGAATTATTTTCATGTTCTGCACTCGCGTATGCAGTTGATCTCAAAGTGTACTAAACTATAAACAACTTGGAAGATGCAATGAACCTACAGCATAATCTGGAAATTGTCAAAGAATGGTGCTAGGATAATAAATTATCTCTTAATATAGGAAAGTGCTGTGTTATTAGGTATTCGAGTCGAAAGCATGTGATATCTTATGATTACAACATAAACGATTACGTATTGTAGTGCAAGAAATCAATAAAAGAAGTTCTATTCGATAGTTCGTTTAGCTTTGATGAACACGTTGCTAGTATATGTAAATCGGTTTCGAAAACTCTTGGATTTGTCATGCGTAACTCCAAACTTTTGACCAGTCTCGAAACTATTAATTGTATTTACGTGTCATTGATACGCAGTAAATTAGAATACGTTTCGATAATATGGCATCCACCTTACGTCTCTCACCAAATTCATTTAGAGAGAGTTCAGAGGCGATTTTTAAAGTACCTCTCCTACAGAAGAGACGGTTCGTATTCAGAGAGGAGTACAAGTCATACAAATCTACTACATGAACACAAGTTAGATTCTCTACTAACACGTAGGGAGACAACTTTGGCAATATTTGTATACAAACTTCTTCACAACCAGGTAGACTGTATGCAATTTTTGTCAAATATTGGCTTCTGTGTTCCGAGGATGGCCGCGAGACATGTTGATAGATTTCACACGGTTCGTCATCGTATGGGAATTATGCTGAGGAGCCTCATATTTCAAATGTGCAAATTTGGCAATATTTACTATAAAAATATTTTTATAAGGACTAAGAGTTAGTGACTTTAGGATGTTTTATTTTTTTTTGTCAGTTTTTCTTGTTTTTTTTTCTAGTTTTTGAAATGAACTTAATATGTAACTTTCATTTTAAAATTTATAATAAACATTTAGCGTTATGTTGTTGTAAGCCGTTTTGGTTTTTACAGTTGGGTACAATTATTGGGTACAATTGGGTACAATATTATTATTATTATTATTATTATTATAATTATTAAATACCTTCAATGGTTTATTATCATCAGAAAACAATAAGAAAACAACTACTGGTAACGATGCTATATCATGTTAGTTAGAGACGGTACACACATCTTCGCGAAAACTGTATAATATTCAATTTGTTCTTATGAACATCTTCAATTCTAGAATCTTGGAAGATTGGTCGAATATGTTCTGTTGTTAAAAGGGAATAATACTGATGTAGATAATTATAGGCCAATCGCCTTTATTTCCACTTTCGTTAAGACATTCGAGTCGGTTGTCTCTAAAGTTCTATCTTCCTGGTGTAAATATTTTACTTCTCCTTTTCAACATGATTTTGCGCCTAAACAATCTACAGTTTCGAACTTGTATTCTATAACGCAGCAAATTGCAGAAACTTTAGATAAGGGTGGTCAACTCGATGTCATCTATATAGATTCTGGTTAAGCTTTTGATACCATCAACCATAGTATTCTTCACAATTTTCGATGCATATTTCCAAGAATTAATAGGTACACAGGTAGCGAAATGTTAATAAATTTTAGGTTAATTAGATTATTAAACGTTTAGAATGTAAGTAAATTAATAAAACAAAGGCATGCTTAAATAACATGAACGCATCGATACGCATACGAATGAAAGCAAAGGACAAGACGACGCCATATGAACAAACACAAGGAGAAAAGAAAGAGAAGATGTCAAGAATACGTAAACGGCTTTCTCCGAAATTTTCTCAAGATCGAACGGGCATCGAAGCTATTCCAGGAAGGACGAGATTAAAACTTTACTATTCCAAAATAAAATTTACAAATATAGAAATGACAACAAAAATGCAAAATATATAAATGGCGAGACAACGCATAGAGATGAAAATGTTAAAACTACACACGATAATTAAAAATACATAGGGGTGGAAATATTAAATAACTATGAAAATTAGAGAAAAACCGAAATAAATTATTTGGAGTAGGAACTGATTTCGTAGAAGAAAGAAACGCTGCACATAAAAGCAGAAAACCACCGAAAATAGGAGATTCATCGTTTTAATTTCGATATTCACTGACGTTCATTTATTGCGCTACATTCATTTCAAAATTCTTATGTAGATATAGTCAATAATTTCAAATTTTCAAGCCTGTTGGTATTCTATTTAAGTTAAGAATAAATAAAATTTAATTTAATTTTTCATTAGTAATATTGTTGTCAGTATTAGTCTCTTCATTATTATTATAAAGTTTAATAATATACCAGGGGGAGTTCAAAAATTTTGTATGTATGATTGAACTCTGAGTAAGTAAAACTTTCTACACGATAAAAATTGGAGTATAATATATAAAGTTAATTAAACTAGAAAAATGTACATAGATCATTATTTTAGATATTAAATTAGTCAGAAATACACAAGTAAAGTGTATCTGAAGCCAGATATCCGAGTTTGACAAAGAGGAAGTAGTTTTCCCGGCGTGAAAGCGTCCTGTTTCTGTAGGGACTCGTTCTCAAATTAAATAGGCGCTGAATAGCACACTCGCTTTGTAAAAAGTTGTCAGTAGAGACCAGAGATCCATATTTCTGTCAGAGATAGACTTTGAGTACAAATCTCAGTTTTTCGAGGACAAATACCCCCTTTTGCGAGTGAAATCCTCAAGAGTCTTTGTTTGCGAGATTCATTAGGGATCAGAATTAAAACTCCAATACTATCTGTGTGTGATTCACAAAAGAAAATTTGTATATTAAAGTTGCATTGATAGGTTAAGATATACGAATGAGATATTTTAAGTTACAACAAAAATTCTATATGAAAATACAAGCAAACAATAAAATACCTTTAAACTATTACTTCTTGTTGTATTATTTCTTTGCAATTACTTTGAATGCTAGGCCTAGTTGTGTAGAACCAAAAGATAGACCTGAGATACCCAAATAATATACAGAGTCTCAACAAAATTTATGCTTGTGTAACTGCCCACACGAATTATTTATTATTATTATTTATTTAGATCTAGAACATTGTCTTAAGTTACTTTTTCAGATATGATATGGAACAACGTCGAGAATGGCATCGTGAAACAATGACAAGTTAGATTAAGGCTCAAACTGATTGTATGTTCACTGCCAATGATTCCGAAATTTAAACGCATTAGAAGCCATCTTTCAAATCAGTACCAATGGATAAGGGCCGACGAAACTGTCGGTATATTAGGACGCTGTGTGGACTATTCCATATAATGCATGCGTAATAGTAACAAAAGTTATAATTACAGTTGATGGCGGAAACAGAAGCTAAAACCATTTACGAGAATATGCACCAAATGCTTCATTCGGATGGCAGGTTCAAAGAAAGAATACTTTTATTTGCCACTGACAGTGCTGTAGATATGTTCGAAACAGGCAGACTATTAAAGGAAACATATCCTAATATGCTGCATATTACTTGTGTAACACATGCTCTTCACAGAATCTGTGAGTATATCAGAAACACCATTCCAGAAGTTGATAGACTTATATCCTTTTCAAAAAAGTTTGCAGAAAAGCACCATTGAGAGTAGCCTTTTACAGGGAAGAACTTCCATCTTTGTCACTGCCTCCCTCTCCAGTAATAACTAGATGGGGAAAATCGTTGGAAGCTACTAGTTTTTATGCAGAGGATTACGATAGTTTACAAAATTTTGTTAGATCTTTAAATGAAGATACTCGAAGTATTTCTGAGTGTAAGGAGATTTCACTTATTTTGAAAATAAAAACCTCAAATTAAATGATGGATTAACCACATTAGATATGGCTATTAATAATTTGAAAAATATTCCATGTAATTTCGGATGTGGCCTTCGGCAAAAGTTAGACGCAGTTGTTACGTGCTCATAGCTACGCCCTCGTTTTGATTGCAAATTTCTTCTTTTATTAAAAAAAAAAAATACGTATTCTTTTTGTCCAGTTCACAAATTTAAATTAAATAGTAGAATACACGGAATAAATATAAAGTAAATATATTACACAAATAAACGACGATCGATACATATACAGGTAGGTTCGCTGGAAACGGAGCAAAATATAATAAAGAGAATGCTAATTTTCAACAAAATAAGCGTTACGATGCGATGAGCGTTACGGACACGTAACACAGTTTTTAATATGAATTCAGATTTAACAACATTGCAGCAATTGTATATGGGGACAATGCCCCAAAATCTAACTGCTAAATACGCTGAAATAAAAGAATATTTCCAGTATGATCCTATAACCAGTTGCGATGTAGAAATGACGTTTTATATTTACGAGGATATATTGAATTCAAAGAAAACAAATTTTACAAAAGAGAACCTTGAGAAAGTATTGCTAGTTAATATTAATACTCCTTTACTCAACTTAAACTACAAAATGAATAAATAAAAATGTATTGCCTATTTTATAGATCACCACCCGTTTGTTTTCCAATTATATAAATAAAATTAAAAACTCTTTTAAAATACAAATTTTCAATATTTCGTGGCCTCTCGTGTCCGGCCCCTACTCATTACATTTTTCCATAAACCTCGCAGATTTGTTGATGAATACTCTAATTTCAAAAGCGGGGGGATCTTCAATCAACGCCGGTATTTTAAACAAGTATTACAAAGCGTACACAACAAACAGCACTCTCAAAATGGCGTCATCTCCTTCTCCTTGACACAGAGCAATTGTTGCGCATGCACGGAACTGCGATCGCAGCGCTGCCCCGTCAAAAAATACTTATTTAATAAAATATATTTTCCGAACTCACCTCGTATTGAATAGAATTAATTAAAATTATAGTTTTTTCATGAAATGAGTTGTTAGCAAGGAAATAAAAATTCTAATAAATTAATTTTAAATAAACTATAAATACTTATTGTATTATTTATCTTGCAGTATTTGCAATTTGGGTGCTATGTTTAATAAAAAAGAACCAAGCTTGTTGAGATACATAAGCAAATGTGATGTATAAGCAAATTTTAAAAGAGGTAGGTTGCTACAGTGAACGCGCAGGCGCTGTCTTGGTGTAATGAAAATGGTCCATAAAGTAGAGATCGGTAGTAGTCACGCACAATTTACAAGGAAGCCTCTATTTATTCTGTATGACCTTAGTCATTTGAGACAGTGGATAGACTAAACAGATGGTAGGTAGCGCCACTTAGTTTTACGTACGGAGGATCTAAACTAAAAACTAAGAAAAGTGTTGCGTATTCGTAGGCGCATGCGCTTACAGAAATCGAAAATAGTTAATTCGTATATTGACAAGCAAAGAAAACAATATTAACAAAGTGGCGTTCAACCCTTATACAAATTCACGTAGTAATAAAATGACAAATGAAAATTAACGCTCGGTATATTATGATATTAAAATAACGATAAAACTAAAAAAAAAACTACGTAAAATTGTATTGCACAGCAAATTGTTCCAACAATAAAATAAAAATAACTTGAATTAAATTGCAGAATGCGTAAAAATATTAAATATTCAAGCGACATCAAATCGACCTATACCTAGGATCAAAAATCTAGTTCCACCTCAGATTTGTAGCGGAAGCTTACAATTGAATTACACACAGTATATTACTTGAGCATTAGTAAAATAATATCAAGAAAAGTTATTAATTTAACAAAAATGACGTAATTCCGTGAAATCAACTCAATTCACTATTTATTTAAATACAAACTTATTTCAAAAATATATTCTATAATATGTACCATAATTAATTTTAAAATCGTATAATATCAAATAAATCCTTTCAAATAAATATATGAATTACGTGATAATTTAGCAAAGTTCCAAATATACGTAGAGATACGAGAGACACAGCTGGTACGTTTCTTGTGACACCAGATATTCAGACAGCGACGTTAGCTAGTGTTTTTCTGCTTCCGTTAGTTTACTCGGATGTCTGTCTTCCTCGAAGCAAAATATATTTATCCCGTTTATCAGACAAAAAAGCCTATGCCTAATTACGTCTAATTGCTTCACAGTAAGACGCCCAAAAATTCACTAACGATAGTAAGCTCTCTAGTAATTATCACAAACACTCTTTTGAATCCGCTACGCGAAAATTTACCATAAAGCAAGGATACGACATGAGTTTCTATCTCGCTTTTCGGAGTACCAAGAAACAACCTACTCAGTCGTAGGTGTGTCAGAAGACGTAAAAATCGAGCTCGCCGAAGCGGGGTCAAATTCAATGAACACAATCTCACTAGGTGGCGCAATCGGGATTACAAAGAACGAATATACGAACTGAATTTAATCTATAGGGCGGTAAAACTTAACGTGAAAAATAAATGTACAGAACACGAAGTACACAGCAATATGTCGCTTAGGAATTATATTTTCTTTTTCTTCGAAAACAAAAAGAAAAAATACTGCTATTTAATAGTTACAATTCTTTGATTATCGGCTTCGATGAAGCTTATTTTAAAGGAGTATATATTTAATATTTTCGATATCATCATCATATTTCGTCGTATTGAATAGACATACTGAATAGACTCTTTGTGCATGCGGAATTACTGTATATTTATTTTTACTTTTTATTTCTTAATCTCACTGAAACTTTTTTGTAATCCTCTCTAACGCATAAAAGTCTATTTTCAAATCATATGTACGCATTAATCTTCGTGAATAGTCTTCATTAGGTCGTCACTAATTCGGATGTGAACTAATACCTTCGGTAAATTAATTAAAATCCCTTCCTTGCTTTTAATCAGGACAAATTACACTCTGTACCGACATTTCTGACAATAATTTGCATAAATTGCAAATGCAAACAAGGAAAATTCTCGCTCGAAACTTTCCGGGGCTAGTACTTTAAAGGCGTAAAGTCTTCGGTAAAACCGGCCCCAAAATTGAGAGACGAAACGAATGGAGGCTTATCTATCCACCCCTTTCTCTTTATACACTCACAAATATATATATATATATATATATATATATATATATATATATATGTGTGTGTGTGTGTGTATAAAATATAGGAGGAATTTAAAGTAGTTTTTAGAGGGCGCATAAATTTCGCAGTACAGATAACACAAATAACTGAGAGAGAAAGAAAGTAAGCCTGTTTTCACGAGAGAAGATGAGTGAAATTGATCGTAAAGTAGGATTTTGGAGGCGTAATGAAACAAGAAGAAAAAAAATAGGGGGATGATGACGACTGCCTGTCTCTCGGAGTCGATTTTTTTTCCTCCGTAATTTTGCCAATCACCAAAAGAAAACGAACGAGCGGAAAAAAGCATGAAATGCTGGGTAGGTACAATATAAACCGTGTTTTAATAACAAAATGCTCAGTTTTCTGAATTTTCACGACTACACGGTGGTAATTTGGGATTCAATTTGGGTCAGTCATTATTTCGATATGAGAATAATGAGTAATCTTCCCTAGCGTACTGAATTTCTAAATTAATCTACTCCTCATCTCAAAAGTAAAATGAAAAAATTGAAAATATATGTATAATTTTATGAAGGAATTTAGCTGTCATCGTAAAATAAAATATAGGGATAAACAAGAATACATTGAGTACAAATGAAAAAGCGAGAAAGAATAAAATTTTAAAAATATGCCCAAAATGACCGAAGTGGTTTTAATATTACTTATAACTTTTTTATTATAATTTTTTTTTGTTTTCAGTATTTTGTAAAGAAGACTTGGGGAATTTAAAATGGAACAGTACACAATTGAACAACGTGCCAAAATCGTTTAACTTTATTTCTCAAACCAATGATTCATTGTTTTGGCTCAGCGTGCATATCGTCGTTATTTTAATGTGCGGGTTGGACCCTCAGAGTCAACAATAAACCGTCTAGTTGCAAATTTTCGAGACCAAGGGGCAGTAAGGAACCTTCCTGGTGCCGGCAGACGACGAACAGTACACACGGATGACAATATTGAACGGGTACAGGAGAGTATTCGGGAAGATGGAGAAACATCAACCAGGAGACGTTCGACACAACTTGGCCTCTCAAGAGGGTCGCTGCAGAGAATTTTGCATACAATAAGAATGTTTCCATACAAAATTCAGCTTGTCCAACAATTGAAACCGACAGATTACCAGCAACGACTTGATTATGCAATTTATTTTCGTCAAAAAGCAGAAGAAAATCATGATTTTATTCATAATTTAAATATGAGCGACGAAGCCCATTTCCAATTAAATGGGTTCGTTAATAGGCAAAACTGCAGGATATGGGCTACGGAAAATCCAAGAGTAGTTCAACAGCGAGAATTACACATACTTAAGTGTACCGTTTGGTGCGGTGTTTCGTCGGAAAGGATAATTGGCCAATATTTTTTTGAAAATGAACACGGTGTCGCCGTTGGTGTTAGATATCGGACAATGTTGGAAAATTTTTTAAGGCCAGCCGTGGAAAACCATCCGCAAGGATATAAAAAAATATATATTTCTTAGATCCTTGACAAAGGCATCATTGCCGAAACATGTAGGGTTGTTTTAAATATATATACTTTGAAGTAATAAACCAGACGTTTAATCGCCGACTTATTACGTTTACCATATATATATATATATATATATATATATATCAATTGATAAATTCTGCCAAGTAAATGAGGATGTAAACATTGTTGTCTACAAACTACAAAGCAAATCATGTGAAATCCTTAATTGAAAAATATTGACACACACACACACACTCACACACACACACACTTATATATATATATATATATATATATATATATATATATATATATATAGTAGATTTAGATAGTCGGCGATTTAAGGTCTGTTTTACTTTAATGTATATATTTAAAAGTAATCTAAAAAATCGCCGACTATCTGAATTTTCTTTAATATACAAAGGTCAAGATATAATTATCTATATATATATATATATATATATATATACCGATTGGTTCAGCACGCTACGGGCCATACGCAACAATATACGTATGGAACCTAATGCGATGTGGCAACGTGTGTACGATGCCACTCCGCGGGCGCATACATAAGTCTGATGATCGAGAGCAAGAGATTGCCCGTCATTCATATTTAGCTGTGCAAACGTAAAGGTAGTTATCATGTCAGTGTATACAACCGCAGCGAAGGTACAAATAGTTTCGTGGTATCTTGCCAGCAATTCCTTTCGAACAACCGTTGATTTATTTGCTGTACGTAAATTGGCCTATTCCTTCGCATTCGACGATTGAAAGGATCGTAAATGCGTTTAGGAAATATGACTTTCTTAAAATTTAAATTTATTTTGCAGAATTATTGATTTTTTTACTTTTATCTTTTAGAAAACGTTATTGTTTTTTTATTACTTAAAATTACTTTTCCGTAGCAGCTAAGAATACAATAATAATAATAACTTGGAGATATAACGACCTTATTATGTCTGAAACAAATGGGGAAATTACGTATACAGAACGAATATGCAAACGACTATATCCTTGCGCTGTTTAAGTCTTACTAAATTCATAACTGCAATGTATGGCAATTTAAGCTACTGCGCGTGGAGGGGATTCGCTGTTGCCACTTATTGCTGGTTATGGCCCGTTCAGAGCTGGTCCTATCGGTATACAAGGTGTGTATAAATTGGCGGACCCACTACACGTGGCGATATTCTTGGTCAAATTTTGAGTTAAAAGTCCTAATCCTAAAACGATGTATCAGGCTTCCTTTGTCTTCAGAATGAATTTGAAAGAAACATACATTTGGCAACATTGAACACGAATGTGCTAGTTATAATCTTCGGAACATTTTTACACGTCGTCATGTGAACCTTACATTTTAAATTTAAAAAAGAAACAAACGAAATAAAATTGGTTTCTTAAATTACATATTTATTACGAAAATATTACAAAGTTTTAAAAATTTTTGATAATATTGACTAATTTTTGTACATCTTCTTGATAGAAATCAATGTAATTATTACCTACATAATTGTTCGAATTGAAATCCATCAAGAAACTAAACAAAATTATACAAATAAACACGAAAAATAAGCAAGTCGAATGAATAGGTAGATTACATAATTGTCAAAATTTGACAGTAGCTATGTATTTGACTAGAACAACATTAGGCTGCCTACTTATTGTTTTACAGCGTTGTCAGATGTGTTTTTCGTCAAAATAAGTTAATAAACAAATATTAAAAACAAACTTTAAAATCAAAAAGAAAACTTTAACGAAAGGATAATAACAACAATTCTTCTTTCTTCTAAATTGTAGCTCTTTCTGTCAACAAATATCGAGTAATAATGCTTATTTCAAGACTGAAAGTCCGAACTTTAGGAACCTCGTGCAAAGATATGGAGCATGGTACAACATTTTCGTATTAGGATTTTGGACTCCGAATTTAACGAAGAACATCGCCGCGTGTAGTGGGTCCGCCAATTTATACACACCTTGTGTATATATATATTGTAATAGTACAACCTTCAAGAGGTTGGTTAAAGGAACAAGAAAAGCACATGAATAACGTTTATTAAGAATTTCATATTTGCAATTTAATTTTAAGTTAGTTTTTAATTGTTTTGAAACAATGAGTTATTTAAACCTACTTATATTAATTATAATATAATTAATGTAATCTCTCAAAAATATTATTAAAATTGAAACGAGACCATATAAAGAATAGCAATTGACAGAAGGTGTAAGAAACATTTTTCGACAGTGTGAAATACATTGGTGAAAACAATAATAGAATAAAGTTTGTGTTCGAGAATAAAGTATACATATCAGAGAAAGGTATGTCAAAGTGCTTTAGAAGATTTAGAAGATTGTCCTTAAGGGAGGACCGCTGCCGAATCTGCATTTTTGGTTCATAGTGCCTAGACCGTTTACAAATAGAAAATAGACCGTCAGGATCTTTAAGGGTGTTTCCAGTGTTTCGTCTACCACATACTTTGAATACCGTCAAATTGCGAGTATTTATTGACGTAGCATTATGAACTCACAAGTGTCCTTTTCTATAAACAGCACGTACAGTTAAGAAGAATTTATTAGTGAAGAGACAATAATATATTTACTGGAATTTATACTGTCACAATTATCCACGTCAATTAGAAACTTCACAGTGACAAAATTGTATGTAACTTCTTTTTTAATATATAATTTATCAATTGATATACGTACTTGAGATATCTGTGGACCTGGGATACATTGATAAGTTAAATTAGTCACTACAACAAAAAAGAATAAAATTAAAACTTCTTTTAAAAAAACTTGTTTTATTATTTATTTAATCAAAATTTTATTGTCATAATTGTAATTAATATGCCTACAGTATTTGTAAAGAAGCAACATATATATATATACACCGCATCTGTCAAATATCATTAGGGAATACGTATGAGTACATACGATGTATAGTATATGGAAAAGCCGATCCAATGCCGGCGATGACCGCGACGGCCGGCAACGATTATCTCCGATTGTTTCGCAAATACAAGTTAGCAGTAATCATTTGACCATCGACATAGGTACTTGTAATGCGTTCTTAAATAACATTTACGAATTGCAAGGGATTTGCTTTTCTTATTTCTTTCAGTAGATGCAGGAAATTTTTAAGCTGCGGTGCGTCGCATAAACAATAGCAATTCTAATAAAACTAAAGAATAATCCTAATTAAAATAAATAAAAAAGGATTCTAAAAATTATAATAAATTATACAAGAGGTTCAAAAATTCCTCCTTGCACAGCAAGACATTGTCCTAGGCGGTCGTAGAAATTACAATTACAAATTACATTTGCTAACATGTCGGCAGTTAATCAATTCGTAGCCTCAGTTATTATTTCTCTCAAGGCAACTAAATTTTCTGCTCTACCAGCTTCATGAGTATAAACAATATTTTTTAGATATCTCCACAAAAAGAAATCATTTGAAGATAGATCAGGAGATCGCGGGGGCAATTTAATGTTTCCTGTTCCAGTAATAAGACGGTCAGGAAAAGTATTTTCTAGAAATTCCTTTACCCTCACTGCATTTTGTGCTGGATAGCCATCATGTTGAAACCAAACGATTTCCTGATTTATTCAATGTTTTGAATGGCGGGAAGTATTTGACTTTTCAGTAATTCGAGGTACTTGTCGGCATTTAATATACCATCAATAAAATAGGGGCCTATAGAATAGTCACCTAAAATACCTGCCCAAACGTTTAGTTTTTGAGGATACTGAGTGCGATTTGCAAAATGCCGGTGTTAATTTTCCGAAGCCCAATATCGAAGAACAGAGGGATTGTGCTTTTCGTGTAATGGAAAAGTTGAAGAGAATATTTTTAACGAAATTTTCATCTCGATGTATCTTTTCCATAACGTCTTGACAAAACTCCATTCTCCAGAAATTGTACTCCGGAAATATTTCTTGAGATTTCGAATATTTGAAATATTTTATACCATTACGTTCCCAGATACGTGAAATAGTTGTGTTACTTGTAACCAATTCCTCGGCAGCACTTCTAGTAGAACTCCTGTTATCAATTTCCGCAATACTACAAATTAATACATCCCGCCGTTCTCTTTCCTTAATTTTTTGTGGTGATAGCTCTCTTGGTTTGCATTTCGTACAGTTATTGAGACAGAAACAAGTTTCTAATTTATTTATAATATTATAAATTGTTTGTCTGCAAGGTACAGAACGGTCTGCAAAAGTCAGCGCAAGCAATTTCATGCACTCCATTGCAGACTTGCCAGCATAAAACCATTTTGCTAACTGAAGCTTTTCAGTGGGTGTATAAAGAGCCATTACACATTAATTTTATTGTACGCTTTCAAACTGTAACGGCCGCAGCTAGACTGAATGCAAAATTTCCAGCCATTCGGTATCGGAGACAATCGTCAGTCGTCGCGGTCTTCGCTGGCATTGGACTGACTTTCTCATGTACGTATACATTGTTTGTACTCATATGTTGATTCTCTACGCCTAATGATATTTAACACATACGATAATATATATGAAGCATTGTTCTTCGGGCATTTCGCCGCGTTTGCATGATTTCGCTCTGAGAAACACAACTTTCTTCTTGACGTTTCGGTGACATCAGTTTCATGGTAACTTCAAGAGTGCATCCAAAAACAGCGAAATACCCCGAAGAACAACGCTTCAACAAACAACCACGAAAACATTCGACGAAATATATATATATATATATATATATATATATATATATATAGAATATATATATATATATATATATATATATATATATATATATATATTGATACGTTTCTTATTATTTTAAATACTTTATGTATGAACTTTTAATATTTCTTAGTATAATATTATGTTGCGGTTTATTCTCTTGATGATCGTGATAATGTTACATGAGATGTAAAAAGTAATATTAACTGTGATGTAAAATGTTGATTTTATACTTAACTTAGAAATGGGCTTATTATTCTTTTCCCTTTTTTTTTTATTATCGACGGCTAGCTCAATATTTCGTATCTCCAGGGTTCAAAGTCGGTTCAGGTATTTCTACTCCTCTCTTAGCTTATTTATTTTAATAATTCAATTCGAATAACACTTCAAACAATTAAAATAAAACCAAAAAATAAAATGGAAAAAAACATTAACTTTATGGTACAAACAAAATTCTTAAAAATTCAAAATTAAGTCGGTATTTCGTGGAACACAAGCAATGATACATGCCATACAAAATTGGTACTAATACAAATCTTCTTTACTCTTGTGAATAAACATGTGTTTAACAATATCAGTCTAATAAAATTGTGAATATTGGAAATAATAGATTAAGTTTAAATAGTTTAACAAGTGCAAAGTGAACTTCAATCTGTTTAATAACAGTTTGCAGTGTTTGAGGAACAAATCGTTAACTGTAAGTACGAGTAAGTTGAGAACAACCAGTTCTATATGTGAATATGACTATTTAAAATGGCGTGTAACAATTAGTATATAAAAAACCTGTATTTTCGGGAATTAACTTCGGTGATCTCTGTCTATAGGTTCTGGAATTGTTCTTGAGTCAGGAAAACGGATATTAACCAGACCGGTTCCCTTAGGATGGCTTGTTCGTGATGTTTCCAAAGTCCGACGACAGCTGATTGCTTGGCGGCGTTCGTGTGCTCCGTTGAATGGCTTGATCTTCGGTGAACCTTTTTTAGTAGACTCGTTGTATGATTTATATGTCCCAAAATTTCAAAAATTTCTATCTCCGGAATGTGATGGTCTGGTCTTTTGTAACTTTTTCAGTGTGTTGACGACAGGTATTTAAGCGTTTTAGATAAATTTAACACTTGGACACTAATTATTTTAGTAGAAAAAAATTACTTTTATCGGAGCGAAATTTTCGTGACCATTCGTTACAACAATGGTGGTAAAGACGCCGTTTTATTCTTTTGTTTTAAGTAAAATGACTGGCCGTTTATTGCCTTGTTCGTACTCATAATTATGTTGTTATATAGTTATAATTTAGGTAATATTTCAATGAAAATGGGTTAATAAAATTATTTTAAGAATTATTGAATAAGTTTGGTTATGAAACATATGTTGTTTTGTTTACAATAACTCTGTCAACATATGTTCCGATACAGGTTATTATGCCGTTATAAATTGGAGGCGGAGCTTAATTGTTTCAAATACATTTGAATATAAATACGTTAAATATGTTCTTATAAATCGCGTTAAATATTAATTTGAATTAGAAAATGAGTATAAACATCAGTAATAAAAATATAGAGAACAATATGTTAATTATTGTAAAGCAAATTTGTCGTCATAATAAAGTATTTATATGTTGAATTAATTCCTCCCCTCACTAGCATGAAAACATATAGTAAATATGAACATTATAACTAAATAGCTTGTTTTGTATCCCTTTCAGAGGAGGAGCCTATCTTGTAATGCTTCATTATATTTATAAAACAATTGATAAATTATTGGAGTTTTTCGGCTTTTTATATGAAATATTTACAAATATTTTTACAAATTTATGTATATTTACAAATTAGTATGTATGTAATTGCAAAGTAAGTGGCGATGTAAACATTGCTGTCTACAAATTACAAAGTAAATCATACGAAATTTTTAATTGAAAAATATGGTCTACGTTGGGACTCGAACCCAAGTCTACAGCTTGCCGGGCTGTCGCTTATACCACTCAGCCACAATGGACCCAGGTTCAAGCTATTTAGAAATGCATTATAAAGTAACAGTGTTAATGAATCAGATGTCAGTTATTGAATGTAGATGTCAAGTTGAAAGCAGAAGTCAGTTTTGAAGGCTGATGTCAGTTTTGATAGCAGATGTCAGTTATTGAAGGCAAATGTCAGTTATTGAAAGCAGAGTCTGTTTGAAAGCAGATGTCTGCTATGAAAGCAAACGTCAGATTCGAAAGCAGATGCCTGTTTTGAAAGCAGATGTCAGTGATTGAAAGCAGATGTCAGTATTTTGAGTGCAGATGTCAGTTTTGAATGTTTGAAATTTCTAATTATTACTCCATAGCATATGAGTGTTTTGGTAATTTCTTAGCCGTTTATTAAATATAACAGTTGATCAATTATTGGAGTTTTTCGGCTTTTTATATGAAATATTTACAAATATCAAATTATCTAAACACTTATATAGCTATGGAGTAATAAGTAGCAATTTCAAACATTCAAAACTGACATCTGCGCTCAAAATACTGACATCTGCTTTCAATAACTTACATCTGCTATCAAAACAGGCATCTGCTTTCAAATCTGACGTTTGCTTTCATAACAGACATCTGCTTTCAAAACAGACATCAGCTTTCAAAGTTGACTTCTGCTATCAACTTGACATCTTCATTCAATAACTCACATCTAATTCATTAACACTGTTACTTTATAATGCATTTCTAAATAGCTTGAACCAAGGTCTATCGTGGCTTAAGTGGTAAAAGCGACAGTCCGGCAAACTGTAGACTTTGGTTCAAGCCCCAACGTGGACAATATTTTTCAATTAAAAATTTCGTATGATTTGCTGTGTAATTTGTAGACAACATCCCCACTTACTTTGTAATTACATACATACTAATTTGATATTTGTAAATATTTCATATAAAAAGCCGAAAAACTCCAATAATTTATCAATTGTTATATTTAATAAACGGCTAACAAATTATCTAAACACTTATATATATATATATATATATATATATATATATATATTTATATATATATATATATATATATATATATATATATATATATATATATATTGTTATAATGCTCTGAGTTGTATAGTGATGTGACACAACAATTGAAGGGATATTGAGTGTAAATAAAGTATAATAATAGTTATATTGGGCGCCAAAAATTATCTTTAAATTTATGTATATCATCAGTTGGTCATTGAAGCGACGAATATAATTCACATATGTCCTGGAGAGCATGAGGTGTTTTGAAAATTATCTAAATATAAGTATCTCAGGATTACAGTCGGTAAATATACACAAATATAGCTGTAATAGTGACTTAAAAACATTATTATAAATATTGACTTCTAAGAAAATAACACAATTATAATTTATAATCAAAAATTGTTTAATCAATTATGGATATCTATATAATTGTAGTAGCTATTCGGTTACAACTGTATGTTGGTGATTTATAAAATTACTCTTATTTAATGATTGATTTGATCTATTGTAAAAGTTGTGTTTAAACGATTTTTTTATATCAGTTTAAATCAAGATTTTAATTAACTTGTTACCGTTAGATATTCAGGATAAGGTTTACATTCCAAAAGATCTGTGTTTGTAGGTGTTTTCTGACGGGAGAATGGTAGCGACAGCCTTGGAATCGGTGTACGGACACGAAAAAGATAGGGTGCAGGTTATTTTCCAACATGGTTATGTGGGATAAGGAAATTCCAGGTTTCAAATTGTATTTAATATTTATAGCAATTTCGATAAATTTTGGTCACTAGGGAGAGCGTCCCCTAATGATGCTTTCTTTGATAACTTGTAAGATGGTACTTTTTGATCGTGTTTTATATGTTCAAATGATGATAATAATTGTTAGACAATAAATTTTCTCGATATTACTGATTTGAACTTGATTTTATTGAAAATATTAAGGGCATGTAAAATTAAGATGCGAACGGTATAAAATTTGGAAAAAGACGTTCCTAGTCCTTTGTTTTATTTTCAAAGCAATTTACTATGCAAATTATCTTTTTATCTTGAAATAAATTATTTTAAAATATAATTACTACTAGATACTCTAGATTTATAAAAATATTTTAAAAAGTTTAAAATATATTTAATTTGTAACGATATTAACCTCGAGGTTATTTTTTTTATAGAGGTAATTCGCTGAATATATTTACAAATGTTGTACCGTTGACATATAATCTGACAGTCGGATAATTAATTAATATTGACGTTTATAATTGACAATTAGAATAAAAAAGAAAAAAGTAAATGAATTAAGCTTTACATTCAAAGTTATAAAAATGTATCTTAGATCAAGATAACTAGAAAAAAAGGACACTGATATTGTTGGGGAAGAGGAACAATGAGAGATAAATGTTGCCAGAAATCCAGGTTTGAAAGCAGGCGAAAAGAAACAAAATATAGATATTGAGAGCATTATTAAATTATTAGAACGACATAGAACAGAAGAGGAAGAAAGACGCAAAAAAGAAAGGGTTGAGGATGAGGAAAAGCGTAAACAAGAAAGAGCAGAAGAAGAAGAAAAACGAAAGAAAGAGTATCAGAATTTAATAAATAAAATTGATGAAAACAATAACAATAATATACTACTGTGGAATAAAATACATGAAGTGACAAAGCAAAGAATAGAAAATATTAACGATGAAGTAGAATAAAAATTAACTGAAGAAAATAATGAAGTAATTAAAAATACAGATGATATAATTAATGTACAAACATTTCAAATAGAAATAGATGATCCTTTAATTAGAAATTATTAAGGAACTGATAATTGTAAAATAGAGAAAATGACACATTTAGGATATAGAAGAAAAATATAAAAATCAAAATGAAGCAATGAATAGTATGCTGCAAGAAGTAAATAATAAGAAAAGAAATATTAATGTGTACAGTGCGTTATCTATATCGAATGTAATATGTATGGGGAAGACTGTAAATTCTTACAGGGACAAAAGAATTCTTCCAAAAATATTTGGACCTTATGTATGGGGAAAATAGAACAAAATATAATGTAAAAATGATGTATTATATAAATTTAACAAAAGACGAGGCAGAGATGGTGCAATTAAGTGAAATTAAAGTAAAATTTAAAATTAGACAATACAAGAAGAATAATTGATAAAATAAATTTAAAATAAAAATCCTTTTAGAAGCAAGTTTAAAAATAAAAATTTATATTCTTTTTATTTGGTTAATATGTAGTGGATTGAAGGTTAGGGGTTGGTTATTGTATGTATTGCTGATATATAATAAGGTATATATAATAAGGTAGGATAAGGTATGTTTTAAGTTTGATTTTATTAATTTGTAACGATAGTAACCTCGAGGTTATTTTTTTGGAATTAATTGACATGTATTGATTTTTTATTAAAAGATGTGTTGCCTCAATAATT
Source organism: Melolontha melolontha (assembly GCA_935421215.2). Classification (NCBI taxonomy): domain Eukaryota; kingdom Metazoa; phylum Arthropoda; class Insecta; order Coleoptera; family Scarabaeidae; genus Melolontha; species Melolontha melolontha. The sequence goes on from OW285239.1 coordinate 50,714,182, forward strand.
TGTCATTAAAAGACCAGATAAAACTGTTAGAATATTAATGTAAGTATCTGCTAGCGATCTGGGTGGCAAGATCGTAACAATATTGTATATATTGTTGCGTGATATTGAAATTTGTAAAGTGAATGAGTTAGCTAGTCTTGACGTGATGTTAGACAAGAGACAAACGCTATATGTTCTCGATTGGATTTGGAAGTTTTGACAATTTTATAATTTTTATTTTTCAATATAATTTTTACTTATTTCAAAGCATTTATTGCAACGATTAATTAAAATTTCAAAATCCTTGTAAAAATGATCTGTTTTTCCTTAAAAATGCTGAATTACGACTGTTTGCAATTCGCCATCAGGAGCCATATAAGGCCCTATATTTGAATTTTCAATTTCTTGAAAATTACATTCTCTAATTGCTTCAGTATGAATGGGTGCATTGTTATGCAATAATTAAACAGCTTATAATAATTTACCCCCAACGTTTCCACGATTATTATCTCTCAATTTATTAAAAATAAGCAAATATGCTATTGGCAGTTAGTTGCATTGCGATCTTTAAAGTCGATCAGTAAAATGACCTTTCAATCCCAAAATATTGTGGCCATAATCTTTTTTGTTGACTCAAAGACTTTTGCTTTTATAAGACGAGATTCTTATGGTCGCTATAATACAGAACCACTATTCCATCTGTAGCAATGAACATCTTCAGAAGTGCTTAAAAATGAGTGCACAGATTCAAGTTGATGTTGAGGAGCAGAAACAAGTCTTGAGGCACTTTTTAATGGTGTTTGATTAAAATAAATACGGCCCCGATTCGCCGTTAAAATTAGAACGTCTGCCGTTTCCACTAATGGCATACGTGCCCACGTGTACCTGGGGTTGTCCCGAAGTTATAGAGTGTAGGCTCGATCTTATTGTTGCGTCTGGTTGCGTTCCAACTGTACCCAAGGTTTTTCTGGAGATTATAGCGTGTAGGCTATCTCATTATTGGACCGGCGGTAGTGTCGTTATGCCTCGCAGACAATTTCCGCTGGCCTGAGTAAAACCCGTCGTCGGGAAAGTCTACAGATATGTGCTTTTCTTTGCCGTAAATGATTGTTTTTGTATTCTGTTTATTCTTTGCACACCGCGTCTGTACGACTCGGCGACGCTCGAGTGCGTCAATTCGCTTTAGAACTACTGAGCTAAATCATCCCCGGAAACTACAAGACCCGTAGCACGTTTCAAGCATTTTTCTTTCCGCGTAATGACAATGTACGCATTATATGTTTCATTCGTCTAAACCGGAATATTCGCACAACGTTGCTAACCCCGTCTTTATGTTTCATCAGCATTAATATTAATTTATGTCACCGAATCGCTCGAGGTCTGTTCATAACATTAATTTCAATGGTGTATAGATTTTGTTCAATTTCCAAAAACACATATGTTTACTTCATAATTAATAAATATTTGTTTAACTTTTCAATTGCTTTTCATTCTGTTACTTTCGAAAGCCCGTATCTCTATTCTATAATCAATTAATAATGGTTTCATTTTAGAATTGTATCTATTATGTATTATTAATAAAGCTGGAAATTATATGCAAACAGAAACTGTATTATATGCGCATGTATGTTTCCAAAATTCTGTGAAAATATGCAGAACTTTTATTAAAATATGCAAAAATATGTAAAGTTTAAGTAAAAGTAACACAAGTAAATTATTGTCAAAATATTAAGTGATGTCAATATAAATTCAGAGGTACCACATATGCACTATACCAATATTTTATTCGAAATTTTACGAGATACATGTATTATAATTAGAGAACGGACAAGCTTACCACCCAGTGCAGTACCACAGCCTTTCGGTACTGGCGAAAGGCTGTATTTCTAAAATATTTAATTTTATTTATATAATTGGAAAACGAACGGCTGGTGATCTATAAAATTACAAAATACGTATGTATTTGTTCAAAAGTTGTATTTTTAAAGTTTTTAATTTTATTTCTATAATTGGAACATTTTTATTTGTTCATTTTGTCGTTCAAGTTGAGTAAAGGAGTATTAATATTGACTAGCAATAGTTTCTGAAGGTTTTCTTCTGTCAATTTTGTTCTCTTTGAATTAAGTACATCCTTATAAATAGAAAACGTCCTTTCTACATCGCAACTGGTTATAGGTGCATACTGGAAATATTCTTTTATTTCTTCATATTTAGCCGTCAGATTTTGTGGAATTGTCTCCATACATAATTGCTGCAATGTAATTAAATCTGGATTTCTATTAAGAATTGCTTCAAACTTTTGCCGAAGGCCACATCCGAGGTCACTAGGAATACTTTTCAAATTATTAACAGCCACATCTAATGTGGTTAATCCGTCATTTAATTTGAGATTTCGATTTTCAAAATAAGTGATTAGTTTTGGCAATTTTCCAAAGTGTTCGTGAAGAAAGTACAACTGATTTTTTAAATTTGTGATTTGTGTGAGATCCTTGCACTCACCAATACTTCTAGCATCCTCCTTTGGCAGTGTTACGAAATGTTTTAGACTATCGAAATTCTCAGCATAATAACTAGTAGCTTCCAGACATGTTCCCCATCTAGTTATTACTGGAGTGGGAAGCAGTGACAGAGATGGAAATTTTTCCCTGAAAAGAGCTACTCTCAATGGTGCTTTTCTGAAAATTTTTTAAAAGCTGATACAAGTCTATCAACTTCTGGAAAGGTGCTCTGATATATTCAGAGATTCTGCGGAGAACATGTGCTACACAAGTAATATGCAGCAAATTAGGATATGTTTCCTTTAATATATATGCAGCTCTGTCACTTACAAATAAAAGTACTTTTTCTTTGTACCTGTCGTCGAAATGAAGTACCTATATTTTGAATATTCTCATTAATCGTTTTAGCAACTGTTTCCGCATCAACTGTATTTATAACTTTTGTTGCTATTACATATGCGTTATATGGAATAGTTGGATGTAGTACACCAGCTACAACATTTACCACACAGCGTCCTAACATATCCACCGTTTCGTCGGCGCTTATCCATATGTATTGATTTAAAAGATGGCTTCTAATGCGTTCTACTGTTATCGTATAGCACCTAGAAACATAATATTTGCGTAAAGTTGATTCATCGGGAACATTTCGACAGTATATTTTTTCAGAAATATTTTTAAAGTTTGATTGCTAAGTTTATTTAATGGAATATTAGCCGCCATAAAAGTTTTACAGAGTTCAGATGTGTTTGCGATCCTAAGTGACGAATTTTTGACGATATTTTACGGATTTTGTAATAAATTTCGGAATCACTGACAATGGACATACAATCAGTATGACCGTCAATCCAACTCGCCATTGTTTTACAATGCCGTTCTCGACATTCTTCCATATCATGTCTGAAAAAGTAACTTAAACAATGCTCTAGATCTAAATAAATGAAAACTAAAAATGTGTGCGTAAGTTATTGAAACTGAACGAAATTCAATGCACACTTACGTCGAAATAATTGGTAGAAATAGATTCAATCAAACGATTGGATCTATCACAAAAATTACGATGTAATTAACAGTTAAAACTATGAAAACAAGAAACTTACTCACAGCACTTTATTTATCTTACGAAATATAAACTAATAAATGAAATACATTATAAAAACCTCGCTTCTATCTACGCTCATGAAAACACTTTAAAAAACACTATATTCTCCGAATACAATAGCTGGCATGTCCATTGTTATCACGGCGAGACCAGGTGTCCGAGTAACTCAAACAAATACTTCATTGAATTACGCCGGGATGTACTGAGCGACGTTATACACAATTCCAATTGCCGATTGCGTTTTATGGAAATTGCATCCGTTCTCTAATTATAATAATAAGAATAAATATGCTAGACAATGAAACTCTTTGTATTTATATTTGCCTTTATATAGTATTGTAAACCTTTACAATTACATGCTTTTCTAAATTATCATCTAAAAATAATCTGCTGGGATCCTTCAATAGGTACTGAAAAGCTTCGGTCAACGTCAACTGATGTAATTGGCGTATACATATATTTGAGGATAATTAATGGACTCATCTCAATTGTGTCATCGTAGTTTCCTTACAACACACTGGATATTCTACTTAGCTGATTAAAACCCTCGTTTTTCTCTATAACTTTTGTTAATTTAATTTTAAATCGCTCTCCTATGGTACATTTCACAATATAAACTTTATTCCTGAAACTTTGAATCAGTTCTATCGATTCACTGAGTTCAACACCTTGAGTTTCAAGTTTTTCGCAGTCTTTCACTAATTAAACAATAGTTTTCTTTGATAAAAGCTAACTTTGCACATTTGCGGTTTATTTAAATTATTAAAATGGTAAAGACGATATACAAAATTTCCGTGTTTTTTGTGCCTCTGGAATAGTCGAGCTAGAAACTAAGATTGGATTCAGAAACATTGGCTTCCCAGAACATCCCTAGATGGTGGAGAAAAGAATATTATAAACCGACCTTTAGTCGGCAGAGAAAAAGTACTTTTTCCACCTCTTCACATCTGATTGGATCTTACAGTCTTTTTCTTTTGGTTTTCCCCTTTTGTCAATTGTGTTTCACAATTTGTCAAATGACTTTCCCATTTATTATAATATGGCGGCGATGTGTCAAATAATTTCCTTATTTGTAAAATGTGTTTCACTATATGTCAATTGACTTTCACGAAGTGTGTTAATCATTTTATATTAATCTATTATGGAGAATCGTCGAATTAATAGTAAAATAAGTAATGATTTAAGAGCTTTAATAATTCGTTCTATGAACAATGAGCTCACGGCAAATAATATTGGAGAGCAATTTCGAATTTTACCCAATACTGTAAGAAAGATTTATTCTACATACCGGAGAACCGCTAATATTTATAAAAGAAGTGCTGGTCACCGACCAAAAAAATTATCTGTGTTACAGATAAATGAAATTTGCAATTGGATTGATGAAGATTGCAGTTTATCACTTCGTCAGTTAAAAGAAAGATGTTTGACGCAGTGGCCACTTCATCAAAAAATATCGCTATCGACGATAAATAGAGCACTAAAAACTTTCCATTATTCGTTGAAGAGAATCTCTTTCGTTCCCGAAAGAAGAAATACACCACAAATCATACAGACTCGCTTTGAATATGCTATCCGGTACAATAGAATCATGTTCGAAAGGGAAAAGAGTTTTTTCATTGATGAATATGGAATTCAAGTTAATTCTCGAACTTCATATGGAAGATCAGTTAAAAATACTCGAGCAACGAAAATAAAAGCTCAACTAAGAGGGCGTAATTATTCTGTGGCTGCAGCAATGAATGTAAATTCACTATATTTGTTCCAAATCCAAGATAGACCATTCAATACAGTTCATTTCTGTGAATTTATTATAACTCTAATTAATCATTTACATAATGATAACATACAAGGCGCCTTTTTTGTTATGGATAATGTTAGATTTCATACAAATGAAGAAGTTGTCAATCTCATTAGAAGTCATGAGCATTTTGAAGTTTTTTTACCTGCTTACAGTCCATTTTTAAATCCGATAGAGGAATTATTTAATCAATGGAAACACATAATAAAAAGAACTCAGCCGACAAATGAGGATGAATTATATGCAGCAATACACAATGCTTCTGAACAAATAACTGCAGATAATTGTCTTCATTATGTTCAGCATATGGAAACATATCTGGGTGATTGTTTAGAACAAAATGAAATATTAAATTAATTGTTTCTTCATTTATATATTTCGATAGTTTGTACTGTGCATATTTGTGATATTTGAAAATGTTTTGCATTCATGTATGTATCAATTTCTATGTACATTACACAAGAATAAATTAGATAACTTAAAATTTCAAATGTACACTTTATTTTCAAGGGTACGTCAATAACTAAATGAAAATGATGCACAGCTTGGTAAGTAGTTATTAAGCAAAACATATAATTTACATACATGGGAAAAATAATTGATATAAAGTGAAAGAGATTTGACAAAAAAAGAATTTAATTTGACATATATGTCAATATGACAGGAATTGGGAAAGTCATTTGACAAATTGTGAAACACAATTGACAAAAGGGGAAAACCAAAAGAAAAAGACTGTATGAAGCAATATGTTAAAGCTCTAGATTTGCAATGATACTGCTTCCAGTACATATGTGAAAAATTTCCACGATTAAGTTACGAACAAATTAAGGCTGGGATATTTGATGGACCTCGTGTTTGCCAGTGTTATCATTAAACTAGATCATGAAACGACACTTTTCTACCACGTAGTTTCTTTAAAATAACTCTCTCTTATTTCGTAGCTACCATGAGATGAACATTTCCCACTACAAGTGCTTGTCCAAGCAAACACAGTGAAGCACATGTCCGATCGCGATGTCATTCAAAGGTAACCTCTGTATTTTTCGATACAGATATAATTTTAATTACATTGACCACACTATTAGTATACGAAATAACTATCTTTCTTTTCAGTGGGTATTTATTATGTTATTTTTCAAATACTTATTCATCATTACTTGTATAATATATATAGCTTGCATTTAATTACTTTAATATATTTAAAAGTTTAATTTCTTTAAGTTGTATTTAATAAACAACACAAGCCACAAGCATCCATCATTTAGCAATTTGGCGCTCCCGCGTGGTAAAATACACAACTCAACGTTCACATAACAAATTAAACCGCGATTTGCTGCGGAACTGAAGGACAAGAGTCGTCGAATTATTCGATAAATTAAGCCCAATTTGTTGAAGTTTTCTAAAATGGATCGAGGTGTGAGGTTTGAGTGACATAACCTTCCGAACATAATGCCCATTACTATGTACTCGTAGTTTAATAAAAATAAAATTGCAACTGACGTTTTACTGCAAATTGTTTTATTTATTTTTAAAGATGCGAAATATTAACTGAAAGACTCTTTATGTTCTGCACTATACGTACGCATTGTCAATGGAAGTTTCTCCTGCAATAAATACAGAATTAAGGACTAACACATCCTGCACAAAGAGAAAAACAAAGTCTATTGATTTTATAACTAGAAAATTATTGTGCAATTTGACGAAAACGAAAAAGGATTTCACCTCTTTTGTAACAGGGACACTCAAATTGCAAAGTGTTCTCAACTCGTCTTTGAAATTGAGGTTTCAGGACAAGAACAGATGCCCTGCTGTGAACACTTTGTTAACCACGGGTTGTCGCGAGGGTGAACCGATCAACAGTATAACGACAGGCATTAAATACATTCTTCCTTACTTTTCTTTCGATAAAAACGCTAAATCTGTCTTCTAAATTTGAAAAAGAAAATCTAAATAAGAGTATAGTAAAAATTACTTAAATAGGCGTATATGTCATTAATGCTCTTAAACGATTCCCTGTTTTCGTTAGTAAAATAGTAAACTTTCTTCATTAAGAGAGGAGTTTAGTTCAGCTCCCTTAAAGACTAAGAATGCCAATAGCAAAATAACAAGTTCAACAAGTAATGAATGTATATAGTTGCACTCAGTACGAGGTCCATTTGACGGTATCGTAACTCTTCGATATGATCATACTGATTAATATGGTCTTGATATTTGCCAACAAAGTTACATACAAAATTTCGAATTTACAGACTATATTTGAAATAAACAGACAACGTGTGAAAGATGGTAAGATGTAATTATATACAATATGAATCGAAAAAATTGAGTTAATTACAACGCGAACCTCAAAATTAAAAACGCACTGAAAATAAGATTAATGTGCTGCTTATGGATCAGAATATCTATTAAAAATACTTCGATTTTATTTCTACACGGTAATGTAATGTAATGATTTTAAGAACTCTAAAAGATATTGTTTATACACCTGCCGCTCTTATAAAAACTCTACAATGGAGCAGCTTTGTTTACTTAGGGTTCAGTAACCGCAATATAATTACGTACGAATGTATTAGCTGTGAATAATTTATAAAATTTTTATTAATTTCATGTGTATTACGTGAATTTCTTTTTACGAGAAGTAATAAATATGAAATATTTTTTTAAAGAAAATGTAGTAAAAGAAGATATAAGATCTGTGTTCGACTGGCATTTCACGTCCATTTTGGCAACAATCTACCTTTAATCGAACGCGTAAATAATATCGAACGTATACATATTGCTGCGAGTTTTGCTTTGATAATAAATGAAATAAATGATTGTTGTGTGAGCAGTTACTCAAGCATATAAGAATATAAGACTCTACATATTGTTTGTATATCTCAGGGCTATATCTTGCGGGTTCTACTTAACTAGGCCTAGTATGCAATGTTAATGTAAAGAAATAATACATGCTGTAAATTTTTAATGTTCTTTTATTGTATCTTTATATTTTCACAAGTCATTTATTTAAACTTAAGATATTTCGTTTCTTAAACTAAAACCTTATTTATTATCAGAGAGTTTTATACTAAAAATACACATATATTTCGTTTAGACTCAAGGTGTCTATTTGACTCTTTAGAATATGGATATCTTGACTCTACTGATATATTGTTTCTAATAAAGTGTGTTGGTCAACAGTTGCTTAAGTGTAATTCGAGTTCCTACAAGATATCTATCTCCACTCTGTACATGAGTTTTATTATATGCCCATTAATGAATATTTGATTGCAAAATTTCAATTACACAGATATCATGAGATCACTCATGGAAATCTAACTTCCTACTCGCTTACTCTGATATCTTGCATAAATTTGCACTCACAGTAGTGTATTTACGGTTAATTAATTCAAATTAATAGTCTACATATTGCTATGAACTGTGGTTTTGTATTAATTTTACCACCATTCACGACAAATCTATCCAGCTAGCATATTCAGTCGGTTTATTTCCAAAATGGGACTGCTTTCCTCTCAGGGTTCCAATCGGAAATGTGGAATAAAAAAGGTGTGTTAAGCGCCACTCAAAAATTTGTTTGAGAAAAGTTATATTATCTTTAAGTTACTTATTAAAATGTTGAAAAGGTCAAATCAATAATATTCACAATAAAATTTAAATGAAACTTTAATACAAAAATAAAATAAAAATTAAAAAAATAATCTTTATAGAGTATAAAGATTAATATTGCATCATTTAACAATATTATAAAGGTAAAAATAACGCACGGAAATGACCGCAGCATGCGTTCAAAAATCCTTTGTGAATCCGAACAAATTAAAAATAATCTAAGTGACAAAGAAAATTTCTAATTTCTCCCCAGGGAACAATATAAACATACTATCTTGACAGCTCGAAGAAAACTCTAAAGAACATGCTCACTTAAATGTCCAAGAAAAAAAATGCCCTTGAAATCCAACGTACAAAATTTTACATTTACAGTTTTTTTTACTAGAAATGTTAAAAATTTTCTTTGTTATCTATATCAAATAACTAAGACTAAATCTCAATACGACAAAATTAACAAGAGAAAATACAATATTCAACTCTTTTAAATATAATAAGATATCTTTTAAAATATATTTTACTTACGCAAAAAAAATATAAAGTGAGACACGTTAACAAGAAACGTACTATATCAAAAATAATGAGATAACAAACTCGTAAAAATATCGGTAATTGAACTTTACATCACCAAACAACAAATTAAATCAAAATCAAAGCCGAAATTACATTAATAGATAATTATCTATCTTGATTAAAAATAACGTGTCACTCTCTTGTCAACTGTAAACTAGTGTCTGACTAGAATAAAAAACTAGTTTTTATCAAAGCACATGAAATATACATGAATACATACGGATATACACAGATATCCAAAATAATTGTACATAGATAAATACATAAATTTTATTAATATTTATGGGGAAAAATCCATAGCAATATGTTTCAAAATATTTTAATTTAGGGTTTATAGACTAAAAATAATATTTTGCGTTATTTACTTACTCGAATCTTGCCCCCGTTCTTCCTTGAATAGAGTTTCATACGATTTTAAATTAAACTAATTATATAAAGAAAATACCCAATATTCTATTAATAATTATATACCAAAAATACTTCTAATTGTAAACGAAGGTATAACAAATTATTGATAACTTTCTTAATAGAAATGTAACTACAGTAAAACCTCTAATTATGGCCACCTCCGACAATCGGACACCTCTAAAAAATGGACATTTTTTGTGGTACGAAATTTTATAATGGGTTTTCTTAACAATAGTCACTCCTAATATTGGACCCTCTATAAATCGGATGCGGACACCCTTTATTTCACCGAAGCAATAAAACATCTGTAAATATATCTCTTAATTAAGGACAGACAAGACGGGCGGCGCCGAATAAAATTTTGCAATTATGTATGTATGTATGTACTTTTATTGCTGCACACGTGGAAGTATATCTACTCGGGTTTTTCCCATAATACATATGTATGTACAAAGTGCACACGTGGAAGTATATCTACTCGGGTTTTGCCCATAATACAAAGGAACGACGGTTTACCACTGGCCTACTCGTCAGGTGATAAGTGGAGTGATATGTATTTTGAATCAGTTTGAACTAGCCTTTGATAGTGTCAACATGGATTCTAGTAAAAGAAAGCGGTTAACAATCCAAGATAAAATTGATATTATTGCGGTTAGTGAACAGCAAAGCTTAAGTGTCCGAAAGCTCGCGGAAAAGTTTGGTGTCGGAAAGTCGCAAATTAGTGATATAGTGAAAAACAAAAGTGAAATAAAAGAACTTTTCGAGAAAAATGGAAACCTAGCTCAAAAAAGGAAGTTTCCAAAAACTAGTGGTTTAGCAATCGACGGAGCAGTGTTCAACTGGTTCTGTAAGGTGCGAAACAAAAATATTCCCATGTCAGGACCCCTACTCAAAGAAAAGGCGCTGGAAGTAGCACAAAATTTACAACTCACCGAATTCAAAGCGTCTAATGGTTGGTTGGAGAAATTTTGTCAAAGACATAAAATATCATTTAAAAGTGTGTGTGGTGAATCTGCCTATGTATACATGCAAAATGTAGACGATTGGAAAGTCCAGTTGCAATCAATATGCAAAGATTACTCTCCGAAAGATATTTTTAATGCTGATGAAACCGGTTTATTTTTCCGCGCCCTTCCGACAAAAACATTTGCGTTAAGAAGTGATAAATGTGCTGGAGGAAAATCTGCAAAAGAACGACTAACTATATTGTTGTCTTCAAATATGGAGGGTGATAAGGAAAGGCCGTTAGTCATCGGTAAAATTAAGAAACCTAGATGTTTTAAAGGAGCTCATGTGGATAAGTTGCCGATAGGATGGATATCTAACAAAAAAGCATGGATGGCTTTGGATATTATGTCAGCTTGGTTAAAGAACTTTGATAACAAGATGAAGAAAGAAAAAAGGCATGTTATTTTGTTTCTTGATAATGCCACTTCTCATCCGAAGATTTCATTGGAAAACGTAAAATTGGTTTTTCTGCCTCCAAATACTACCTCGCATTGTCAACCTATGGACCAGGGTGTGATTCAAAACTTTAAGGTAATTTACCGGAGCATGCTTGTAAAAAGGCTTTTGGCGTTAATGGATACTGAAAATTCACTAGAAATGGTAGAAAAAAACATTACGGTAGTCACTGCATTAATATGGATATCAGCTGCTTGGAAAAAAACTCTCGCCTGTGACCGTAAGAAACTATTTTCAAAAATGCGGATTCAATCAAAGTGACAGTGATCTAAGTGCAGAGTGCGATATAGAAGATAATACTTATTAGCATTTTTATTTCCCAATTTTAACATCACTAATTTAGATTTAAGCACATACGCATTAATTGATAATGAGTTATTTACTGAAAATCCTAATGTTTCCATTATAGATTGTATCGATGAAATTACTGATATCAGTGATGAAATGGAAAATGAGATTGAAGAGGAATTTGTAACTAGAAATTCAGAAGCCCATCAAAAATTAAAAGATCTTGAGAACTATTTCTTAAGCACTAACAGTTTTAACATTGCTAACAATATTTCTCAAGCTCTTCTTGAATGTGAATCTGAGATATTTAAACATAAAATGAAAAAAGCAAGACAAACAACAATTAATGACTATTTCAAGTAAAATCTAGCATAAAATATGTATGTATGTATGTATGTGTATTAAGTATTGTAAATATTTTTCGACTTTCGTCTTATTATGTGTGATTAAATTGATATGAGAATGAATATTTTTCTTCGTTTTTTTTTTACCTCCACATTTTGGACACCTCCATATATTGGACATTTTAGGATTCCCCGTCAGTGTCCATTATAAGGAGATTATACTGTAACTGTATTTACACCGTTAAAATCTAAATGAATGTTAAATGCTGAAATATTGAATGTACACTGAGTGTAAAGTGCTAATCAATTCTCTTCTAACGCCGTTTTCGTCCTTTTATACTTTGTAGTTTTTGTTTATCTGAAGATGGTCCTCTTTCCTCTCCCACTTTTCATATTTATTTCCGATTTTTATTTTATTTCATGGATTTTTCCATTCTTACCCTTGTATTAATCCACCCATTATATGCAAATTTGTGTTTTCTTTCTTTGCCTAAAGTAATTTTATTTACATAAATTCTCATTTGTTGTAATTTATGTGTTTTACAATTACAATAGATTAAATTTATATCCCTTTTTAATTTGTAGGAATTTTTATGTGTTGACCTGTTTTTGGTGTTCCAACTCGCAAAGAATTATTTGTCTTTCATCAGATATCTTTCGTATTTTGCTTTCTTTGTCTTTCCCATGCTCCTTCTGTATTTGATACAATGCTATCTCTAATTCTATTGAAACGTCTCATTTTGTCATTTAGGCATGCGCATTCTGATGCATTTTACCATTTTGTCGAAATGACAGTGGCTCTGTTTACATTTTGGACGTAAGAATTTACAATTGTTATCCTAAATATTTCTAAATCTTCGCATTTATTATAGGCATTTTATTGCTTTTAAGGTTACCGTTAATACCAGATGTTTTATACGGATTTATTATAATTCTAAAAGAGCTTAACAATGTAACATTTCTATTCTAACTATAGATATATACTTCATAAAATATCAACAAATCTTAGACAAATTAATAATGTGACTAATACATAAAGAGAATCTCATTTAGTATCCTTCTTCTACAGGTTTTAGAAAGCATGCGTTTTATATCCAATTAGATTATAATCAATTATTGTCGAAATTCGCTGTAGCCTCTAAACTACTTATATCAAGTGTTTAATGTCATGTTATATACCGGGTGCATTTCAAAAGGCACTGCCTGTATTGATTACGTTTTAATTTGTTTATGCTATTCATGTTACGTTTGATCAATTAATAAATTGTTTTCTCTATTTAATTTATTTAAATGTGATATTTCACAGCAATATGCACATGTAACGATCGACAACTGACTGAATCTGAAACAATGTTTCAAGTGAGGCAGACAAAAGCAAAACTACTCTTTTTGTTATTGTCGGTTAGCTTTGAGATATCGTCTTCAATACTCTTTATGATATAATCGGTCGCACAATGGCGTGACATAAATTTTGGAATATCTATGTAATTTTTTTTTCTTGCTTATCAAAGAGAATTTTGGAAAAATATTTTTATTCTTTCCATTTTTCATATGTTGCCTCTTTATTTCAAGGACAGCCTGTATATGTTAATCGTTGCTGTTTTGCACTCTTTGAAAGCAAATAAATTCGTAGTTTATCGTAAAAATTCTTTAATTGTTTCGACCTTTGCTTGATGTAAATCCATATCACAAATAAATAAATGTTGTTTTAGATTTACACTTTATTAATAAAATAATGACAGCTGTTTCGCTAACACAGTAGCTTCTTCAAATTCAACTTAAGACTAAAGATACATACAAGATACAGCGTTAATCAGGTAGTTGACCCAAGTTAAAATTCTAGGAACTATTACATTTATATTTTGCTTTTTGAAAACTATACCATGTCCTACTTGTGTGAGGTTTAAGTATAAAAATATAGTATAAGCAACTAAGAAACAATATTTCAATGGGTGAACAGATTTAACAGTGGGGATGAATTCAAGTCTAATTTATCGTTTAGTAACATTTCTGAGTTTTTAAGTTTATTAATTTCTAAAGACTCTAAACAATTTAGTTTTCTACCTTTATTGTCTACATGTATGATATCGAATTGTAAATTAAATTCGTGCTCATTCTCTATTAAATGATTAGAGTAGGTTGAGTCAGTTTTCTTATTGATATAAGAATGATAGTGGTCCTGGATTCGTTTTTTAAACGTTCTACCTGTCTGTCCAATATATGTTTTGGTACATGATCCGCATGATAACTTATAGACTCCTGATTTATTGTCTTTGGTAGTTTTTTCTTTATTATTTTTAATATATTTGGCTAGATTATTATTAGTTTTATAAGCAATATTAATGTTTTCTTTTTTAAGGAATGTTGATAATTTAAGTTGCTGTTGACCTATGTAAGTAAATGATTTAAACTGCTTGTCTGGCTCCACTTTAATGATCGGGTACACCTCCCTTAATAATTGATTGACAGATTTTTAAAAAATTAATTTATCTATTAGATTTGGGTCATATCCGTTGTTGTGAGCGATTTGTTTTATAATATTGTATTCTTTATTATAGTCTTCATTGGACATCGGGATGTTAATAAGTCTATGTGTCATGCTGTGAAAAGCCGCTACCTTGTGTTGGACCGGGTGGTTAGATTTATTATGTATCGTGGTATCTGTATGAGCCACTTTGTGGTAAATAGAAAAATGGACCCTATTGTTTACACGTTTTAAAGTGAGATCCAGAAAGTGTATACTATTATTAAGCTATATGATTGTTTCGGCCTTTACTTGATGAAATTCCATTATAACTATTAAGATAAAATAAAACAAATTTTATGAATTTCACTTTTTAATTATCACTGTAACGAGTCGTTTCGCACCACCTGGGCTTCGTCAGACATATAACATATATAGTTATATGTCTGACGAAGCCCAGGTTGGTATTTATTATTTATATATATTTCCAAACACATATTTAATATCACATTCATTCTTTCAATATCCTTATAAAAGGAATATATAACCTACCTTCTGTGTCAATTTTAAGCAACATTTGTTATATATTTGCACTACTTGTTATGTACACAACCATTTATCAATTTTAAGTAACACATGTGCATTATTACGTAATACCTTTTTTTTATTATTAAGTTAGAATTCACATAATATTACAGTTATCTTATTTTTATCCTTATTTTTATGCTTATTTTTACGTCAATCTTATTACAGAAAACTATTTTTCCGTTAATAAATTTTCATTTCTTGATTTTAAATTTGATGTTTTATTGGTTAGTGTTTGATTGTGGAGTTTTTTTACTTGTTAGATTGTTTAATTATAGCATTATTCTCACGGGGTAAGAGCAGACCGACGAAGATCCTTTTAAAGTTAATTATTGTTTTGTTGTTCTCAAGCTCTACGAATGCTAGCTGGTTATCAATTATACACCCAGATAGCGTCGCACAATTTAAGTATATTTATACTTATGGCGCCCAAAATTTGTATTTAAAAAAACGATACACAACAGCAACTTCAATAGATTTATTCTCTAAGTTCATTTTTCCTTTGTTCTTAGTTATAACTGACAGTAGTAAAGCCTTTCGCTTTATATCATTTGCCAGCCCAACGTGAGGCGTTCGCTTTATTTCAATATATATATATATATATATATATATATATATATATATATATATATAATTATTATTATATATAATTCAAACGAAATTATCGACCGTAATATATTGATAAAATAAATTAAAATCGGGTAAGCGGTCTGTCAATTAAAAAACTCCTTTATTAAATAACCCTATATTTCGCAAAAAATTTGTTGCTTCTTCTGGGGATACTACAAGATTAATGAGAAAAATAACATTAAATAAATGAGAGTATAAAGCAGTAGTAAAAATACTTACAAAATGTAGAGTTGAAGAATAATAAAATTGACGTACAATAAAAAATAAAAATGATTAGATTTAAAACTTAAAGTAAATAGAGAAACAAGCCTTTAAAACCTTTAAATAACATGTATATGTAAAACTTAAAACATGAAAAATAAAAAATATTATGCAATATAAATTTAACGATACATGGACCAAATAACAAAACAATTTTAAGATGGTCAACTAACCGTCAAACCGAGTATATTAAAATAAATTATACATAGTCCATTAGTATTAGATCTATAATTTATGTTATTTGTGTCTCTGTTAATGTGGACCATTTCTAAAAAGGTTCTTTTTTTAAGGTTATTTTCAACGTCTAAGATCTTTAGTTTTTTTTAAATGTTTTAAAGGCTTGTTTCTATAGTTACTTTAAGTTTTAAATCTAATTATTTCTATTTTTTATTGTACGTCAATTTTATTATTTCTCAACTCTACATTTTGTAAGTATTTTGACTACTGCTTTATACTCTTATTTATTTTATGTTACTTTTCTCATTAATCTTGTAGTATCCCCAGAAGAAGCAACAAATTTGTTGCGAAATATAGGGTTATTTAATAAAGGAGTTTTTTTAATTGACAGACCGCTTACCCGATTTTAATTTATTTTATCTATATATATATATATATATATATATATATATTGTGATGAGGCTAACCATGTATATGAGGGGCCTAGAGCAAAAATACAGCATAAATATTTAAAATTGTTAATTTAGTATAAGTTTTGTTTGTTAGAACTGCATTTTTCACATGCCATATCAATAAAGTTAATACCGCGTTTTTAATTTATCAATTTTGTATCACATAATTATTGTATTTCTTGTAACCATTCAAGTTAGTCATTTTCATTTACATTTTAATTTTTCCGAAGATATTTAACTTAATTGATTGGAATTATATATCACACATTATGATCATAACTGTACCTATTTTAAATTCAAATAAGGCGGGAATTATCCCAAAATGAAAATAGGTAATTAGCGGAAATTGAACATTTAAAATAAACTTTTATCCATTGTAAAATTAATACAATAATTTTAATGAAATGTCAAAACGATTGATTCTAGTAATATATTTTATTTTGAGTAATTTATTGTCGAGATTAAATAAGTATAAACAACATTGAGAATAAGATGCCTGGAAGAATTAACAAAAAACAATAGAGAGTTCGCTTGGGTAATTAAAATTGGTACAACGCGTCAAACGTTTTAAAAAGTGTATAAAGGAATAAAGAGATATAAAACCTAAAATAAATTAACGAAACCTTTCCAAAAAGATATCCTATAAGTTCCCGATTCACTAGTACCGATTTTACGGAAGGTTACCTGCACCTGAACCCGCTGAACACCGATTACCAAAACTTCAATTTCCAAAGGACGCCAACCCGAATTTGGAACCAAAACCAGTTCTTTCCTGCACCTGAACCCGTTTTTCCTGTGTACCAAGACTCTAACATCCAACAGCCATACAGATAAACCACCAGCATCAAAATTGAGTATTTATTTAATAATCTCCTAAAATATAAAATTTTATTTTTTACATTGCGAAAAAGATCGTTTATAATTCATTTAAATTCTTTAAATATTAGCATTTTGATCACTATACAGTTAATACAGAAAAATACAGTTCTTTTTACTTTGAATTTGTGTTACATACTTTAAATATTTGAGTTATAAAAATTTCATAACAACATTAACCTTACTTTTCTATTATATCGAATCACGTGACTTTTAATGCAAATGTAATACTAAATGGTATTTTAACTTACCTGTTATGCTTTGAGAATCTAATTAAACTAGTGATATTTACCATTTATCCTTTTGTTTTATTCTGTTAACAACTTTGGAAAATTATTCACTTAGCATATCTTAGTTTAAACAAATAACTGTTTTCTATCAATACACCGAACCGACTTCAACGTTGGTCTTGTTCACGATAACTTGAGCTAGCCGTATTATGATTGAGATACCCATATAATACTCAGTAATAACTTTAGCACGTAATGGAGGCTGAAAAGAAGTTAAGTATACATTGTTCTATTATTGTATTCAGGTACATATATGACAACTGTAAAAATATAACTTTAACGCCATCTATATAACCCTTCTATAACTCCGTATACGTGAATATTCATACATATTTTATTTTTGGGCAAATTTAATTATTATTATAACTTTAATTATATGCATAATTTTAAGGCCCGTTAGTATTATATTAATTTGGCTCGACCCAACGTAGGGGCTGTTACATCTGGCTTTTTACAATTTAGACGACCAAACGCAAGGGACATTTAACATACCAGCTCCGCTATATTTTATCATTTGATTTTGAATTATCATAAGGTCAATTTACCCATTCATTAGTTTTATATTAATATATATATATATAAAGATAGTTTTTTCTTTAGTTTCCTGACCTATGTATATTGGAGAAGAATTTGTTAGTCCGCGATTTAAGGTCTGTTTTTCTTTAATATGTGTATATTTAAAATAATTTAATTCTTACATGTTTCGAAAATTACTGCCTTTTTCAAAGAGTATTAAATTATTTTAAATATATATATTGATATATATGTATATATGGTAGATTAAATTAGTCGGCGATAAAGGCACTAAGTGTGGAAACATGTAAGATAATTTAAATATATACCTATCAAAGTAAAACAGACCTTAAATCGCCGACTAATTTAATATACCATAACAAACAAAGGTCAAGAAATAATTATCTATATATATATATATATATATATATATATATATATATATATATATATATATATATAAAGAATCCCTCATATAATTTGACTTATTACACTTACCAGTAGTTATTTTTTGTGTAACTGCTGTCTTTCTGTTATTGCTTAAATGCACCTGCTAACACTACAGTCGTAGACACGTTGTTGTCTATCTCTACAGGTGTAGTTCATGATAAGAAGAATACAATTAGATTATATACTATTTTAATTGTATGATTTAAGAAATTATATATAAAAGAAACTATTTCACCATTGGTCATAAAAATGCAAGTTTATTGTAAATACCTTCATTTACCATGTATCTTTAAATGTTTATTATATTTAATCTATTTCTTTTCAGATAATTAATATTTCTTAATACAGATAAAATACAAACAACAGACCATACAAATTTGTATGTTAGAGCTCGTTATTATATGACTTCCTATTTGGAAAATAAACTTCGATTATAAATATCAACTGAAAATTGTTAAACTAAGTATTAAGTTTGAAACTTTCTGGTAAGTATTTTGCATATGAATTTTTAATTACACTGTTTACAAGATTTGAAATTACATAAAAGTTTATTTATTTTAGATTGATTCAAATTTTCTTTTTTATATTTTTATACTTAATGAAAAGATTCTGTTAAAGAAAGATATTTAATATGCAGAACATGGATACCTTTTCTCTCTTTTTAATAATGGTCCAGTATCTTCATATACAGGATCTCTATGATGATTCTCCTGATTGTAACGTATGAAGTTCTGACGATTGTTTCTAAATTCCGCTGGAATACTGGTACTGGCTAATCGCTGGATACAATATTTAAGAGAATATACTGACAATATTATTCTCAAGCAATTTCTTGTGATCTAATGTGATATTTTCTCTGGAAAATAATAAATATGAGAATTTTATCACGGAAGAATTATATAATTGGATAATTTTAATTAGGAAAATGTTTCTTAAATGGCAGTAATTTACTGATATTTTATCACACGAGTAAATTTTACCTCTGATTCTTTAGAGTAAAATTTTAGTTCCTCTCACAAGGACTATATTCTACACTTTCATATCTTCTTCCTATATCATGTATGTCATTTTTTAATATGTATCAATCTGAATATTGAACTGCGCCACCACTGTTGGTTAGAGCGTTAGTCTAAAGAATTAAAGGTCGTCGGTTCGAGTCCCACCCAAGGACGAAATTTTTCAAAAAAATTCGTTAAATAGGGTTGTAAATTGTAGATAGCAATATTTAAATTTTCACATTACTTCGCGAAATACCATCCTAATTAAATATTTAATGTATAGCCGAATTTCCAAGATTTGTCAAATGATATATATTGTACGGCTAAGAAATATGTACAGGATGGCCCAAAATGGCCGAAGGGGTTTTAATTCCTTATAACTTCTTTATTATATTTTTTTTTGTTTTTTTTGTTTTCAGTATTTTGTAAAGAAGACTTGGGGAATTTAAAATGGAACAGTACACAATTGAACAACGTGCCAAAATCGTTGAACTTTATTTCTCAAATCAACGATCCATTGTTTTGACTCAGCGTGCATATCGTCGTTATTTTAATATGCGGGTTGAACCCTCAGAGTCAACAATAAACCGTCTGGTTCCAAATTTTCGAGAACAAGGGGCAGTAAGGAACCTTCCTGGTGCCGGCAAACGACGAACGGTGCACACGGATGACAATATTGAACGGGTACAGGAGAGTATTCGGGAAGATGGAGAAACATAAACCAGGAGACGTTCGACACAACTTGGCGTCTCAAGAGGGTCGCTGCAGAGAATTTTGCTTACAATAAGAATGTTTCCATACAAAATTCAGCTTGTCCAACAATTGAAACCGACAGATTACCAGCAACGACTTGATTATGCAATTTATTTTCATTAAAAAGCAGAAGAAAATCATGATTTTATTCATAATTTAATTATGAGCGACGAAGCCCATTTCCAATTAAATGGGTTCGTTAATAGGCAAAACTGCAGGATATGGGCTACGGAAAATCCAAGAGTAGTTCAACAGCGAGAATTACACCCACTTAAGTGTACCGTTTGGTGCGGTGTTTCGTCGGAAAGGATAATTGGCCCATATCTTTTTGAAAATGAACACGTTGTCGCCGTTTCCATCACTGGTGTTAGATATCGGACAATGTTGAAAAATTTTTTAAGGCCAGCCGTGGAAAACCATCCGCAAGTATGATTCCAACAGGATGGAGCCACAGCGCACACTTGCGAGGGACACAATGGCTCTTTTACGCGACATCTTTGGTGAACGAATTATTTCCCGTATAAGCGATTTTAATTGCTTATACGGATGTTCATTGTGGATCCTTCCATGTAATATAAGATATATGCTTCAACACCAATATTGTTAATCGATTATAATTTTGACATGGTTTTATGTGTTTCTGGGCACACGTAAGTGGATTTTAATTAATTATATTGTATATTTTTTTATTTATTGGCTTTTCAAAACTCACAATTACCAATTCGATCTGTTTTCTTCGAAAACTCAAAACAAAATCACTTTTTCAAAAATCAACAACCAAAACCATAGCGATGCTAGTATAAATTTCTAAATTAAAAAATATCAGTATGGCTTTCAATATACAGAATTTTCATTGATAATTTAACTTTTTAGTTTAATACTAATGTAATATATATAATTTAAAAATAAATGTCAATTGTCTTAATTGTTACTGGGCATAATTTCCTTTACAGAGATAACATAATATGTTTTATTATTAATGTATAAAACAATTCTAAAGTGTCTGTCCAGTTTTGACTGACATATACAAAAATATGAACACTATCCAAAAAATATCTATATCATATCTATCTATGAACATACTTGACAATAGCAAATAAAATAACTTTTTTAAAATTTTAAAATAAATAATAATGGTAATAGTACCATTATAATATATATATTAACTATGACGAAATATTGAATTTACTAGTAAAGGTGTTAATTATTATTAAGTTTAAAGTAATTACTTAAGAATAACAAGGTTAATAAACTGTGTACTAATTTTATGCCGTGGAAAGATATATTTTGTGCTGGCATTTTATTGTTTTGTTTTTTTAATGGATAAATTATATACTTTCTATGTTTTTTCTTATAACGCATTTTGTATTTTTAATTTATGTTTTACAAGTCTTATGGCGTCTGTTTCCTAGAGTACGCAAAATAAAAATAACAAGCGCAAACATATACTTTTATGTTTGTTTATGAACGCGTAAATTTCAATTGTGCTTTTAAAAAGAGCATTACAGAATGTAAACGGGTCATTTCGCGGCGGTACAGGACTACTCGCTATATCTACTGTGGGAAACAGTTTACATACACATCCTTTTGTTGGGTTTCGAAGCTAATAATGTTTCCCAGTTTATGAGAAGCTTTGGTATTAAAAGTATCATAGATATTTTGGAGAGAATTAAAAATACCCGAATACATTTTTTAATAAACTACACGTATACTTTATTTATATAGAACGCATACGGTAGAATTCGTGAAAGAATACCAATGCGTCATAAATACTTGAATAAATTAACGACTCATTGTAAATAACGTGTTTTCATTTGAAAAGTCAATCTAGGTTACTTTGAGATTTTGATAGAATAAGACGCATATATATTATGGTCTATTTTTAAACTAAGAGGAGTAAATGGAAAAGCCACATTTACACTGTAAAAGTTACCAAATAAAATATAAAATTGTTTGAAAGTTTAGTTAATATTACCAGTAGAAATAAAATTAATTGGCGGCGGCCATAGCATGCTGAAAAGGACCGGTTCTCGTCCGATCACCGAAGTTAAACAGCATCGGCCGGGGTCGGTACGTGGATGGGTGACACGCAATTTTTGCATAACGTAATCCTACCTCTGAAGCAACCAATCACGCATAGTAATTTTGGCGCGATTAATTTAAAACGCTCCTCTTAGTTTAAAAATAGACTATAGTATGTGTTTGTTGTTCCGTAAACGTAAATCCAAATGACATTTGATAATGTCAATCACATTTGTTATTTATTTGTATGTATGAAACTGTCAAAATATACGACTTCGTAGGTTAAGTAGTAAATTTTAATTTACGACATACTTCAAAATGTTCTCAGTAAATCACATGCCACTAGATTGACTTTTCAAATGAACACCATTTCAACCTTGGCAATTACGATTTTCCTTTGTGCTTGACAAAGGTACAATAATAACATTATAAATATACAAAAATCCAAAACTCTCTTTTTAATTTGCCCATAACTAAGAAAAAATATAACAAATACTTTCAATTCAATTAAATTTCAAAAAAAATCGACACTTTCATAAAAAAACTTAATAATGAATGTATTTGTAAATATTCTTTCTACACTTTACGATGCTATTTTTATTCGAATTTTTCATAGAAAAAAATTCGCCCTTAAGTAGGAATCGAACCCACGACCTCTGGCTTGCCGGACCATTGCTCTACCACTTAAAGGCGTTAAAGGCGTGAATTAGAAACTTTTATGGGGATGCCTTGAGTTACATAAAAG
The DNA here is from genome assembly GCA_935421215.2 of Melolontha melolontha. NCBI lineage: Eukaryota > Metazoa > Arthropoda > Insecta > Coleoptera > Scarabaeidae > Melolontha > Melolontha melolontha. The sequence goes on from OW285239.1 coordinate 50,737,455, forward strand.
GAAACAGAATAATATTAAAAATTCGAATACAAATAGCGTCGTAAAGTGTAGAAAGGATATTTACAATTATATTACTTCGCGAAAATGCAATAAAAATGAATCTATATCATTTAAAACAGACAATATTATACAGAAACTCATTGAAAACAACAAAAACAAGACAATTAAAAGATTAAGTTCAGTTGTCTACAGGTTAACATGCGAAGATTGTAAAATAGTTTATATAGGACAAACAGAGAAGAGTACGACGAGGGAATACGAAAGAACCTATAAAGACAAGAAAACGGGCTCAACTTTCGCAAATTATTGATTACTATTTACTTGCAGATTTAATAAAACTCAAAACTTTTACACATTCAACGTAACTTATTAGAAATCGACAAGTAAAGTAAGTTAGATTTAGTTTCAAATGATCAAGTCCACAGTTGTCTTTTATACTTAAGATTTTAATGTCCAACCCCTTCTATTTTTGCTACTTAGCACACATATATTCCCAGTTTGCATATTAAATATGTTGTTTTTATTTCAGTGATGAACGCATTGTATGATGAAGCAATAATGTAGTGACTACAATAAATATTTGAAACTATAGATTTAGTATTTATTTACTAAAGATATAATTCATAAATTTAATGAGCCTTTAAACACAAACTTACATAAATATGACGATTACAACGAAATATTTTTACAATAATTTCCTAAATTAACCGAAGGATGCGGTTATATTGCCATGACTTATCACGATTTAGTTATATTCATTAGTATACGAAAGCTGTTGCCGCTAATGTCTTGTAATAAGGTTGTACATACATAAACATGATCATTATAGTCCAAAAATTTACGAATAGTTTGTGTTAACATATTTTAACATATTAACACACTTTATACATAAAGGTTTAAGTATATCAATAGGTTATGCACGTATTATGCATTTGTTAAAAATGAAGAAGACATGCAATATACATATCTGTAACTGTACACATGGACAATACACCTCGTATTTTCAGCATTTACTTCTGCTTAAGACACGTGTTTCTGCCATCTATAGGCGTCATCAGTCAAGCTAGTGAAGCAATGTATACAAAATAATACAAATCTATTTAAAGAACAGATTTGTATATGTATATACATTTAAGCTGAAATCGCGTACAAGACATAGCAAATTTTGTCTTATCAGGTGGCACTATATAATAAGTGACATATGACGGACGAAAGAGACTATGCCGAAAAAAGGCAACCTTTCCCTTGACCAGCTAAGCTGGTACATAAGGGAAAAATACGTATAGGTGTAGTCCATTTCGTCCGTCAGATGTCACTTATTATATAGTGCCACCTGATAAGACAAAATTTGCTATGTCTTGTAGGCGATTTCAGCTTGAATGTATATACAGATACAAATCTGTTCTTTAAATAGATTTGTATTATTTTGTATACATTGCTTCACTAGCTTGACTGATGACGCCTATAGATGGCAGAAACACGTGTCTTAAGCAGAAGTAAATGCTGAAAATATGAGGTGTATTGTCCATGTGTACAGTTACAGATATGTATATTGCATGTCTGCTTCATTTGTAACAAATGCGTAATACGTGCATAACGTATTGATATACTTAAACCTTTTTGTATATTTACCGCCATCTGGCTCGTGTTAATGGACTACACCTATACGTATTTTTCCCTTATGTACCAGCTTAGCTGGTCAAGGGAAAGGTTGCCTTTTTTCTGCATAGTCTCTTTCGTCCGTCAGATGTCACTTATTATATAGTTCCACCTGATAAGACAAAATTTGCTGTCTTGTAGGCGATTTCAGCTTAAATGTATATACAGATACAAATCTGTTCTTTAAATAGATTTGTATTATTTTGTATACATTGCTTCACTAGCTTGACTGATGACGCATATAGATGGCAGAAACACGTGTCTTAAGCAGAAGTAAATGCTGAAAATACGAGGTGTATTGTCCATGTGTACAGTTACAGATATGTATATTGCATGTCTGCTTCATTTGTAATAAATACACTTTATTAAGTTATTGTGAACTAAATTGTTTTATTTGCATTTTTTATTAGTCATCGAATTGGGAAAACGACCACCATCTTAATGTTGAATTACAATTATAAACGGAGATAATATTTGAAGATGAGGCGGTAAATGTATGTGAAAATAACGATGCTGAAAACTTGAGCTAATAGAAAATAATAGTGAAAAATATAATGAAAATCAAAGTATCCTTTGAGGTACTAAAATTGAGATTCGAGCAGATATAAATATATACATTTCCAGTTCCCCTTCGTGCAATGACAATGACAAAATTTAGAAAAAACACATGTTACTTCTGACAAACAAGTCTCAGATGGCGACCTGACACTAATTCATATAGCTTCACGTAACCCTAATGTGATGAACTTGTCTTTTTTGGTTCGTTTAAAAATATAGGTTTTGGCATTTTCTTCAACAGCTAACAAAACGTTAAGTTCCACGTTTTCAGAAAATTTCCTGCGCACTACTTTCGGTTTCTTGAAACATTCAAATCATCTTAAATTTTCTTCAAGTCGGCTAAACTTGCGATGTTTTGGAACTTCTCTTTCCGGAAAACCTTCCATGTAAATTCCCAGCGTCTGATTCGAGTTTTTATTCCATTCAAAAGAAAGTTGTAGCATGTCGTTAGTTGATTTGAAATTCATGATTTATTTAAAAAATATCCAAATATGTTTGCTTAGTAAAGAAAAGTCAAAGATGACAGTTACGTATGCGTAATGCGTTATTTTTCTATCGCACACTACAGTATAACACAAGTGACACAAGAGAATATACGGACAGTGTTTTAATACTTTTTTCTTTTAAATTTAATTAAAATTGATGTATTGCGAATCAACGGATTCAGAAAAATATCTCTATCTAACTGAAAAAAAAAAGTTGACAATCGCTTGAAATTGAAGATGGCGCTGATGAATACTATGTTTGAGGCTACAAACATAGTATTCATCAAACCATTTTATTTGGTAGCTATCTCATGAAAATCGGAATATAAATAACAGAGTTACAGCTTGGGACGTTTTTGTGTGACACCCGGTTTCATACATTATATAATTGTTAATTATGTCATAAAATTAACACATTCAGAGATCACTGATGGAATAAACGTTTTAATTTTGGGTCTAATAAATTATTAAGGTGTTCATCTATATATTCGATTGTACGTGGGAGTAAATTATTTGGGTAACGTAATTTGTCAACTTGTTACGTTCTGATTTGGAGTTCAGCACTACATTTAAATTTCGTTTAATAGTAGATACAGGAAACTAGATCAGCAAAAGTTGAATCAGTAAACAAAATAGATAATACCGTTACAAAGCTTGTATGTAGTAACGCATTATGTGATATGCTATTTTACAGAGGATTTAATAAATATAAATCATTTACAATTGAATATATATATATATATATATATATATATAATAACTTCGTGACCTTGGTATGATATGGTAAACCTAATCAGTAGGCGATTAAAGGTCTGTATATTACTTCAAAATATATGTATTTAAAAAACTCTACATGTTTCGGCTGTAAAAAGGCGTATACAGCCGAAACATGTAGAGTTTTTTAAATACATATATTTTGAAGTAATATACAGACCTTTAATCGCCTACTGATTAGGTTTACCATATATATATATATATATATATATATATATATATATATATATATATATATATATTGATATGTAAGTTTAGGTTTTCTAAATGTTAATAACCATATAATAATAATAACAATGGTAATAATTATATGTGATGGTAATATTGTGATAATGGTATAAATATACAAAAAAAGCTACCACGTTCGGCAACAAATGATAAATAAATTTCGGCTTAAAGATGGTTAATAAAAATTATAATTTATTAACCAAATATGATTAATTCAAATTAAGAATTTGTTTTAAAAATTTTATATAAATTATAATATAAAGTATTATGTTACCTACCTTATAATTGAGCTTAATTTAGTAGTAGAATGTAAGATGTCGCTCTCACAATATTATCTGGTCAAGTTTATTATAAATAAGTATTTTTTAATTATAATATATTAATACAATTGGGCGCCAGTTCATATTATTATCTTATGAACAATAATATATGTATTTTTTCGGCTACTTAGCGGTAGAACTAAATCTTTCTCACAGGAGCCGGTCCTTCAATTCATTAAAGAAGTAAATATCAAATCTCATTTATGTGACAACAAGCTATCCCGAGCATTAATACTAAATTTTAGTGAAAAGTATCAATATCATATGCATAAGTAAGTAAGTAAATAAATAAAAGTATAAATTGTAGTTTGTATTAAATCCAATTTAATTATTATTTTAGTGAGATATTCAATTCTATTGAATTACATATATAAATCAGCTGTAAGTGATGCGTAGATCACGTGACATAATTGGTTTATATAATTGTGCGCATCGGTAACGAACATATGTTGTAATAAATGCAAATAAAATTTCAAAACTACGTGGTATTATCTGATGATTGATAGTTTAAAATTCTAATTAATTTGAGAACACAATTCAGTTTCAAGGTATGTTGTACTTATTAAAATAACTAATTTTAAATCTAGTTTAATTGTACAAATTGTTAGGTTATGTTTTACTTAATTAATATGGATATAAAATATTGGGTTTGAATAGTAATTACGTGAAATCCTTTGTCAGTAATATGGATGTTCTAGCAGAAACGGAAATCAATGGAAATCAATGAAATTGGAAGCTGGAGGTGTTTCATGTGGCGGGTATTGAAGGTGGCGCTAACAGTTTTCAGCGGTTTTATACCATATATTTCCATAATGCTCGATAAATTTATTGTCCGGATGATGTATACACACTGTCTTCTTACATTAAGAATATTTTCCGGTAAGTTAATTACAATTTGTGATGTTTAAATAATATTCTAATTTTACGATAAAATATTGCGTAGCTTTGTTTTACAACAACCTAAACGACGCTCTTTTCTGTTGTTTTATTTTCCTTTGCCTCTATACGATTTATTTTTACTTGATATAGTTATTTAACTTCCGTAATTATCCCAATCGATTGATTTTATATTCAATATATAATTGATATTATTATAAAAATAAAATTAAGAGTTATACAATTGTAATTACATATATTAATATCATATGAGTGGAGTTAATAATAAATTATTTTCGCGGTAAACTAATTCAAATTCATCAAAATATACGGGTTGATAAAATAGATTTCCAAATGATATTAATTTTATTAATCAAGTTAATTATTTTCGGAATAATATATAATTTAATGACTTTTGGTTGTGAAAAATGATAAACATAAATAATAAAAATTCTTTCAAATAAATTTTCTAATTAAATGCGCTGTATTAACTTGTTTAATAATTTACGTTATAATTGTATAGTCAACTTTCATATTACTTAATCTAATGCTTAAAAGTTATAAGTTATAACTAATTGATATGAATTGTTTCTTTCAGTTTGTGATGAAGTAGAACCACTTTAGTATAATATATTGATGAAAAGCATATGGTGGTGTGTTAAAAATATGCTATCACGTTATAATTAAAAGAAATGTAAAGTTATGAATTAATTTGATTATGTAATTTAAAATAATATTGAATCCGCTAGCAAAGTTCAATATTCGACCTATAGATGTAGCTAAGGTTTGAGTTTACAGATGTCGCTAAAATAAGGGCAAAACATAAACAATATGTAAATAAATAAATAACTTATATTTAACTTAATAGGTCTCTTCCAAGTGCATAATCTTGTTGTTATAATTTTTAGATGAATATCTATATGGGCGCCAGCTAGCTCTAGTCATTGTGGTGAAATTATACTTAATAACAACAATAGTGCGGGTCTGGTACTTAGTATAATAAATGTGTGTGATTAAACAAGCTGTTATATATCGAATGATTCTGGATGAATAATATAATAAATAAAACAAGATAGTGAAGAACATAAATAAATTGTTTATATATAATATAAATAATTGATAATATTCTTATTCAAAAAGGTAAGTGTTAACATCAATATATGATGTATTAACCTATAAATAGTCACGTGATCAAATAAGGTTATAATTGTTAGGTTAATTATTTGTAATTAGATAATACAACAAAATTTACTAAAATTACTTTAATTAAAACTCAAGGAGCTGTATTTTTCCGATATTAAGGTAAATTTATCAGTAAATAAAATGTTTTGCATAAAAATGATAATATCAATTGTGTTTAAAAATTAATATAAATAATTTCAATGTTATAGGAAATAGATATAAAAAAAGTACTCAAGTTTGGTTGTATGTGGATACTGGATATTCGTAAGGTTTTCAACATTCTTTTCCTCGGGATTAAGTTTCTGGTAAAGGAATTATGCAGGTAGCGTCCCTCGGGATAGGATTTTCATTTAAAGACTTGTAGGAAGGAGTTAGGATTTGGATTTTTCGTCAATCGAAGCTTTATAGGTTGGTGATACGTAGGATATATCTTCGGGTTTGATAATTATGCTTTAATAATAATTTTTCTCTAAATTCTTGGAACACTTTTTTTACAATATATCGACGCGTGCAAAATTAAATTCAACCACCACGCTAACTCGCATTTGTTTTATATCCAGGCTTCTTATTCGTGATTCTTGTTTATACTTTTTAATCTAATATTAAATTTTTATAAATGAAGTAATTTACTACGACAAATCGTTTTGATATTTTACAAAAATTATAAATTTAATTTTGTGATACAAAAAACTTCTTTGATATGTACAAACTTTCGCTACATACTTGTACTAAGTTGGGATATTTCCCGCCGTAAACAATTCAAGTAAGTACAGCTATATCCAAAGTATATGTCTATAAAATATTCAATCAATCAAGTTAAAAATCTTCAGTAATACAATAATATTGATGAAAATGACTAAAGTAAATGAGTTATAGAAAATAATAAAATACATGATTCTTATTTAAGCACTAAATACGCGGAATTAACTTCATTGATTTGACATGTGAAATATACAGTTCCGACAAAATCTTATTTTCTAAATTATTATAATAAGTTTTATAAATACCCTGTATTTTTGTTCCAGAGCCTCTCATGTAAATGGGTATGCCCCACCACAATATATATATATATATATATATATATATATATATAATTTAAAAGTAATTATCGACCGTACTATATTGGATAAAATAAATTAAAAGCGGGCAAGCGGTCTGTCAATTAAAAACTCATTTATTAATTATTTCTATATTTCGCAACAACTTTGTTTCTTCTTCAGGAGATAAAAATGTAGAGTTCAAAAAAATAATAAAAGTGACGTACATGTACAATGAAATTGATTAATTAATCAAGTTTATTGTCCAGTAAAATCCATGTTAACGACTTAAAACGACCTATTTTGAATTTTCGGAATTTAAGACTGGGAATACTCATACTCTTGTATCTCACAATTTTTTTGAAAACTGCAAACATAATAAAATAAATTACTTCATAATGGAAGATTTATAAAATTGTCTATTTTGAACTCTTAAAACATCTGCCAAAGATCTACATCATTCAAAATTCTTTCAATTAGGTACAATTTACTATTTATTAAGGATATATGCAAATATTTAAAGAAATGCATAAATAAGCAATACATGTAAAACTTGAGCTTTGCATAAATGGGTTATATTAGTTCACATCAGCTTCGCCAGAAAGTAAATCATCGCATTCATTTGTCCATTGCAACAACGTTTCCTCGAACTTTGCATAACCAAGCTTTACATCTTCTACTACAACTTCAATCAATGCAGTTTGCGATTCAACTGAACGACAAAGTATGCTCGCGGGTATTTATACATCCTGCAATAATGCAGGTTCCAACTTGTATAAACATTCATTCATAGTTCAAATTGCCTGACAACACGCGCCAATACCAAGCTGAGACGTGTTAATACAAAAAAATCATTTGTGAGCATTGGAGGCCCGGTTTATGTAAATGCAGGATAGTGATGATAAAAAATAATTTTCTAATTAAAAAAAAATAATTGAAAATTATTTTCCTGAGAAACAGTTAAATGAATACCTGTAAAATGCTGGATTAATTTAAGAATATTTAATACAAAATACATGCAATCAAATACTACTCTCAACCTGACAGGCTCGTTTTATGCATCTTAGAGTTAACACATTAATTACACACAACTATAGTTTTGATGTAATGACTTAGTTTGAATGAAATAGTTTGCATTAAGCTTATACACGCTTCAACTCGTTTTTATTGCCTTTTCAAATATTTATTAGACAGGTTTCACAATTTAATCTTAGATTTATGTGCCCAACATAAAGCGAACGACTCGTAAAGATTCGCACTGAAAATAAATAACACCTGTGAAAGTTTCCGAACTCGCCCTGAAAATAACGTCTACATTCGCCTATGTTACTGGAATACTTGGGGTGAAATTTGAGAAAGAGGCTCTTAGGAAGGGTGTGCATACATACATATATTTGACGTGTAGGAACTTAGTTCAATGTATATTTAATTTTATGTCTCATAAAATAGCCTCCAACGATAGTTACCGACGGCCATAATATTACATCGTCTTCGTGATTAGCCTTTAAAGATATCTTTTTTCGGAAATGAAATTGGGTAGCGCGTATACTTTATTATTGGGAAAGAATCGTTTCCAGGCTAAATTGATTCAGTTAAATATTATAGTCGTACTGCAATACAAGAGAAACGTTTCAATTAATTAACACATCAAAATGAATTAACTTGTCAAAAAACACCTGAATTTACTGTTTCATTAAAGCTAGTATATGGACACGTATAGTATATAGTTTGTTTTCATTATACCTACACTGAATATTTTCATTGAGAGTATCATATTTAAAAGTAATAAAAACGCATCCTATACTATTTTTTGCCTTCTTTCCGATCCTATGAAATAGAATTGAAAGTGAAATGAATTTTTTTTAATTTAACACCCTATATATTATTGAACATTATTGAATATAGCTAGCTTATTTAATTCTGAATACAGTTTTTTTTTTCTTTCGTTGGACAATGAATAATGACATAATAACAACAAAAAAACACGGATAAATTTGATATATTCAGGGATGTTTTCTTTCCGCTGAGCCTAGATAGTAGATGATATTTGGCAACAAATTTTGTTTTACATTTAAATCTACTCGTTTACAAGTTTAGTTATAGTGGCAGTTGTCCAATATACTTGATCATTTGTAAGTTATATAAGTTATGGAACTGAACAAGCAACATTATCGAGCTGTGATTTTTTACAATTTCAAGCGTGGCTTAAGCCGTAACGAATGTTTTGAGGAAATCAATCGAGTGTTTGGTAACAAGTCGTGGTCCTTTGCTACTGTAAAGTGGTGTTACAATGCATTTCAATGCCTTAAATGACAGTTTTCGAGCTCCTAAGCAGTTACAGAAAAAAATATTGTTCTTATTCGAAACATCATTAAATAGAACTGGCATACTAGTGTCAGAAGCATTCAAGCAACTTTAAAGATTGGTATGAAAGAAACTAACATTATTTTACACAAAAATTTGAAGGCCCGGATGCTTTGTTTTCGGTGGATTCCCCACAAATTGACTTCAATTCAAAAAAAGACCGTGTGAGATTGTGTAGATCTACACAAGATTGCTTTGACTGTGGATCGTCTCATTTGGTGTACAACATAATCACAGGTGACGAAAGGTGGGTATACTGCTATGATCCGGAAAACAAAGCAACAATCGTCAGTTTGTTCGTCTTTGAGAATGAGGCGGCACCAACAAAAGTTGTTCGCAAAAAATAGCTGAAACAGGCTTGTTACCACATTTTTTGAAGTTACTGGACATGTTTCAACTGTAGCGCTGGAAGATAGGCGTACTATTAATTCAAAATGGTACATTGCAATTAGCTTGCCTCAGGTTCTCCAAATTGTTCGCGAAAAACGTCCAAGAGGAAGGATCATCTTGCATCAAGAAAACGCTCGCGCCCACACTGCCGCTCGAACAACTGAGTATTTGAATGCCCGAAACATACAAATAATGGGTCATTCACCGTATAGCCCAGACCTAGTACCTAATATGGGGTTTACGTTTTACATCGGCCGTAGAAGCGGTTGACGATCAGAAAATGCGTTAACTATTGATTGAGGATCCACAAGATTGACTCCTAATAGTTTAATTCTACCTGGAATACGACTTCTCTTCTTTCTTTCACCAATGTAGGACCAAAATTATCTGGGATTGTCTCTAAGCTTAGTTTCAGTTGTTTTAAGATAGGTCTTATAAGCTGAAGATATTTGTTTCTTAACTAATGCTCTCAGATGCTTGAACATTGATAGAGATGCAGCACTTTTGGTACTTTTGAAATGCTTAAAATATTTGTATTTTAATTTTAGGTTATAAATTATTTCGGGAGTATACCATTTAGGAAAACGACGGGGGTGATTCACGTAAGTGGTGACGTATTTTTCGAACACAGAATATAGAGCATCGTAGAAAACTTCACACATGGAATCAACATCCGAGACACTGTCCAAAAAGTCCCAATCAATACACAACAGTGCATTGTATAAAAGAGGAAAATTTGCTTTACGAAAGTTGAAAGACTTGTTATTGTTAATGGGAAAGTTGGCCGAGGTATGTGAGAAAATAGAAGTATTAATAATTAAAGGAGGATGGTGAGTGTCCTCGGTAACCAATGGTGAACCGTCACGTATGACCTCGCAATCCATATCAGATAAGACGAGATCCAGCAATTTGTTGTTAGAATTAGTAGTGCTGTTGTATTGATTAAGGTTGCACATGTCCATAAAAGATGTTACAAGTATCGATTTAGTATCATTACCTGTATCATTATGTATCATTATGTTAAAGCATATGGAAATTTATTTCATAAAAATACATATATTTAATGCTGTGGGATGTGTATAAAATCCTCATTCAGAACCTACTGAAATATAAATAAATTTACATTGTTTAGTTATACTTCAAATTTATTTAACTTATAATAACATGAAGTTTTTTTATATAATTCGTAAATTGAATTACGTCAAAAACATAGAAAACACCAATAATCCCCATGGATATCTTTTGACACTCTTGGTACGGTTATAGAGTTTCTATGCTTGTATGCTATGTGATTTATTGGACAAGTATGACATGTTAATCTTAACTGGACTCTAATGAATAATAAGTGCCTCAAACTGTACACTGTACACGTGCCCTATTTTTGAATTTCATATCACTCTCGGAATACGCATAGGTTATTCTCGTAGCATAAATAAATCAAATGTATTAAAAGAAAAACCTAGATAGAGTATTTAATTTGTGATACCTAATTAACATTATTCACTGGTCATTCAACAGGATCTCGAATAACCCCCGTCGAATATTTTACAGTTATTTATTCAGTTATTATTCAGTAAATTGAATGTATTTTTTACGATAAATGAGGTCAATTAAGGAGGCACCAAATATTAAAATACATCTACAGATCAATAAAATTATTTTTAAATTCACTGAAGATAGAAGAAGTATAATTTGAATTAGTATACAGACCTCCTATTTTTATACAGATTTTTAAACTCCACCTTGTGTATATTATATATATATATATATATATATGTATATATATTTTAATGTTTTTATTTTTGAAATAAAATAATGTAAATGAAAATTTATCCACTAGTGGGAATATTTAAAATAAGCTGGATTGCGTCAGGGGTTCTATAAGGATCGAATCTTTGACTGTTATTATTTAATATTTTTATTAATTAGAAAACCTCGCTGCATCATACTGAGTGCATTATACTGAGTAGTTTCTATCACTTACTTATAGAATATGCGAGAGGATCATCAATCCTTTCGCACATTACGCACCTGCCATTAGTATTAACAGAAAAAAAAGTTATATACTTAAAAAATAATCCTGTACATCAAGCCTCATTTTCTGTGCTAGAATTGTCAGAATTTTTAATTTGGCCAACATCCTCTATTAGCTACTAGAGCCATTAAATATCTGTTGCTCTTTTGTTAATTGTATCTTCGCCAATTGAATTTTCGGAGTTTATGAAAGTTAAATCAAAAAGCGATTACAGAGGCTAGATGAGGAGTTACGTGTTTGTTTATTTAACTCTTTATAGGTTAGCGGCATTTATATATGCCACTTCCAATCCAGTATATAGCTGTGACCAATACGGAAAATCGTCCTAATGTGTTGGTTAGTGTTGCTGAATGGTTAGTAGCAATCATTCTGACCACATTTCAAATAGTATAGGAGTTATGCTTCAAGTGGAATATACATATGCCACCTACTGATTAGCGTTCATCTCCAATGGTCATACGAATGCGTCTTTCTACAAATAAGCAAGTGTATTTTATAATGTGTATATTGTTTATAAAATATAAGTACAGTAGTACCCCCATATCCGCGGGGGTTTGGTTCTGTGATCTTCCACGGATACTGAAAACCGCGGATAGTAGCGAACGCTTTATTTTCGAGTACAATATGAAATATTGTTAAGTTAGCAAAGTTAAAACAATGAAACAAGAAAAAATAAGTTATATAATATTTATTTAAAATAAATAAACAATAAATAAATAAATATTCTTGTGCTGTGGCACAAATAGAATTTAAGTTTAATAAATATATAAGTTCATACATATGTACATATAGTACATATTTACATACACAACAAGAAAATATACAACAAGAAAAACTTTATCATCGTGAGCTACATATTCATTCATCTTCCTCCAAGTCCAAGTTAGCAGTCGATTGTTTACTTAGATCCGAAGCAAACGATGTTGATGGCTGTGCGTTATCGATAGTTTTGTCGACTTTTTCAAAGAACATTGTTATTGGTAGTTGTCGTTTTTGTCTTTTCATTTCAATAAACAAATCCTTCAAAGGTTTCAAGGCTTCTGTTATAGTGCGAGTAATTTTTATACTGCGTTCCATTATTGGATCATATTCTACTATCTGTTCTTTTAATGTTTGAGCAGTTCGAAATATCGCTGAAAATTTTTCAAGCGTCCATGCTGGCGGTTCTTGTTGACCCTCATCCTCATCGTCACTCGCTTCTGGAGAAGATTTCACAAGGTCTTCCAATTCCTCGTTGATGAATACTTGATCCTCTTCGTTTATGTAATCAATGAGTTCCTCTTGGGTTATATCGTTAAATCCTTCTCCATCTATTTTCTGCGCTATGTTAAATATCGTTGTTAGATGTGAATTAATATCATGTGTGTCTTCAGAACTAAGAACGATGTCATTCCACAGATTTTTCCAACATGCTATTATCGTTTCTGACTTTAATTCCTCCATCGCTCCTTTGATAAATAGAATTGCGTCAGCAATTGTAAATGACTTCCAGCATTCCATGAGCCCGATATCAGAGCATTCGTTAGCCATAGTATACAGCATTTCGAAAACCTGTCGAATATATATGGCTTTAAAGAATCTAATGACACCTTGATCAAGTGGCTGAAGCAATGAGGTCGTGTTAGGTGGTAAAAAAAGCACTTCAACATTTTTATCTTCTGTGCCTAGTGACACAGGATGCCCAGGAGCATTGTCTAGTATCAGCAGCACTTTAAATGGTAATTCTTCCTTTTCCAAATATATTTTCACTTCCGCAATAAAGCATTGATGAAACCATTGTGTAAATAGAACAGCCGTGACCCACGCCTTTCGATTTGATTGCCAAAACACAGGCAGGCAAGCTTCATCTTTGTATTTAAGAGCACGTGGATTCTGTAATCGGTAAACAAGTCCGGGTTTAATCATATGACCAGCTGCATTTGTACAAAATATCAAGGTAAGTCTATCCTTAATTGCTTTAAAGTCTGGTGCACTCTTTGCAGTCTTATGAATATAAGTCCGTTGAGGCATTTTTTTCAACATAAGACCAGTCTCATCGCAGTTAAAATCTTGCTTAGGATGATAATTCTTTTCTGCAATAATTTGTTTAAATTTTTCTGGAAACAGGGCAACAGCTACATGATCAGCCGACGCAGATTCCCCTGTCATTTTTATATTTTTTAGATTAAACCGAGTTTCAAATCTATGCAGCCACCCCATACTTGCTGTGAATGATTTTCCTTCCTCTTCAGTATAATCTTGGGTCTGCATATCTTCATATAAAACCAACGCCTTTTGTTGTAGCACTTTGCCATCGATAGGAATATGTTTTCTTGTCATATATTCCACCCATAAATTTAAGGCATTTTCTACCTTAAGTAACACTTTATTACGTATTGTGGTTGCAACTTTTGCAGTTTGGGGTGCACTAGAAAAACTAGCTCGAATCTTATCTTTGTTTTTTAACACTTCTCGTATCGAAGATTCGTTTTTATTGTATATTTTAGCAACAGTTGCAATAGATTTTTTTTCTATTTCAATCGTATTAATGATTTTTATTTTTCCACTAATAGTGAGCATTTCACGTTTTCTTTTTGGTTTAGAAGCCATTTTAAAATGATTTTCAAATTTACTTGCTTTATTTAAAAACTATTGCAAGCACTGTCTTGTCCGACAATTCGAATAGTACTAAACTCATAGTTAACTAACAGGAGCGTTTATATGTACAAGTAAAAGCGAGTGGCACCTTAAGCACGTTCCAACTTGTTTAACTTATCATAAGAGAGCGCCGAATTCAGGGGATGACTCATATATACGACGATATATCGACAAAGTATGACAGACACTTAAAAAATATTTACCTCTAAGAAAATATTAAGTTTCTAATTATACTTATTCATTCCTATCCTCAATGCTAATGCATTTGTTTATAAACATATTTCAAACTATAAAGGCAATAATGAATAAATAAATGTTCAATATCAAGCAAATAAATGCAAAAAAATATCTAAATAAGTACTTTTTGTTTAGAATATGGCTAATTAGAAATCATAATACAAAACAGAAAACTACAATAAAATTAGGAAAAAACAAACTGGAAAAAATTCGTGGCCAAGCAACCACCGTGGAAACTTTACAATGAAAAACAAATGTTGGAATTAATTTCCTATTGAAGGAAAGCCTCGCTGGTGTACTTTTTGTACCACCAAAGCATCAGTTAAATGTTTTAAAATAATATGTGAAGGATGTGATGTAGGTTTATCTCTAAACTGTTTCGCGCGCTACTATAAAAATAAGTATATAGCTGTAATGTTGTAATAAATAAACGTAATAGTTTTAATAAATTTTATTCGTTACTTGCATATACATATATCTTTTTATTACTTGTGACAATTATATATGCTACTAAACAAAAACATATTTCAAAATATTTAACGATAGGTGGCACATATAAATGCCACACAAAATCACTAAAATACCACGAAATATCAAAATATTGCATAACGAGTTTCTATAGCCATACACCTAAATTAACCAAATCAAAATGCTCTGCGCTATAAAGGGTTAATTTAGAGTCGGGTTTTGACAAATTTTTCTTGCAAAATAAATTACATCCTTCTTACTAATATAATTATTATTGTATTACATGTTTATGAAAAAATGTTATTTTATTGTTACTATAATAAGAATTTATTTATTTTTATTGATACTTGCAACGTATACTTATGGTTGTGGGGATCTCTATTTGGTATACAGCAAAATTAATTGGTCGTATGGTAAAAAAGTTCGTAAGACACTGATTTACACCATAAATAAAAGAAATATCTATTTAAATTTCAACGCATCGTAGATCCGATTTTTCGCGTAATCATCAAATTTTTATTTAGCACGAAACTTTCGTAAGGGTTGTCAAGCTTTTTACATTAAATCCTTCCATTTTCCCTTCCCGGGAGTGTAATCGCTAATTGCCGAGGTGCGTTGTTTTCATTATCCAACAATTATGTCTACTTTGTGTGCTTCTTCTTCTAGCGCCTTGTATTTATCTTTTTAATTGTTCGCGGCACACTTTGTATGTTTCGTTGCTAATCCTTCCGATCATTAGTCGCTTAAACAACTGTCCTTGAATAGTAAACATTGCTTTTATTTGATCGGCAATACAATGCTTCGGTCTGTTTTAAATTAAAGTAACCTAATTTTAGCTATTTTATTAATTAAAGTTCGAATAAATGTATGATATAAATTTATGAGGGACGTTAATTAGTTTCAATCAGGGTTGATTTATTATTCATGAATTTTCTCGACATATTAAAATTTTGACGATTTATACGCAAATATATACAAACAAGCAGAAATGATCTGTAGAAACACACTGAGTGTTTAAAATTTCTTTTTAAAATTTTATCTGATAACAACATATACGGCCCCGTCCCGGATCACTTGGCCCACTCGCTAAAATTTCACTTAAATAGATATTAGTCATTAAAATTAAAAGAATTTTTTTTACTACATACTACAATTACTTGAACATTTTAACATAACTTAAAATTAAATAATTTTGAAAACAATAACGATATTGAAATGAAAAAACAAAAATAATTTTTATCTTATTTAAATTGTCAAAGTAACAACCCCTTTATTTTTAATTACGGCCTCAATTCTTCTGACAATCTTGAGATGCAAATTTAAGCTAAATTTCTTCCAATTTTTTTTTAAATTCTGGCATTGTTCTTGCAGGACTAACACGCAGCCGTTTTTTCATATTACGCTACAATGTTTCTATTGGTGACAAATCAGGGCTCCTGGACACTCACTCTAAGAGTGGATTATTGTCTGAGAACATTTGAAAGCTCTTTTTGGCGTATAACAACCTGCGTCGTATTGTTGGAAAATAAAATCCTCTCCAGCGTGCAAAGCATCTTCTGTAGATGGTAATAACGAATCTGTTAAAATATTTAAATATTTTTCTGTATTGACGATTCCATCGATAAACTGTAGTTTTCCAACACCTTTTGCAGGAATTGAGCCTCATACCATAACAGAAGTTGGAAATTTTACCTTCCTTTCTAAGCATTGTGGATGATATTCTTCGCGTTTCTGTCTAATGACTCTGCTTCGACTATCACCCACAGAAACTTCGAATCGATATTCATCACTCCAGTGAATTCGATTCCACTGTTCCAGGAAGCCAATTTTTATATTAGCCCATTTCAATCTATTTTTTTTGTTTTGCTCTCAGTAACGGGTTTTCTTTAGTTTAAAGAAATAAACTTATTTTTGTAAATTTTTAACTCGTTGAATAACAAAATATCCAGATCTTGTATGAACCTAATCACAAATTTTCCAATTAATTCACTCCATAATATGCTGAGTTGTCAGTAGTTAGCACGTCTATTTTCTCGAATTATTCTTTGCAATGATCCTCTGTTAATGTCTGTGATTTTAAATTTTCTTATATATCGAGTCCTTGGTACAACTGAATTATTTGTTTTATACAAACGCACTATGTTTCTTATATTATATCCTGATGAAGATAATAAATCACCTATCTTTTGCGTTTGATTTGCCACTTTTAGATAATCTAACTATAAAAGATCGAAGTTTTTCATTAATAAGCTTGCTGTTACCCATATTTACCCTTAAACTCACTTTTAGTGATTTTAAGAATCTAATGACCACCAACTGAAATTTTTTTCATATAATTTTGCATAGCCACCTCGATATTTGCCTAATTTCTGAACAAATTGTAAATAATTTGTTTTTTGTTATAAAAATTAAAAAAACATACATATCTTTTGTCTAGATTATAATAAATCAGCATGGAGATTAATACTTATCAACAAATTCAATAAATTTTATTATTTATTAAAAATGACACTTTGGATGTATTTCCAGGTACGTTTTAACTATATTTCTTTGTAAATACTTGGTCACTTGGGTGAGCTTCACATTATGATGCTTTGACGAATATCTCGTAGAAAAATTACCTTAGGCAGACAGAAATGTGTCTAAACGATGATCTAAAGGTTTATGCACTTTTATAACTGGTAATTATTTTGAAATTATTATTTTACACCTAATTTTGATGAATTAAAAACGGACAAGTGCATTTTTGATGCGAAAATAGACGCCAGTTGTCCTTTGTTTATTTCAAAGCCTTATATTAAGCAAATTATCTTGATTTTTACAATGACAAATTATTATTTAAATAGAATTTTGAATGTCGTTGAATCGTTTAAATAGATTTATAAAATTATTTTTAGAATTTACAAGTATTACTGTGTGTGCCTTAGATAGTAGGTTATGTATGCTGCGTATATTACAAACTGCTCTTTTCGCGCGACTAATGTCGATACAAATTTAAATGTAAAGAAATTAAATATCTTTTTATTTTCGCGTTAATGACTTTAATGACTTTAATAGATGATTAAAAATAAAAAGTAAATTTTAAATTAAATATAGTTATGTGTAAAATATCCAATATTGTCGGGATATTAATTTATTAACAGTTCGATGTTGCGTCCATATACAGTTGTGTTATTATATGCTACCTTATACTAATTTTCACCTTTCTCATTCCCAGGTGCACTCGTAATTAGAACTAATATATGATCAAAAACTCTTTGGTTCGCGATACCCATGAAGTGTAAAAACCATCTATAGATTATTTACATCTGTACTTTGAAGTACACATAAGTCACAGATAAAATAGATTTTAGGTTATGATAATGGCATTTGATGTATATTTTATAACCAGCTGACTTGCAAGTTGTCAACTAAATGTCAAAACTAATTGAAATAAATAATTTCATAGATATCTCATAAATTCCATGGCAATAGCGATCCAAAGTCTTTTTGATCATACGATACTTCAATATATATATATATATATATATATGGTAGATTCAATTAGTTGGTGACTTAAGGTTCGGTTTTACTTCAATATGTATATATTTAAAACAATCTTACGTATTTCGGAATATGATGCCTTGTTCAAGGAAATTTAAAATATAAGTTATATGCTATAACATAATACTAACCATTCAGTAATTACCAGGCGTCGACTCTGCGATTTCATTCACTTAGCCGGATACACGTGGAGTAAGATAAGATAATATTTAATATATAAAGATGGGCAGTGCATTAGTTGTAAGAGTTATTAGTGTAACCATACGCGACACAGATCGCTAATAATCCTCAAGTGTAATCTAGATTAAATCTATATTGTAACGTATTGTCAAAAACCGCAAACAAATAATTTTTTTTTTTAATTTCAAACGCTTCCGAAATTTACCTGGCGCAGTCAGTAGGATCTTGGCCACCACTATTGGAGAATTACAAACGTCGAAAATAGTGAGTGTGAATTTCAATTCTTTGGGCCAAAAAGATACATTACGAGCAATTAGATTCAACGACGGTTACACAAGGCCTGGAGGATCAAAATTTCCAAAAGGTGTAACGTTTGAACTGGGACGAACACCGAAACGATCAAAATCTCGTCGAGGTAGACATAAACGTTATAAAAATTAAGAAACACGACTGGAGGATCAAAATTTCCAAAGGTGCGATATTGAATTGGGAAAAACACAGAAACGATCAAAATCTCGTCGAAGTGCCAATCAATATTATAATTAAGAAGAAACAACGAACCAACACAGTAACTAATAAAAGAAGTAACACAAGAAAACAACAATACTTAACAAGAAGAATAACAAGAAGAATAACAAAGAGAATAACACAAAGAACAAACCAACCAAAATTGAATGTAGATCTTACTAACAAATCTGTAAGTAGATTTTTCAATTTTCTTTACATGCCTACAATTTACTGTAGCGATTGTAAGTCATATTTTTAGTTTTGTGAAAAAGGTATTGAAATACACGACGAAAAGCAAACAGATTTACCAAAACTAATACCAATGTCAAAATTCAAGTGCCTTTGCAAAATTTGTTTAGCAACTTTATATGTCAATAGAAATTCTTTTAGAAGAACTAGTAAATTCTATTAGTACATTAAATTTAAACGAAATGCCTAACCAAACTCATACGAGAAGTTCTATAAGCCAAGCAGAAATCTGCACGATACCAATATACAATGGTGATCCAAATATGTTACCATTATTTACTGGTGCCTGCTAAGATTTGATAAAAACTTATTTCGATAAAAATAATAGAGACAACCCTTTAAACCCATATTTAATAAGAATAATAAAATCAAGATTGAGTGGAGAACCGCAATCGATAATGGGGACAATAAAATTAAAAACTTGGCAAGATATTAAAGCATTACTAGAATTAACATTCTTAGACCAGAGATCAGAAGATTGTCTTTTGAATGATGTAACAATGGCACAACCTAGGAAGAATGAAAATCCTTATGTATTCGGATAAAGGATTAGGGACATGTGAAATTTACTATTGAATTAAAATTACTATTACATTCTAAATTTACTATTAACTAAAATGCAACTAGATACTGAAGAAGAATTAATAACATTAAAAACAAACATGTATAAGAAAACTGCATTACAAACATTTAAAAGAGGATTAATGAATTACGGTAGAATTGGCGAAACAATGTATCTGAAGAAACCAGAGACATTAGAAAATGCTCTAGCTGAAGTACCAGAATACCAAAATTGGCAGTACAGATGCGGAAAATTAACAATGCCGCAAAATAACTACAAAATAGTAAATCAGATAACACCAGGACACATGAAAACACCAGCTCAACAACAACTTCCACGAATGCAACAACAAATGCCACGAATACAACAATTTCAACACCAACCACAAGTAAAACAATTCCAATATCAACCAAAAACAAATTATCAAAATCCATTTCCTATCAAACCAAATTTCCAAAACCAAAATAAACAAAATTCCCATATTAAACAAAATTCCTCTAAATTTGCAGAATCTCCTGCACAATTAATGGAAAGAAGAAAACCTAGACAACAACCAATGGAAATTGACCCAAGAATTAGGTTCTAGAGACAAGCATCATATGGACCATCAACATCACAACAAGAATGGAAACTTGAAGAAATGAACAATCAAGGCCAAGAAGAAGAAGAAGAAGAAAATCCAGAATTCGAAGAGTATAGAGAATCAGATAAGTTTCGCGGAAATACAATTATATTTTGACAACCCAAAAATTAAAATAGGACCAAGAGAAAGAAAAATAATTAAAATACCTGTAGATCGAAATCTAAAAGAAGTACATATAAATCATCAAAGAATAGCACCAGAAGTAGAAATACCTGAAAACATCACGACCACAGAAGATTACTACGCAATTACTGAAATCGTAAACTTCAATAACTACCCAGTAGAAATAAACTTCGAGAAACCAATTTTAACTGAAGAATACAATTATGTTGAAGAAAACACAATAAGAGGAAAACTATCAAAGAAAAGCATTAAAGAAATTCAAAGAAGAACATTAGAGGCAAAGCTACGACTAGATCATCTGAATAAAGAAGAAAAAGAAATGATAAGAAAATTATGTATGGAATATCAAGACTTATGTCACAGTGAAGAATTACCTTTAACATTCACATCAGAAATTAAACATCAGATACGATTAAAAGATGAAACTCCAATATATCAAAAGCCTTACAGGAAATCACCAATACAAAGAGAAGAAATTAATAAACAAATAAAGAGCATGTTAGAGCAAAACATTATACAACCTAGTATAAGCCCATGGTCAGCACCAGTAGCGATAGTACCAAAAAAAATGGATGCGTCAGGAATCAAGAAAAATAGAATGGTAATAGATTATAGAAAATTAAATGAGAAAACCATCGACGATAAATTCCCAATTCCTAACATACACGATATATTAGACAAATTAGGAAGAGCTAAGTATTTCACGACATTAGATTTAGAGTCTGGCTATCATCAAGTCGAGATGGAAGAAACAGATAGAGAGAAAAAGCATTTAGCCCAGAAGATAATCACTACGAATTTCTAAGAATGCCATTTGGTCTTAAAAACAGCCCAGCAACATTTCAAAGAGTAATGAATCATATTTTAAGAGGTCGAACAGTAGACACATGTCATGTATACCTAGACGATATAATAATATATGCAGCATCACTAGAAGAACATCAACAAAAATTAAAGAAAGTATTTAAACGCTTGAGAGAAGCTAACTTAAAATTATCAATTGACAAATGTGAATTTTTAAGAAAAGAAATTGCTTATTTAGGACATATAATAACGAAAGATGGAGTAAAACCAAATCCAGATAAGATTGAAGCAATAAAAGAATACCCAATACCAAAAACACAAAAAGAAGTCAAATCATTTCTAGGATTATTAGGATATTACAGATAATGTATAAAGGACTTTGCTAAAATTACAAAACCATTAACCAAATATTTAAAAAAGGGAAGTAAGATCGAATTCACAGAAGAATACACAACAACATTTGAACTTTGTAAGAAAATACTTTGCAATGAATCAGTATTATAATACCCAGATTTTACAAACAATTTTTAGTAACAACGGATGCAAGCAATGTAGCAATAGGAGCAGTATTGTCACAAGGAACGATAGGATAAGACAGACCAATATTTTATGCATCAAGAACATTATCGGAAACAGAACAACAATATTCAACAGTAGAAAAAGAACTGTTAGCAATTATTTGGGCCTGCAAACAATTTCGGCCTTATATATTTGGAAGAATATTTATGATAATCACAGATCATAGACCATTAGTGTGGTTACATAATTTGAAAGAACCAAATTCGAAATTACAACGATGGAAGATAAAATTAAGTGAGTACGATTATGAAATTATATATAAAAAGGGAAAAATTAATAAAAATGCAGATGCATTATCGAGAATCGAATTACATAACCAAGAAGATAATGTAGATGAATTATTACAAGAAGATACATCATCTATAATACCACAAGTTGATAATGAAGAACTAGATGACTTACTACGAAATTTAGAACTACGAGAATTAACCATGGAAGAAATAATACAAAAATCAAGAAATGAGGACGAAATAGATAACATTCTACAAGAACTAGGAAGAATAGAACATAATCCTAATAAACAACAAGAAGACGATGACTCACTGCATAGCTATGTAAATGTAGAATCAGAAACATCAATACCAATAACCGATATGGCAATAGATATACAGAAGATACAAGTATTCATGGAAACGCATATATATCCGACAACAGTAACATTTGATACGAAAAATGCTAAAGTAATTTACCACGCAAAATTGGAGAAGAAAAATCTGAAACAAGAATTGATAGATTTAATAAAAGATATAATGCCTCAAGGAAATACAACAGATGAAATTTAATAAAGAAATATGTCAAGTTACATAGAACATTTTAATAACAACGGACCAAAAATTTATAGATGTCTTCGAAGGGTAAAAATAATCGAAACACCAGAGGAAACGATTGAAATCATAATGCAAAACCATGAAGGAAAGACTAATCACAGAGGAATCAATGAAACTCTAAAACAGATAAAGAAGAATTGTTACTGGAGTTAAATGAAGGATGATATAAAGAATTATATTAAAAGATGCGAAATATGTCAAAGAAACAAATACGATAGAGCACCACCAAAATTACCTTTTCAATTAACGAAATTAATAGAGAAACTATTTGATAAAATTCACGTTGATACGATATCAATAAATTCACAAAATTTCCTAACTGTAATAGATACATTCACAAAATATGCACAAGCATATTCAATTCAAGGAAAAACAGCAGTCGAAGTAGTTGATAAATTAATAGAAAGCCTTAGTATACACGGTTCACCAAAAGAAATTGTAATGGATAACGATTTAGAATTTAATAATGCAACATTAAAAGAATTGTTAAAATTATATAGAATCAATGTTCACTATACAACGCCTTTAAATCCAAATTTGAATGCACCAATTGAACGATTACATTCAACACTTTTAGAACATGTTAGATTAATCAAAAATCAAAAACTATCTCAAGATATAAAACAGATAATGAAATTATCATTGTTAGCATATAACTCGACTAATCATTCAGCAACAGGAACCTCACATTTTGAACTCTTGTATGGACACACTAATAGAAAAGAACCAATGGACCTATATTACGA
Source organism: Melolontha melolontha (assembly GCA_935421215.2). Classification (NCBI taxonomy): domain Eukaryota; kingdom Metazoa; phylum Arthropoda; class Insecta; order Coleoptera; family Scarabaeidae; genus Melolontha; species Melolontha melolontha. The sequence continues at coordinate 50,761,468 of OW285239.1, forward strand.
TGAAATGTTTTATCAAGATTATATTCAAAAACATGAAGAACGCACGAAATATCTCTATAATAAAATTGCAAATAAAATGCAAGAAGATAAAGAAAAGAAAATCATTAAAATAAATAAAAATAGAGAAAATGAAGAAATAAAAATAGGTCAGGCAGTATATGTAAAACCCCATAAATACTATTCACAGAAAACGAAAGAAAGATACCAAGGGCCATACACAGTTACGAAAATCAATGAAAATGGAACAGTTGAAGTTAAAACAAAGAAGAATAAAATTTTACGTTATCATATAAATTCATTAAAATTAGCGAATGTTCCAGAACCCTCATCGGAAGAGGATTAACAGTAGTATTAAGAATATTCATTTAAATGTAAATAAGGAATTTCCATTTGAGCTACTAATAAATAACCTGTACCAAATAGAAAGTTTAATTGAAATTAGAGTATATCAAACTAACACTTATTTTACATTTATATTGTTAATACTTATTGTAAGTAATGAAGCATTTCAATATTTTATGTAAAATGCTCTGCCCATTTATGAAGGAAATAATACTTTTAAACAAATTACTCCTAAAATTAAATACGTTGGCATAAAAGACAATAAGTATATCATGTCAAATCAAATTTGTCCTCAAATATCAAAACAATAATTCTTATGTAATCATGATTCAGAATTTTATATTTCAAATAACTCATTATGTGAAGTCCATATTTTACAAATGGATAATAATTATAAAAATTGTATTTATCAATCTTTCACTATTCAAGATTTTCAAATAAAAGATATTGAAAATAATATGAAATTAATTCTTAGTCCTACAGAAAATAAATTAATGAAAAAATGCGATGAAGAAATTGATATTAAATTAACAAAAGGAATTTATTTGATTAATAACCTTAATAATTGTGAATTTCATATCAAAAACCAAATTATAAAAAATTATAAATCAATAATTAATATGAAACTAAATTTAATGGAATACAGTGAAAATCATAATCAAATTAAAACAATAAATTTAACTGAAGTAAGTATTTTAAATCTTTCAGATAGAATTAATAATCAGAAGGAAATGCTAAACAAAATTACTATCTCACATAAAGCAAGCAGTTCTTTAGTTTATATAATTACATTCATATTAATACTTGCAATTCTTTTGTTTAAATTGTATGAAAAGATAAGGACTAAACAAAAGGTTAAAAAACAAACAGATGCCGATAAGAAAAGTAGGCAAGATTTACCTTTTTAAGGATAATCTCGCAAGTAAGGCGGAAGGAGTTATATGTGATAACATAATACTAACCATTCAGTAATTAAAAGACGTCGACTCTGCAATTTCATACATTTAGGCGGATACACGTGGAGTAAGATAAGATAATATTTAATATATAAAGATGGGCAATGCATTAGTTGTAAGAGTTATTACTGTAACTGTCCTCAAGTGTAATCTAGTTTAAATCTATATTGTAACGTATTGTCAAAAATCGCAAACAAATATTTTTTTTTAAATTTCAAACGCTTCCGAAATTTAACTTATAAATGACAGTATATTAATGTCATAGTATGACATTAATAAGGTACCTCAATAAACGTTTATTCTTTAAAATATTCGCGTTTTTCTTCATACCAGGGCTGTCCACTTTCAGTTGAGCTTAGTAAAGTAAAACACAATTTGTTTACAAAAGACATTTATTTATAATTTTTCAAATTATTCTTCTCCACAGTCAATTTACTTTTGCATCCGTGAAAACAAATCTTGAAAGCATTTTCTCCAATTTTCTGGCCGTAGTTTGTTTATTTCATTTTTAAAGGCGTCAATTCGGCCGATGTAAAACGTAAACCCCGTAATTTATCCTTGATCTGCGGAAATAAGAAGAAGTCACTAGGTGCTAGGTCTGGAGTATACGGTGAATGAACAATTATTTCTATGTTTGTGGCATTCAAATACTGAATTGTTCGAGCGGCAGTGTGGGCCCGAGCGTGATCCTTCCTCTTGGATTCCTCCGTTTTTCGGGAACATTTTGGAGAATCTGAGGCAAACAAACCGTAGTGCGCCATTATGAATTAACGGTAAGTCTATCCTTCGGTGCTACAGTGGAAAGATTCCCAATAATTCCAAAAAATATGGCAACCATCTTCTTGTTTCAGCTTTTTTCACAACTTTTGTTGGAGCCGACTCATTCTCAAAGACCCAAACCGACGATTGTTGCTTTTTTTCGAAATCATAGCAATATACCCATGTTTCATCACCTGTGATGATGTTGTACATAAAATGAGACGATCTACGGTCAAAATCTCACACGGTCTTTTTCAATTGAAGTCAAGTCGAGAACAAAGCTTAGGGATCATCAAATGTTTGTGTAAAATAATGTTAGTTGCTTTCACACCAATCTTTAAAGTTGCTTGAATGCTTCTGATAGCAGTATGCCGGTCCTCTTCAATCATGTTCCGAATAAGATTAATATTTTTTCTGTAACTGCCGTTTTTGCCTTAGGAGCTCGAAAAACTCATTTAAGGAAAGTCGACAGCGTTAAAATTAATTGTACCACCGCTCTACGATAGCGAAGGAACACGACTTGTCACCAAACACTCGACTGATTTCCTGAAAACATCTTTATGGGTTAAGCCACGATTGAAATTGTAAAAAATCACAGCTCGATAATACCTACTCCTTGTTCAGTTCCATGACTTATTGGCGAAAGGATTACTTTAAACTTATGTAACTTACAAACAATCAGGTATATTTGACAACTGTCGCTATAACTAAACTTGAAAACAACTAGATTGAGGAAATTGAAATTGAAATTGTCAAACAAAATTTGTCGTAAAATATCATCGCCTACTAGATGGGTGAAATAAAACTTTAAGGAAAACGTTAGGTTTTCTTTAGTTTAATATTTTCCTTTTAGCATACGGCATACGTGCATCATCATTACATTATAATTAACTTTAACCCATTCTCCTTCTTGTTAGTATGTCTGATTGAATTGCGTTCTGGTAACATGTACTGTACATGTTTGTGAAAACGCATACTTAAGTTATTTAACATCAAAATATGCATTTAATTATACTTATACATAAATTCTATCTCGAAATTGTTTCATGCATGTAGATTTTGTTAGTTTTGTTTGATATTATTTTTGCTATTTAAAAAATTGATTATTTTGCGAATACTATGTTAATATTACTTTGTATATTCATTCAGCAACAGGACGAAAATCTTTTTCTTTATAGTAGTAATTGAGATTAAGCGTAACGGAAAATATCTATACGTATTTTTTTTTGACGTCAATAAGTACAGTAAATTGTTCACCAAGATACTAGTATAATCCCAAGCGGATAATTGATGACACTAACTTATACGCGACTACTGCTATGAAAAAAACATGTTAGGAGTTTCATCAAGAGAAATAGACATATTCTCCGCGAAAATCATGAATTATGTGACAGGTTATATTCTAGACGACCAAAAGATTTGCCAAGTGGCGTAGGTAGAAATGTATGAAATAAACAGTACGGTAGCTGAATGTTTAGCTATAATAATTACTAGTGACGAAATTCGCGTGTGTAATTGAGTAAAAATTTATGGCAAATATACTGTCAAAGCATTTATGAATTTAATTTATTTACAAAAATGAAATAGTAACTTCAATGTTGTCCGACTGTGGCGATATACCTATTCGAATTTAAATAGAAGAAACACCTTTTGTATACGAGGGCGGGTTGAATTATTCGCGCGATCGCTTAGAGTAGGTCGTGAAATTTAAAAAAATCACATTTTGACAACCGATGCCTTGTCAGTTTACTGTTAGTGTTTGATAAATTTGTGACAAAGCGTGTTTCGTAAGTATCTTTTAATTTTACCTTGCTACTAATTAGTGCAAATGGTAAATTTTTAACATCGTGTCGTAATTAAGTATCTTTTAACGAAAGGCATGTCATTTACCGAAATTCATGGTGATAAGCGCAGCTTAGAAGATTATCCCCGCAGTGGATGGATGAAAATGGCTACAAGTCCAGAAACTGTGAATAAAGTCCATGATTTCTTGCTAACTGACCGACAATTGGAAGCGTTAGAAATGGGCATTTCAAAGGAATAGGTGCTTTATATTTTGCACGAAGAACTTTATATGAGAAAGAATTCGGCAAAATCGACGTCGCGTTTACTGACGATGAATAATTGAATAACTATAACTTATTACTTGTGACGACACATGGGCTTATTATTATAGACCCGAATCTAAACAACAGTCAAAGATGTGGCTCGAATGTAGAGAACAAACTTCAAAGACGACCAAGATAGTTTTATTGGCGGGGAAGGTGATGGCATCAGTATTTTGGGATGCAAAAGGATTATTTTTTATAGATTATCTTGTCTATCTCTTCAGCAGGGGCCGATGTTTGCCGATGACATTGTCATTGTGTTCCAGGGGAAATTCCCCGGGCCAGTGGTGAGCATCATGCGAATTGTGGAGAGATGGTGCCTTGAGGGGGGATTAACTGTCAATTCACTAAAAAAAACAACATGATAAAACTAAATGATCTAAGTAACGTAAGGCTGTTCGGACAAGAGTTAGAACTAATCAACGAATTGAAATATCTAGGCATTGCACTTGATGCGAAATTGAAGAGGAGCAGGCACCTAGTTAAAGCGACGCAGCTCTTCTGGAGATGCAGAAGAGCTGTTGGTAAGACCTTGGCAATAAAACCAAGTGTAGGTTGTGCATAGTAGCAGTAAGACCAACGATTACCTATGGGGTAGTCGTCTGGTGGAGAAGGACGTAGCTGACATCGTCGGTGGGGTTCCTCACAACTCCTGGGGATCACGAGAGCTATGAACAGCACAGAAAACGTCTAGATGCAGAAAACGTCTAGATGAAAGCGGAGGCCATGTTTGCGATCCTGAGGCTGAAAGCCAATGGCGTATGGGGACCTAATAAGGTTGTAGGGGGCCATAGAGATACCACAGGAATTATATTGGAAGAGCCGTTATTACAAATGCCAGCGAACAATATGGCTCTTGAGATTTTGTTTACAGCTAAGCTGAACATATCCATACCGACCAGGGAGCAGACGCTCAAGCGATTGTAGTGCCGAAACTTGGTACACGGATAGATCGCAATCTAATCGGGGCATAGGGGCAAGTATATGCGAAATGTCCTCCAGAAGGCAGATATCGTTAAGTCGGGGAAACACACAAAAGCTTTTCCAGGCTGAATTGTTTGCAGTCGCAACCTAAGCTGAGGAAATTCGAGAAGCCGGCTGCGCGAACAACAAAATAAACATAATAATTCATAGTCAGGCAGCTATTAAAGCCATTATGAATCCATTTATCAGGTGTAAACTGGCGAAACATTGTAAATAGATCCTCAATAGACTCGCACGAAACAATGCCGTGTTACTAACATGAGTTTCAGGACATGAAGGAATTAAACGCAATTCGTTAACCGACGAACAGGCTAAGGAAGGTATTAATAGGAACTTCATGGGATCAGAACCTGTATATGGAATCGCTAAGGATTCCGCTAGAAATGAGATCTGTGTATGGCTAGAAGTAGAACATAAAAAGAAAAGGAGGCTAACGGAAGATCAATTCCAAACTAAAACACTACTTAGGGAGCTGGACGCTAGATTTTCTGCCAACATGATTCGTAGTAGCAAAACAGAAATTAAAGTTATTACCGGGTTAGTAACCGGACATTGTCCTTTAAGGAAACATCTGTACGACATGGGCTTAGTTAGCGAGTCCTAGTGTAGGAAATGTGAAAAACGGAAGGAAACCAGTCTTCGTGTAATATGCACTTATGAGGAACTAAAGGGACTCAGACAGAAACACTTCGGAAGAGACCTATTGAAACCTACGAGGATACTTAAACTTCCCCTGAGGAGGATAGTGGTTTTTATCGAGGACATAAGACTAACAGAGTGGAACAGAGAGATGTATTGGAATATATTGGGGTGGTAGGAAGAGCACTACGCTAAAGTGTCTGGACGTGGTGGCACCCACTCTAAAAATTAGAAGAAGAAGAAGAAGGTTATCTTCGAAAGGGCAAGACCGTAAACGGCGAATATTACACAAATTTTCTGGATCGTTTGGCGACAGCTATCGCTGAACAGCGTCTTGGAATCTCTAGGAAGAAACTGCTCTTCCACCATGATAATGCACCTGTACATTCCAGTACGGTTGCGCAAAAAAAATTGAAGAGTTAAGGCTCGAATTTGTCCTGCACCCCATATTTGCCAGACCTCTAACTTTCATATATGTATTCCCTAAATTAAAAGATTTTTTCGGATGCAAAAGATTCTGCACAAATGAAGAGCTAATTTCAACAGTGGACGGTTAATATGCAGGGTTAGAAGAAAATCATTTTCGAGACGGAATAAGGACGCTTGAACACAGGATGGACCGAATGTATGTAATTAAGAGGAGATTATATAGAAAAATAAAGCTAGTTTATTTAAATTGTTCCTTTGTACGATCGCGCGAATTAATCTATCAGCATTGATATCCAAAGAATAATTCGATGCACGATGCCCATCTTCAGCCTACGTCGGACGCTGCAACTGTAAAATTTTTGAATATAACCAAAACTATTTGTCGGAAGAGCACATAGCCATATATCACTGCAAAGTTAATTTAGGTGGTCATCGAAATAATTTCTAAAAAATATAGCAATTCATTTAAATTTAAAAATCTGAAGGAGAGTGCGGGAATTTGTAATCCTGTTTATACGTAAATAATTTGACAATATATATACTATATACGTACAGAAGATCTAACTTTCCTATCTTTATTAGTTTTTACATCAAACCCCGCCGACACGCTAATAACGCACCTGGTATAATAATTCTTGTTTTTTAGTCCCTCATTTTTTCTTTTATTATTTTCCTTGCAGCATACCTTAATTTTAGTTACTGTCGTAGGGTGTTCTTCAAAATATTAATTTTTTTAACTTAATAATCCTGTGAGAAATTTTTTGTTTTGTGTTTCTCTTATCTGTGTCTCTTTAGTGTTCGATTATGCTTATTTGTAACTTGCTAGGCCTGTATTTGCTGTTTTGTGATTCAATATCAATTACTTTGGTGTTTTATTATGTTAATATTCCTGCTTATTTTCGATCATTTTTTTTTGTAATGCCGTTTTTGTATCAAAAGTACACAATTAGATTGGTAAAAATCCGTCATGAGGGTATTCTGGTGCACGCAATATTGTCTGTTTTTTCCAAGGTCTGGGACCAATAGGACTTATTATTCCACTAGGAAAATTTACTGATCTATCTATCAATGATCTCACGATGCGTAATTCATTTTCAATCTACAACAATTTTACGAAATCGCCATTTATATAGGCAGACATCGATACACTTTTGATACACATTTGGCTCTATGAATGGAATTGATGACATATGTCAAATCACCATCTAGTGGTCGATTGTAAAAATATAAAAGGCGTCTCTTGCATTAAAGCGGAAGAAGATATTGTATTTTAGCCCATACCATTTTCATGGAATTAAGCATGCAATGCATGCAAGAAACCTTCAGATCATGCTACAACAGCTAATTGCAATACTTTCAAGTTTGTTTGAAATGCAAAATATCCACATCTTTTTCCACTGGAATGTGCTTGTCAATTAACTATGACTTCTTTTCGACGCAATTTTTCACCTCGCTTCTGTGATACTACGCCTGGAGAATAACAAAAACTAATTATGATTTAACATTAAATATACAAACTTAACAATAAGGTAATAATTTTCCAAACATGTAATTTCAGATATAACTTTCCTCTAAAAGATAGCCGATACAATAAAAAAAAAACAAGACAGGAATAATTGAAGCAGTAATTGTACTACAACAATATATATATATATATATATATATATATATATATATATTTTGACATTTATATTCTGTCATTTATATTTTTTATATCCTTGACAAAGGCATCATTGCCGAAACATGTAGGGTTGTTTTAAATATATATACTTTGAAGTAATAAACCAGACCTTTAATCGCCGATTTATTAATACCATATACCAAGGTCACAAAAATATTATATATATATATATATATATATATATATATATATATAGTAGATTCAATTAGTTGTCGATTTAAGGTCTGGTTTTGCTTAAAAATGTATATATTTAAAACAATCTTACAGGTTTCGGCATATGATGCCTTTCTCAAAGAATTTAAAATATAAATGACAGTATATTAATGTCATACTTATGTATTTGTAGTTGTCATGGATAAAATTATTCAAAGATACATTCCAGTTTAATAATAATAAATCATGCCTTAGTATTCTAAAAATAGTTAGACAACAATAACTGGGAATGGCAAGGCATGAGTTATTATTATGTATGCGCCCGTGGAGCGGCTTAAGATGTTCAGCTGTCGGCGTTCGCCTTAAACGAGAAGGAAAACCACGAAAACCTACTCGGACAGCCAGTCAGGTATCTAAACACGGAACTGTCAGCATGATAAGCAAATGTATAGATATTTAAATAACATAAGATATATATTTATATAACAGCAACATATATAGTGATGGTAAATTGCAGATCGCTACATAATTAGGTTATAGTATATACAACTTAAATTTTTCATATCACTTCTGTTGTTAATTGAATTTTTATCCTGTTTAATACTAATCATTTCTTTATTTTCCCTTTTCATTGTGTGTTGTTCTTTATCAATTATCTGTGTGTTTTCAAAATCGAAATGGTTCGTGTGTAAGCAAAGTTTTGTCTGTTTTAGAGTATTTGTGGGCTTGTATTCTTTTGTATAAATACTGTTTAGTTTGGCCTATGTAGTAACTATCACAATTGCGACATGGTATTTATAGATTTCATGTGTTTCTCGATTTTTTTCTATTTTAGGTCTTAGTTTTGAAAATAGATGTTTATTAGTATTACTAAGTTTATATGTTGTAACTATATCATAATTTTTTAAAGTGTATTTAGTTTTTTCTGATAATTGTGGAACATATGGAATCGCGATATATGTTGTTTCATTTTTGAAATTGTTATTGGTGTCTGCAATGTTGTATATTTGGTGGATTATTTTTTTAGTTGTTTGGTCTATAAGTTGTGGATAGTTGTTATCTGTTAAGATCGTTTTAATTTACTTGATGCTATCTTTTCTGTATAACTTTCCAAGTTCTAACAAATTCTATACATACCGCTGGGATTGCGATCGTGCCGTTTTTCCGTGAGCAGACATGATCGAAAGCATGCGAAGTAGTTTTAGAAGAGTCTGTTTTAATTCAAAGAGCAATAAAATATCTAAAAAAATTAATACTGTAAAATTAATTGTTTTCATATTGTCACTTTAAGCAAAATACTCCGTCAAAAGTAGTAAGACAAACTGTAATTGTTTATTAATAAAATTTTTCTTGGTACAAAAAGTATTGTATAAACTACATGTGCGAAGATATACTGGAAAAATTGTCTTCGTGCACTTGGTTTCTAAATAACTAATGTATGGAGGATTCGGTTATTTCGTGGAAAATTTAATATGCGCGGACGACCAACCAAAATTTTACAATTTAATAAAAATAGAGGATCGGGGGCTGTCCCTGCGAAATAAATGTAAATACGGGAAAATTAATTATGTCCCATTGTTAGTCGATACTATTAGTTGGTCATCATTATTATCAATTTAAAAAAGGTATATAACCCCTTACCACAATTATTAGTCGTATCCTAAATACGTATTTCGACAACTAAGTTGTCATCATCAGTAGGTAAAAACTACTAATTAAAAGTCGCACATGGGGCACAGTAAAGTAAGAAAAACGCTTCCGCACAACTACTATACACTGTGACTCTAAAGACTCTAAAGAGTCTTTACGGGGATGCAGTGTATAGTAGTTGTGCGGAAGCGTTTTTCTTACTTTACTGTGCCCCATGTGCGACTTTTAATTAGTAGTTTTTACCTACTGATGATGACAACTTAGTTGTCGAAATACGTATTTAGGATACGACTAATAATTGTGGTAAGGGGTTATATACCTTTTTTAAATTTTTATTTAACCACAGTCTCCATTGAAAGAATTATCATTATTATATATGACTTCATTTGGATACTAATTTATTTACTTTTTCTTTTTTTCAATCTTGTGGTTATTATTGAAAAAAAAAATGATTAATTGATTCACTTCAATTAATTATGTAATTGCGTAAATTTCAAATTACAAAAACCTATACCAAAATAAATCTATTAAAATTTGTCCACATTGTATATGCAGATAATATATTAATTATAATACAAAATGACTGTTCATTAATTTCAATGATAATAATTAAAGAAATTATATTGCCCAATTAATCCGAATTTGGTGGCAGGTATGAAAGAAGTTTCTGTTCGAACAGATGTTCGTAGATATCAAAAAATTCATGTACACCTGGAGTAATTTTTACAAAGCATTATAAATTTTGCTTCTCGAATAAATTTATTTTCATTACCAGCATGAATAGCAACAAACCGTTGACCACAACTGATTGGCATCGAGATATCTATTGTAGTTACTAATGCATATATATGTAATTATCGATGTATCAAAACTTGAGTTATAAGTTTAAAACTAATTAAACAAATAATGCAATTAGTAATGAAATTTCACCCATATGAACGTACATGGAGCGCTTGTAGATATCAAGTTAGAAACAACTTAACTATATTCAGAATTAAGTATCTTATGTGATCGATACTTGAATTGCTTATATTTCCCTGAAAGAAGTCGCACAAGTGGTGAGAATATTTAATTATTTCATCATTATAATTGCAAAATTAGTCGTGAAAAAGTACCTTTCTACTCTTTTTTGAACGAACATTTTCATTGAATCTTCTAATTTACCTTCGAGCATTATTAAACGTTTTAACTACTTACGACACAGATGAACAAAAATATTCCTGTGGTAAAATAACAGCAATAAAAAAAGTAATTGAATATTTGCCCCTTTAGACGGAGATATTTTCATTAAAAATTCGTATGGACGCGCAACGATGAAATATGAGCTGTATGTGGGTATGGGAGAGTGGCCTCGAGATAATACCCGATTGTAGTGACCATAAATTTATACTCCAAACGGGGATTTTTCCGTCAAACCGTTTGATAAATGAGCCGACCGGTTTTAATGAGAAAAGTCACTAGATTGGACTTTACAAATGTCCTTCATCATGTGTATACTGTGAATTCGTGTCTTTCGTATTTAGAAAAAAAATTGTCGTGAAGTAGATGCTGTCTAAAGTTACATTGCTTCAATTCATAAAAACATTTCAATCGCCGGCAGTTTAAACTGATTTATTTGGTTGTTTACTGTAAAACTTTATTAGTTTTGTTCATGTATTAACTTATACTTTGAACAGAAAGCCAACGGGTGGATGGAAATCGTTCTGACAGATTGGATTTCGTAGTTTGTCCGTGTTTGAGACGAAAGATTGTTTATTTTCAATAAGTGGAAAAAGAAAACAAAAAGATAACAGATACCTAATCTAGTCTGCTACGACCAAGTGCATTTTAACCTTCCGTCGGGCGCATATAATCTGACAGATTGCGATCTCATGTATTTGTAATTATCTAAACGGCAAATAGAAGGCAGGCGCTGCGCCTACAGGTATCCTCCCGCTAATATGTAAACAATCGACAGTTGCATTTGTGGTTCCTTATAGTTCAGTTGCCGGGCTTGCTGTAACGCATTGAATCTCACAGATTCATGTCGCCCGTACACGAAACTTTTAGTGAAATATTTCAAAAACGGTTTGCATAGCTACATATCCTTCCAGCGTGATAATGTAGGTACTGTTTTTTATTACGATAATTTATTACAAAATTTTCACTTATATAGTTAATCTAGGGATCCACTGCGCCCGATCACGAAAATATTTTTCTGTCGTAGATCACTTATAGAAGGATAATTCTCAACGAATGTTTCAACCAGACGACCCCAAAGATGCAGAAGTATTGCAACAAATGGCCTGGGCATCTGATGATGATGAGGACAATCTCTTTGAAATTTCTGACGAAACCGATATAGGAAACGCTGATATCATTGCACAACGAAATGAGGAATCTGACACAACCCAAGATGGATCTTCAGATAGTGATGAAAACGGTGCTGACAATGACTTTTATATTTGGAAAGACAAATCCACCAAGTGGAAGAAAACCAAATATTCACACCGTGTAAAACATGGACCACAAAACATATTAGTGCTGTTACCCGGTGTAATAGGACCTGCAACACAGGCTAACTCTATACTCGTATGCTGGAAATGTTTGATTAGTGACAAAGTATTGGAGAAGATTGTTATGTATATCAATAAATATATTGAAACTGTTCAGCTCCGATACGCACGTGAATGGGATGCAAAATTTAGAAACATTATTGAACATAGAGCATTTATTGGCCTGCTTTATCATGCAGGCGGATTTAACAGTAATAGACAAAGTTTAGAAGAACTGTGAGGCGAAGACGGTTATGGAGTTGAAATGTTTCGCCTAGTTACGAGTGTTAAACGGTTCAAATTCCTATTTCGCTGCATCCGTTTTGACAATACATATAATTTAGATATATATCCGGGGAAATAGTCTGTGGGACCTTTTGAAATTAGTTATAAACCTGTCGATGTTGTCAAACGCCTTGCAGAATCTATTTTTAATACTGGGCGTAATATAACTGCTGACAACTGATTCACAGACATTGAACTAGTACACTTTCTTCAAACTAAAAAGCTATCATACGTAGGTACGGTAAAAAAGATTAACAGGAAACTTCCAATAGATTTGGTTGGAACGAAAAAGCGACCAGAAAGACCAAGTGTATTCGGCTTTCAAAACAACGATACAATCGTGTCCTATATTCCTAAGAAAGGTAAAAATGTGATTCTAATATTAAATGTGCATTTTGATGATCATATAGACGAAAGCCAAGGTGAACTAAGAAAACCTGATATTATCACATATTATAATGAGACAAAATCAGGAGTCGATTTAGTAGATAAAATATGTGCATCGTTCAATGTTCAAAGAAACACTCGTCGCTGGTAGTCTTTCTTACAATACTCAACATCAGTGGTATAAATTGTCAAGTATTACATACTGGAAATGGCAACAACGTAAAAATGCGCCGTATATTTTTGAAGCAGCTAGGTAGTGAATTATTTTCAGATCAATTGAAGCGAAGAGCGGTAAAACAAAGAGGACTTCCTTTAGATCTCAAGCGAAAATTACAAAATCTTTATGCTAATACCGCAGCAGAAGAAGTCGTCCCTGTGACAAACAAAAGAAATCGATTTGTGGGTTGCGTGGAAAATAAGAAACAACGGTACTCAAAATATTTCTGTAAGTCCTGCAAACAATTTTTATGCTTAGAACACACAATTTGCGAAAACTGTTTCAAAACAAAATTCGAGGAATACGATCCTATTATATAGACTAGAATTAGTTTTAGGTTACATGGTTATTTATTATCATTCTTTTATATGCATTTCCACATTTACGTTGATTTATTTTTTATTACTATTTTATTTTCGTTTCGTTTGTTTCATTTTCTTTTAGACACTCTTGTTATCAAGGCCTAATAAATATACTGTTTCTTTTTGCCTGCATTTTATTATTTCAGTCTAATAGATGCATTGCGCCCGAAGTGAGAATTTTTAACATTGCGCCCGACGGAAGGTTAAGACAAATTTATTTGTAACATACTTCGTAATTATCATAATGAAAACCTAAAGCTTTACATGCAGTATGACATGACTTTTTAATGTGCCATAAACAGTAACTGAGCATCAAAGTAAACCCAAGTCCTTGGCTATCGATTTATTCTTCAATGTCTGCCAATTTATCCTATCATTGTTTTTAAAAAAGCCTTTTTTCTTAAGATAATGAACCATACCACACTGGTTGATATCGAAGTATAACTTGTTATCACGACACGAACCAAAAATGTTTAATTTTTGTGAGTATTCGTGGATCGGCTAGTAATGCTTCGGAATTTATATCTGGATATTTATCTAATACTTCCTATTACTCATTAACCTGAATATATTAGCTTAGTGATTGTATATATGTTTTCTAATTTATTTTTTGTTTTTATTTGAGTATAAGGGACTGCGTTGGTTTAGTGGAAAAATAGGTGGCTAGACTATGAATCTGATGAACCGAATTCAAACCCTGATCAAGTCAATAATATTTATGGCGTCTTTTTCGATCCTAGATCGACTTAGATTGACAAAAATGAGTATCTGGAGATAAAACTCTGGGGCAATAATAGGTGGTCGATGCGTAGCGCTAGCCACGTTACTATCCTAGTGTACCGAACGATTCTTGTAACAAACGTACCCCGTTACTAGCCCAAGCGCCTGCAAAGCTAGTTATAGGAACTATTATTATTATTATTTAAGTATATGTGGGAAGGTGAGACTTAAAATGAAACACTTGAATTACGGAAACAATTTTTTAAATATTTTAACATGCTTCCCTTCAACATTAATACTGATAGTTTGATCTTTTGCGAGATAGTCAAGTATCGCCTTCGAATTCCAGCCGAAGGAAACGTGTTGGCCATCTTTAGAGGAGGCCTGTAACCATCCCTCCACTCCTGAAATTGCCATTTCGATTCTGGCAGATGGTAATGCAGCCATGTTTCATCAACCGTAACAAAGGGACGCAAAACATTCTACTAGGTTGATGTTAAAAAGCTTCATATTGTCGTTTGAAATTCGCGCTCTTTCACGTCTTTGATCCACATTCAGTAAACATGGCACCGACCTAGCCGAGAACTTAAGAGATCCTTAATTCGACATGCAAAATATGGTGTTCACGTTCAATAGACATGCTCATAGTCTTAGCAATCTTCTCCACTTTCACTTTTCGTTTACGTAACACAACATCATGAATTTCTTCAACCATTTCTGGAATGGTGACAAGTTTTGTTAGTCCAGTACGTTCTTCATCTTTGGTACTCATATCGCCACGTTTAAAGCGAGCAACCAAGCGATAAGTTGTGCCTTCGATGGAGCATCGTTCCCCAATGTTTGTTGTGTTCACCTTCTTAAAAAAAAACAAATTCCGAACTGCACCACGAATGCCGATTTTATCAATTTTACAACTTTCACTAAACATGTCTTATTTAAGCAACGGTATCTGTCAAATTAAACATTAAATGATTGCAAAAGTCTAAATAGCCTCTTCTAAAAGCATAGCCTACTAGAAAATAATACTTCTTTTTTTCACAAGTACTGATGGGTGAGCCTCGTAGCTTCATTCTTTATTTTCAATTTTACTCTAGTATTTTATTTTATTTTGTTATCATTCTCATTATTATTTATTGATTTATATCTCGTGTAAATTATATCATTTGAAACTTTTTTTTTGTGATGTACAAAATGGATAAATTATCTACTAAGTAATATGGAGGATAATATCTCAGTTGAAATTTATTTTATTAAAAACATATACATTAATAAAACACAAAACTTCTGTATTTTGTTCAAGGAAAGTTTTGTTTTACTTATTGTCTTTATATATTTCTTGAGAAAGAGAAAATACTCTTTGTTAGTTGTTGAAGATACATTTAATATCCTTTTGTAATATTTTTATTTCCAACATTTTTTATTGTTAAATATAAGTAAATCTAGAATATAGAATTCAAACATAAACATTTCCAATTTTATAAATATTCAACGTGCATTTTCATGTTTAAACCACTCTTAAGTTCCATGAATTCTTTACATTTGAAAATCTGTTTTTTACCTACTTTATAATTTGAACCAATCGTTTTATTACCTAAGGTTATTAATAATCGGCACCTTTTTCCAAATTTATTTATTGCTTTATATATTAGACCGCTTGTTTTATTACCTTGAGTTATTTGTCAACAAAGGGTTTGAGCTGTACTTCCATTCTTAAGATTACGGTTCCTAGATATGTATAATAAATTTTAGTACTTTAACAAGGGACGATCCGGAACTACGTACTTAGATTTATTACACCAATACTTAATTAGTAATGATATTTTATTATTTGTTAGCTTTTTAGGACACTATCGTAAACCTTGGGTATTGTTGCCCGTCGGTACAATTTTCACCAACTGATAACTAGGGACCGAACACGAGAGGATTACGATTACGACAAATTACGATGGATCATATAAATAGTCTATAACATCGTTAAGTATAGCACGCTGTTATTGAATGGCCACTGGATTCGGTTAACCGCACATATAGAAACTTCTCCCGCTTCTATCTGCGCCCACGAAGAAAGGAATTTAAGTGTAATATTGAAGTAATTGCGTCACAATTCAACGACCAAAAACAGATGTGCGGTTAACCGAATGAATAATGCTATTCAATAACAATGTGCCGTACTTAACGATGATATAGACAATTTCCATGATTCATCGTAATTTGGGCCTCTCGTGTAGTAAAAGAAACGTCTTTTACTTCTTCACATTTTAAGTATTTGGCATTTGGGTCAAATGTTTATAGCCCATTATAAAAATATGTTCTCGTTATAGCTTTGCTATGTAACTTCGTCTTAATTTACTTCTAACATCTGAAGAAACCACTGCGTGGTGAAACGATGGTCATGTAATATACAATTATTAAAAGATAAAAATAGGAAAGAATCTGTGTTATGCCTAGGGACCGGACACGAGAGGCCAAAATTACCATGGATTATATAAATAGTCTATAACATCGCTAAGTACAACACGCAGTTATTGAATAGCACTATACATTCGGTTAACCTCACATCCGCTTTTTATCGTTGAATTGTGATGCAATTACATCAATTTTACAGTAAAATTCCTTTCTTCATGGGCATAGATAGAAGCGGGAGAAGTTTTTATAATTTATTTTATTTACTAGTTTATATTTGGTAAGATAAATAAAGCACGGTGGGTTAGTTTCTTTTACCATTGTTTTAACTGTTAATTACATAATTACATACTTCCTAATTTGTGCAATAGATCCTCTTTAATATCGTTTCATAGAATCTACTTCTCCCAATTATTTTGACGCAAGTATCGAGTGAATTTCGTTAAGTTCCAATAACTTACGCATAAATTTTTAATTTTCATTTATTTAAATCTCGAACATTGTTTAAGTTACTCTTTCAGATATGATATGGAACAACGTTGAGAATGGCATCGTGAAACAATAGCGAGTTGGATTAGGCATCGCAAACAAATACACAGATATTAGACCCGTTGGTATCTGACAATTTTAATGAATAACGCTGTGAAACTTTAATGGCAGCAAATATGCCATTAAATAAACTTAACAACCCAACCTTCGAAACATTTCTCCAAAAATATACAGGTCGAAATGTTCCTGATGAATCCACCTTACGCAAATATTATGTTTCCAAAGTGCTACACGAAAGCAGTAGAATGCATTAGAACACATCTTTCAAATCAATACCTACTTTGATTTGTCAGTGACATTGCTGCATATATGTTAAAAACAGGCAGACTATTAAAGGAAACATATCCTAATATGCTGAATATTACTTATGTAGCACATGCTCTCCACAGAATCTGTGAATATATCAGAGACACATTTCCGGAAGTTGATAGACTTGTGTCCGCTCTTAAAAAAGTTTTCAGAAAAGCACCATTGAGAGTAGCTCTTTACAGTCAAAAACTTCCATCTTTGTCACTACCTTCTCTCCAGTAATAACTAGATGGGGAATATGGTTGGAAGCTACTAGTTTCCATGCAGAGAATTTCGATCATTTATAAAATTTCGTTACATGTTTAAATGACGATGCTCGAAGTATTTCTGAGTACAAAGAACTAATTCAAATTCCAGATTTAAAAAATCAGTTGTTCGTTCTTCAGGAACACTTTGGAAATTTGCCAAAACTAATCACTTATTTTAAAAATCAAAATCTCAAATTAAATGATGGATTAACCATTAGATGTGGCTGTTAATAATTTTAAA
Organism: Melolontha melolontha; assembly: GCA_935421215.2. NCBI lineage: Eukaryota > Metazoa > Arthropoda > Insecta > Coleoptera > Scarabaeidae > Melolontha > Melolontha melolontha. The sequence continues at coordinate 50,779,424 of OW285239.1, forward strand.
AATATTCCAAGTGACTTCAGATGTGGCCTTCGGCAAAAGTTAGAAGCAGTTTTTAATAGAAATTCAGATTTAATAACATTGCGGTAATTGTGAATGGGGATAATGCCTCAAAATCTAACTGCTAAATGCGCTAAAATAAAAGAATATTTCCGGTATGCTCCTATAACCAATTGCGATGTAGAAGGAGCGTTTTCTATCTACGAGGATGTGTTTCATTCAAAGAGAACAAATTTTGCAAAAAAGAACCTTGAGAAAGTATTGCTAGTTAATATTAATACTTCTTTACTCAACTTGAACTACAAAATGAACAAATACATAATTATTTCATATTTAGTTGATCACCACCCGTTTATTTCCCAATTATATAAATAAAATTAAAAACTCTTTAAAAATACAAATTTTCAATAGTACGTTCGTGGGCGATGAGTCATGTGCGTCTCGTTACTTAGTAATAACACAGGAAAATTCTCCGTTATTACGCCAAACAATACAATGTACAACAATACGCGCTTTTAATAATGTAATAGTTTATAGGGGCAGTGGTATATTCTTACCTACTTGTAAGCAACAGTCTTAACACAACAATGTGATTCGTAAGATCATAACAACCAACACTCTCAAGCACAGTATCAATTCAACAACAGAACAGAAAATCATACTTTAACAAAGGATACTAGTCTCAACAGCGTTTTGTATTAGTATAAATCATTGTAGGTCCAAGAATAAATGTATATAGTTTAAATAAGTATATTTAGATAAACATACATTTATTCATTTAACAAGCAGTCACGGAAGATTCAAATAGTAAAATGTATACATCCTTACAACCTGTGCACGTTGAAACAACAACGGGGTTGTGATTCTACTAACTGGGGTTGAAGCAAAACCGCCAGCAACCGGATTCATCGCAACAATTTGGTGTTCGAGCCGCGACAATTTGATTTCAAGAGCCGACAGCCCACATAAATATGTCAGTTGAACAATAGGGTTATGCAAATACTGAGATACTGTATACTGAGATATGAAAATTTCATTGAGAGCAATTTAAATTAAAACGCAAAACATTTAAATGAAAATATTATATAATCTTTAGATTATTAATACATTTAAAAAACTTTTGATTCTTATTTAATGAATTTGAAATTCCACGGTTCCTCAATTCTCTTTTCTTGTTTTACATGAAGTATATCTTAACCGGGATTGTAAGACACGAAAATTTTTCATTTGATAAAAAACGAAATATTTATTTTGAACAAAAGTAAACATGAACTGGAATCCGTCAAATAATCCTATATCCAATAATCGTCGTTTCGTTTTTATTATCCTGGTTAATTTGAACGTTTAGGATTGTTTCTTGCTACAGAATATGTTTGAAATTTCGGTAAAACGTTCACGGAGTGCATCAACATTTGAAAATACTTAATGTTTCTATTAATCAAGGATTTCCTTTGAAATGAAGGTATAATTCTAGTACGTAGCGGCTAATTTAATGGTCTTACTTTTTCAAATTAAATTCGAAATATTAATGTCGGAAATCTATGTTCTATATATGTTATTTAAGAATTAACTGTTCTATAAATTTTAACTATTTTTGATCTTCAGAGATAAAATATATTTATTTAAAGTCATTTTCATGCTATGTTCAAATCTTCGTAGCTCTTATTACCAGGGTTTGGCAGTCAGGTGTACATTCCAGAAGGACACTTAAATGAGTTTGTAGCGGGATCTTCGACTGTTTAGGATTATTAGTTACTTGCGTTCTTATGTATAAATATGTGATGAACAGCGACACGGCAATATCTACATATCTCAGCGAAACAACTAATGCAGAATTTATATCTCGTAACGTAACTTCGTGTTTGAAATTGTTATGAGGTGAAAAGCACGATATAAATAAAGAAATAAAGTGTTATTGTTTGTAAGAGATGGAGCTGCATATATGAAGGTGGCTTGTCGGCTCTTACAACATACGGTAGTATGACGCATATCATATATTTCGCACATGTTCTCATCGAGTATCAGAGGAAATCAGAGAATGCTACCCAAATGCAGATAAATTGATATCTTCTGTCAAGAAAGTTTTTGGGAAGGCACCTGTACGCAAGAATTTATTTCGTGAGCAACTACCAGATGTGCCACCACCACCAAAACCTGTTATAATGCGCTAGAGTATATTGATAGAAGCAGCATCCTATTATCTTCGTCAATTTATTTTCCAATTACCTGGAGCTGCTGATGACAATGTAAAAAAAAGTGAAGCAGTTCTAAATAACAATCCAGAATTTCGTATTGTTGACTTGTTTGATGGCAAGGAAGTAGATTTTTTCAAACCAAGGATAAATGTGCGGTCACTGAAAAACTTCATATACTCTGAATATGCCACTATTTGATCGGTCAATAAACAGTAAACATTCAGCATGTTTGCTATGTTTTATAAACCCTGAAATATTTCTTCTGGAGAAGATGTATTTACTCTTACTTGTTAATTTCTTTGATTTTTATTCGCGCGTAAAAAAATGTTAAATCGAAATTCATGGTGTTCTCGTTCCGTCCCTGGAATTAACATCATGTATGCCTGACTGCCGATCCTTACTTATTACATATAATAGAAAAGCACTAAATTTTGAATATTTAAGATTTTAAATATCTTGAAGAGTAATTGTACAAAAAATTTTATGGCTAGGAGTATGAATATAGTGAATGTGTTAACATATTTTAACTAGTTTTGATTATTGTCAGTTTTGGATGTTGCTTGTGTTGGTTCCTCTAGCTTGCCCTATGATGCTTGTCGCTTGACATTATTGTAAAGGATCAATTTTTGACTATTTTAGATATTTTATTAATTTTATTAGTAATTGACGGTATATAATTAATGTAGTGCCAAACATTGTTAGATTCTTCTTCTACTATTTTAGTGTAAAAAATATGTTCTCCTCATTCTTTTCTGGTTTTTTATTAGTATGTCATCTATAATATTTTCATAGTATCTGTTGTTTCTTGCAATGGTTTTGATTATTGATTTTGGGTCTATTTATAAAAATATGAAAGACAATGACCACTTTTTCGAGATGGGTGAGTGCAAATTGCTGCATAATGTAAACAAAAGCATGAAACTTACATTATTTGTAAATCTAGAAATCAAAAGGGTCTTAAATGAAAAGGAGAATGTAATAAATACATATACAGACATAGTAAATACAACTATAATAACATAATTTGAAACATACTTGAGTAGGTAAACCTACCAATTTTGTATAATACAAAAGTATTTTTAATAATATATAATATTATTAAAAATGGGGTGTGAACCCTATTTTTAATAATATTATATATTATTAAAAATACTTTTGTATTATACAAAATTGGTAGGTTTACCTACTCAAGTATGTTTCAAATTACGTTGCTATATACGTATTCGGTTTACGCCGACAAGTAGTGAAGACACGATAATACAGTTTTTTATAGATACGGTGGTTACCGACTATAAGGAACACCCGGCTAATTCAGCGATTATTATAGGGAGAGCGCTGAATATTCCTTCACGCTCTGTCTTAATATTATCTGCAAGATAGCTAGGTAGTTATGTGTTGTTGAATGTGTCTCTTCTCCAACAGGGGCGTATTGATAATCATGTAGAAATGTGAAATACGTATCTACGTCTTTGGAGAAGATACATTCAAAAATACATATGAACTTGTATTGTGTTCTTCACACCCCATTTTTAATAATATTATATATTATTAAAAATACTTTTGTATTATACAAAATTGGTAGGTTTACCTACTTAAGTATGTTTCAAATTATGTATGCTGTTATATACGTATTCGGTTTACGCCGACAAGTAGTGAAGACACGATAATACAGTTTTTTATAGATACGGTGGTTACCGACTATAAGGAACACCCGGTTAGTTCAGCGATTATTATAGAGACAGTGCTGAATATTCCTTAACGCTCTGTCTTAATAATATCTGCAAGATAGCTAGGAAGTTATGTGTTGTTGAATGTGTCTCTTCTCCAACAGGGGCGTATTGATAATCATGTAGAAATGTGAAATACGTATCTACGTCTTTGGAGAAGATACATTCAAAAATACATATGAACTTGTATTGTGTTCTTCACACCCCATTTTTAATAATATTATATATTATTAAAAATACTTTTGTATTATACAAAATTGGTAGGTTTACCTACTCAAGTATGTTTCAAATTATGTGTGTTGTTATATACATATTCGGTTTACGCCGACAAGTAGTGAAGACACGATAATACAGTTTTTTATAGATACGGTGGTTACCGACTATAAGGAACACCCGGCTAGTTCAGCGATTATTATAGAGACAGCGCTGAATATTCCTTCACGCTCTGTCTTAATAATATCTGCAAGATAGCTAGGTAGTTACGTGTTGTTGAATGTGTCTCTTCTCCAACAGGGGCGTATTAATAATCATGTAGAAATGTGAAATACGTATCTACGTCTTTGGAGAAGATACATTCAAAAATACATATGAACTTGTATTGTGTTCTTCACACCCCATTTTTAATAATATTATATATTATTAGAAATACTTGTGTATTATACAAAATTGGTAGGTTTTACTTACTCAAGTATGTTTCAAATTATGTTGTTATATACGTATTCAGTTTACGCCAACAAGTAGTGAAGACACGATAATACAGTTTTTTATAGATACGGTGGTTACCGACTATAAGGAACACCCGGCTAGTTCAGCGATTATTATAGAGACAGCGCTGAATATTCCTTAATGCTCCGTCTTAATAATATCTGCAAGATAGCTAGGTAGTTATGTGTTGTTGAATGTGTCTCTTCTCCAACAGGGGCGAATTGATAATCATGTAGAAATGTGAAATACGTATCTACGTCTTTGGAGAAGATACATTCAAAAATACATATGAACTTGTATTGTGTTCTTCACACCCCATTTTTAATAATATTATATATTATTAAAAATACTTTTGTATTATACAAAACAACTATAATAAATGAGTATATAAAAATAAGAACATCAACTTAGTAATAAGGCTAATGACATTATAACTAGTACTTAGGTATATATAGTTGCATATGTTCACATTTGTATATTCATCTTTGACAATCGTAAGTTGTCTTACTGAAACATATGTAAGAAAAATCTAATAAAGTAGTGAAACAGTTAATGTTAAGTGATTTCATTTATTCGAATCTTTATATGGTGTAAGTAAATAAGTTTGTATTACATTGCATTTATTATTTATTAACTGTCACCGACGAGTAAAAGAATAAAGCGTATACGGTATTACACCCGTACCCAGTGAAGTAACACGCAGCAAATCCACCCACAAGAACTAGTAACCTTAAATCCATAGACGCTGGATAACAACCCCAATATATTATCCTTCGTAGCGACATACCTTCGTGGCCGGATACAAGAATCAACGCATTTGGTCCTCCATAAACGAGATTTAACCCAAACACATATAATATCGGTTTGTAATAATAATAATGTACCAGATATATATTTATGTAATAGTTATTATATTATTTGTGTCGTAGTTATTCTGTACGAATTCTGTGTTTTCTTCAGGGTTGTTACATAAGTTCTGAAAGTATGTTATCCATATATCTGGTGCTATATTGTTTAATTATACTTTCTCATTAATCTATCTGTTTTTTCCTGTTTCGTAACATGCTCCAAACTCTTTTTTGTCCTTCATATAAATCATGTTCCATGTCAGTCGAAAATCGTTCCCGATATTCTTTTTTAGCTGTTTTCTTGTGTTGTTTGTTTTATTCCTAGCCACTTTGTATCTCTCGTACTCTTCTTGTGGGTGATGTGTTATTAATGTATTTGGTACATGCTCTTTTCTTTTCTTTCGCTAGGTCTTTCACTTCGTTAGTGAATCACAGTTTGTTTTCTTTTTGGTAATGATGTTGTGTAGTTTTTCACCTAGAGCTTCTATTGCACTGTTTATTAGGTTATGTCTGATATTACTTCAAGCTACTCTTACAGTGTCATACGTTTTGATACAGTTCTGGCCAATTTTATCGTTCAGTGTCTGTTCGTAGATTGTCTTTGTACCGTCGCGTCGTCTATTAGTATGATTCTGTATTATATTTGGTGATATATTTTAATAACAACATAATTTGAAACATACTTGAGTAAGTAAAACCTACCAATTTTGTATAATACAAAAGTATTTTTAATAATATATAATATTATTAAAAATGGGGTGTGAAGAACACAATACAAGTTCATATGTATTTTTGAATGCATCTTCTCCAAAGACGTAGATACGTATTTCACATTTCTACATGATTATCAATGCGCCCCTGTTGGAGAAGAGACACATTCAATAAACATAACTACCTTGCTATCTCGCAGATATTATTAAGACAGAGCGTGAAGGAATATTCAAAGCTGTCTATATAATAATCGCAGAACTAGCCGTGGTGTTCCTTATAGTCGGTAACCACCGTATCTATAAAAAACTGTATTATGTAATCATGTAGAAATGTGAAATACGTATCTACGTCTTTGGAGAAGATACATTCAAAAATACATATGAACTTGTATTGTGTTCTTCACACCCCATTTTTAATAATATTATATATTATTAGAAATACTTGTGTATTATACAAAATTGGTAGGTTTTACTTACTCAAGTATGTTTCAAATTATGTTGTTATATACGTAATCGGTTTACGCCGACAAGTAGTGAAAACACGATAATACAGTTTTTTATAGATACGGTGGTTACCGACTATAAGGAACACCACGACTAGTTCTGCGATTATTATATAGACAGCGTTGAATATTCCTTCACGCTCTGTCTTAATAATATCTGCGAGATAGCAAGGTAGTTATGTTTGTTGAATGTGTCTCTTCTCCAACAGGGGCGTATTGATAATCATGTAGATATGTGAAATACGTATCTACGTCTTTGGAGAAGATACATTCAAAAATACATATTAACTTGTATTGTGTTCTTCACACCCCATTTTTAATAATATTATATATTATTAAAAATACTTTTGTATTATATATTTTAATGGTTTTCATTTTGTTAGTATGTGTTGTAAACGGAATTCACATAGGAGTGTGCCATGTTGTGTTCCTACATTCCGAGTTCAAGATTCTTACATCGAGTATTTAGCTTAGATATATGTTTGGGTTTGTAGTCATATATAAGTATTAATTGATGTCATTGGCGAACAAATTTTCATTTTTTTAAAATTTTTTTTTGGAAACTATGCACAATTTTCGTTTCGTTTATAGTTCTAACACTAGTAATAACAACAAATTTATTCCGGCATGTCGGGTTTAAGAAAAAAAGTATTGAAAAGTAAATGAAAGGATATTAATTAAGTATGTACATTAATATGGAGCTGTATGGTATAGTCCTGTTTAAAATGTTTTACGATTACGATACACAAAAATATGTGTGTCTGGAGATAAAAGTTTCAAACTTTGGAGTCTAGATTCTAGTATTTCTGCTTTAGTTTTGACAAATTCAGGTTTCAAATAAGATCATTTAATTCTAACTGATTTATTAGGTGTGTTCCGTTTTCTTTAGATGGCAGATATTCATCAGCGCTGGCCGATAACTTGACACTTGCTTCTTCTGGTTCTGTAACATCATATTATTAACTCGAAACATCTACGGGTGTTGGTACGAGCAAGGCTTGCGAATGAGGTACTGGACGAGTAGTAGGGGGCAGACTGACATAACTAATATTTTCGTCCAGTAAAAGTAGCAATCAGTTGAATGGGCGCCTTTTTTCACGCCAAATCATGGGTCATGCAAATGGCATAGCGCTCTTCTTACCGCTTGACCAGCCCCTCAGAGTAACAGCACAGCGTGCACAGCAAAAGCTGGGAGCTCATGGCTTGTCTTGACGTTCAATGGATAAGCCAAAATAGTGAAAATATAACTTTTCTATTAAAGGTGTAATATTCTGCTTATGCTGGTGGGTAGTGAATTCTCCACGTATATAACAGAAACTTTTCGAATTATTTATACACGTACGCGACATTATTAATAAAGAGACCTTCAGTTATCGAACAGCGACTTACATTTAATCGTGTGTAGCTCTTTATATACCCACAATATTTTTAGTAATATCGTATCTTTCTCATATAAAAGTAACTTTTGAGAAGAAATTTTGTAAAATGGAATGCGTTTTAGTAAAATCTAGGAAAATATCTCAAAATCCTGATGATTCAGGATCAGCATTACGAAAGACATAAACTACACGTATCGATGTATAAGAAAACCATACTGTGTTGAACAGTGTTTCTGGCCTCTTGTGTTGGTTGGAGAATATGTCTTTCTGTCGGTCTTTGTGATTAAAAAGTATATTGTTGATTTTAAGCTCATTGTGTGTGCATAGTTCGACTAGTATGTTTTTGTTTTCGTTCACCATTATCTCATAAATAAATAATTCCGCCTGACATAGCAGTGGGATCGATCAAGTAGTACAGTGGCTGCTGATGCCGTTCCCAAGCCCGATTAAAGGAGGAGGGTTAAAATGAAGAGCTAGCGAACTGTCTCTTGGAAACAGAATAAATGTACTCAAGGTTAGGGAAGCCTCGGAACATGGACGAATTACACCGATAAACGGCACAGCATTTAAACGAAAAAAAGTGACTCTGGGAAGGAAATAAATTAAGACCTGCCTACTGAAACAACACGGTCTAGAATTCTAAAGAACAAGAAGTTCAATATTGAAAGCTCAGATTCTTTAGGTTATTTTAAGAAAAAAAGTTAATATAAACAGTAGTCCGGAAATACTCCTTTTTCGAGATAGGGGGTGATAAACTTCTAAGTAAAAAAGTTTTTTTATCCTAACATTCATATTACTTCAGATATTTTTATGAAATTCGATATGTATCTTCCTACCATAAAGAGGCGTTCGAATGAAATTTGGGCTGAATATGTTTGAAAATATAATAGTACGCCACTGCTTGTTCTTTAAATAAAAATTATTTTACTGATGGTGCTTCAGTTTTTAACAAAAAGGGTAACTTTTTTCGTAGCTTGAAATCTTTGTCAGTAAAGAAATTAAGAACAATTATTGTTCCTATATTAAAAGCAGAGTATTAATAGTAGTCTATGTTTGTTGTTGTTGTATTAATGTTGACAGTTAAATTAGTTTGATAGTTGAAATGTTTGTACAGTGTTATTTTGAAAAAAAATGGTAATTTTACTAATTTCGAGTTGGCTGATATTAATTATTATGTATGGTTTGATTGATGGCAGTACACCGGAGGGTAGCCGATTGTATCAAGAGCGCTTTCCGGATAGAGTTGCACCAGATAGACGAACATTTTCAAATGTACGAGGGTAGCACCGGTTATTTCTGCACACTAATAAAACAAGATGTTGTAATAAAAAATTATTTTTATTATTGTTTTTCAAAATATTCGCCCTTAAACTCAATGCATTTAGACATTCGATAAAACAAGTTATCATAGCATAAATTTCACTCTTCTTGAGTCACTTAAGATATAAAGTTTTTGAAGCTCTCCACTGCATCTTTTGGGCTTGCAAATCGTACACAACGCATTTTATCCTTTAGTCTTGGAAATAGAAAGAAATATGATGGTGCCAGATCCGGACTATATGGCGGGTGATTTAGTAATTTTAATCCGGAAGCTTTAAAAAATTCGTTTGTTTGACGCGCAGTGTGACTTGAAGCATTGTCGTGATGAAGGACAATCTCGAATCTAGCGCGTTGTAAACGAGCCTTTTGAACAACATCTGGCAGACATACTGTCATGTACCATTCTGCAGTAACCATACGTTTATTTTCAAGTACAACTGTTGTGACAGGTCCTGATTTTGAAAAGATGTCTACCATTTTCTTTCCAACACTTCGAGAGATTTTTCCACTTTAAATGGATTAAGTTCTGTTGGAAATACTCATTGAGTCGACTGCCGCTTTGATTCCGGTTCAAATAGATATATCCAGCTTTCATAACCAGTAATGATGTTGTAAACTGCTTTAGACTCCATCATATTTCGTAAGGGTTTTTCTACTCCATTCCACTATTCCATATATTGTTTTTGTTCCTGTGTTAAATTATGAGATATCCAACGACAACAAACTTTCCTCACATCCAAATTATTATGTAAAATCTTGTTTATTGCAGTCATGCCAATACCTAAGCTGCTCCTAATAATCCTATACGTCTATCATTCTTCGTACGGTGTCTACATTTGTTTCAGTAACGGCTGAGATTGGCCTTCCTTCCACAAATATCATCACTAGTGCAATTTAAATTCGTTATACCAGTTGTAAACAGTCCTCTGAAAAGGAGCTTGATCACCAAATGCAGCACGAAGTCTTGAAATACTTTGTTTTGGAGTTAAAGAACTTTTAAAATCACAGTAAATCGTGGCTCTAAAAGTTTCTCTCGATAAATGCATTTTTACTGCTAATTTTAAACCGAATGGTGTCGGTTTAAAATTAGCTTGCAAAATAACTGTTGCAGTTATCAAAACTAAATTCAAACTATCAAAATAGAAAACAATAAACATTTGTTTCATAGCATGTTTGATTCCTTTGATTCAATAGAAATATTAGTTTGCAGAAATAATCGGTGCTACCCTCGTACATAGAAGGTTAACTGAAACAGGTACTTTTAGGCCAAACAACAATTAGGAGGTGCCCACCGTCTACAAGAACTCCAGAAATTGTAGAAGGAATTTAAAATTCAATTGATGGAAATTCTGAAATTAGCGCTCGTATCATATTCAACGGGTCCAAGTCTTACTTTCCCGAAATTTTGGTTTGCTTATCAACTTCTGTCAATGGATTTTAGAGAATATTGCGTAAAATCCCATGTTTGACTGTAAAATAATGTTTATAAATGAAGCTAACTTCTCAAGAAACGTTATCAGAAATTTCTACATAATCATGTTGGGGCCGAAGAAATCCCGCTTTCAGTTATTGAATTTAACCATCAAGAGTAATTTTCGGTAAAAGTTTAGCTTGGAATTGTTGAAAATTACTTAATTGGGCCGTTTTTTTTCTGCCACAAACGCTAAATGGTAACAACTATCGTCGATTTCTAGAGGATGATTGAGATAGAGGATGAGTGTTTGGTTCATGCATGACGGTGCACCAGCTCATTTAAGTTTAGAAGCAAGAGAATATTTAAAATCGTATACATATTTCATAACCGATGGGTAAATCGTGGTGGATGTCTAACATGGCTTCGGTGGTCCCTAGATTCAAATAGTTCGGACTTTTTCTAATGGGGAATCTTGAAACTCTGGTTTACAGCATTCCAGTTAACACTGCCCCAGAACTGAAGAATCTCATAAGAGCTTGCTATAATGTAATAAGGAAAAATGAAGGCATTTTTCAAAGAGGGCACACGAATCTGAGAAGAAGAGCTGAAAGCATGTATCTTTTAGAAAATTGTTTTAATTTGCAAACAGTCAATTAAAATTGTACACTAATTAGATCAGAAATGGTTATTACCAGACAGCGGACTCGAGCGATTGATGATTCATAGCCCATTGGCGTCTGCCTTATATTTGCAATAGGTTTGTTTTTGTAACCGATCCGTGAGTTTCGAGCAATTTTATACATGTGATCAGCTGCATAAGTGCTGTATCTACCTACATAAGCAGTTAATATGTATCTATCAATGCACAACAGTGCGAATATAATAAACGGTTTGGTAACCGGCAGCAACTACTGCTAAAACAAAAATAATGCTGACAAGCGAATTGGGTATCAAATTTTGAATAAAAATAATTTACAAAGAACAAAACTCAAAACTATGTATTTTCTGTGAAGCATTGAAAGTGTAAATAAAACTTTACTATGGACAACTAAAATTTGTTCAAGGTGTTTCTGTATTAAATTAGTTCTTTTAGATGTTAAAACGTCTTTCAAAATAGAAAACGTCCGTTCCACATCACAACTGGTGATGCGTGCGTGATTAACCCTTAACAGTGCTGGTGAAATAAGCTAACACTTATCTGCTGGTGGGGTCCGTCCGAACTCCAATTTCCAGTTGATAAAAACAAAAAATGTTTACATTGCTTATTTATTTTTTTAAAGAAATACAACAAACAGTAATATTTATAAGCGATTAAACGTTATTAAAACATATATTGCAAACTAAACTGGTGTGATCTGGGCAAATGTGTTTGCCGCATTTTTTGCATACACTCTTAACCTTTCGGTCTTTGTCCCTAGAGCAGAGATCGCATCGCTTTTTTCGTGTTGGCTCATTGTTCGTAAAGGTTGTAGGTAGCTCTTTACCCAACTGCTTGCAAATTATTGTTTGCAGTTCACGCGGTAATCGGCTGAGATTTCTTCGTTGCATATGCGCAGTAATGAGGCTTTTTCCGAGGCTTACCAGCAAATGTCGCCTTTTAAATGTTTCTTCTCGCCCACAGTTCAATACTACCATACTATTTACACCTGCTATATTTATCATAGCGTAAAAAATTACCATGGGCCAACGCCTGGTACGTCTAGCTACTGAATAATTGGCGCATAACTGATCTAATACATCTACGCCAACTTTGGTCCTATTATAATCACTGATCATATCAGGTTTTCCATTTTCAGTGCTTATTTTTTGATCATGGTGCATGGTAGATATCAATGACACCGATCGGTTTTTTTTAGGCACATATGAAGCTATTGTTATATCATTGTTATGTCCAAATATCGTAGAACCCACTTGTCTCCTTCTGTTAGGCTTAAACTCAAGTGGTAATTGCGGTTTGTTGATTCTTATAGTTCCTAAAAGGGTCAAGCCTTGTTCTCTCAGTTTGTTACATAACTCGACTGACGAGAACCAATTATCAGTTGTGACATTCCGATTTGTGTTTTGTATGGGAGGTATGAGCTTTAGGACGTCGCGGGTTGGTACAGATACTTTATCTATTGATACTGTATTTTCCTTGCCAGTATAAACAAATGCATTACACAGGTAGAAAGTACGTGCATCGCAGAGGCTCATAATTTTTAGACCATACTTCGCCGGTTTCTTGGGCATGTACATTTTAAATGAACATCTGCCTCGAAATGGTACCAACATCTCATCGATGGTGAGATATTCTCCTGGAGTATATAAAGATTCACAATTCGCAATAAAAATATCCCAACATTCCTGTATTGCAGCCAATTTATTATGCTCTTTTCTTTGATCTCTTGTTAGTGCATCATCAAATCGCAAACATGACAAAATAAACAGAAAACGAGTTACACTCATTGTAGCCCGAAAAACATCCCGACCAGTTCCATCATTGTCAAATAAAGCAGATATATCCTCGTGATTAGATTTCATAACACCTGATAGATATAAAAGACCAAGGAAAGCGTTTAGTTCAATCATATCCAGATCAGCTGTGTACGATGGCCGAGGTACTTGAAATTGCTCATGTCTGTTCCTTATTTTCACATTTGTATGCAACAAGAAGGTCTCTAGCATATTATGAGTAAAAAATAACTTCCAGACTGCTGTAATGTCATTTTTATCGATATTTTTGGCTCTCCCTTTGGGGCCTGGTAGATGTATAATCAGATTGTGGGTGCGAGTACGTGAACGACTTTTACATGCGTTCTGCCATTTAAAATTTTTATCCTTACCATAAAATACATTACTATCATCGGAATCGTTATCAAAATGGCTTTCATCGCCATCTGAAGAAGCTACTGAATTTGTTTCATGATCGCTAGCTTGAAATTCGTTTTCTTCAGCTGCGCTTTCTTCATCGGAATAAAAATTTGGATCATTCGCTATTTCATTTAATTCTGATTCAGTCAAAGGTCTACTCCACTCATTCATTGACATGGTAAAATTGACAAAAATACACTAAAAATAATGCATTATATAGTTAGGTTTTTGAAGAGCTAATAATAATTTCACTGTACACTTACGTGTTGGTGTGTTAAAGATTCGAGGTCTTATAATTTTCAAAATAATTTAGCTGTTGACTTTACAGCTACACACGTCTCTTATAACTAACCTAATTTAAGATTACGTTGACCCACAACGCCATCTGTTTAATACTCTAAAAAATGCTAACAGAAAACTATACCGCCAGGTCCGCGCGGACCCCACTAGCACAGTTAAGGGTTAAAATATTGCAAAAGTACACCATACTCCGAATATATAGATTTTTCAATCGGCTCGGTGCAGAATTGATATAATATATTCAAATCTGGATTCCTGCTAAATATGGCATAAACTGTTTGTCTCAATTTGTTTCCAAATTCAGAAGGTATACTTTTCATTCGATTGATAACGGTTTCTAAGTTAATTATCGCCTCTTTTAGGTTAACATCTTGATTTTGCATGTAAGTAATCATATCTGTAAGACACTGGAAATTAGATTTGATTTGTAAATTTCCAATTTGTATCAGGTGTTTACAGTTAGAAATGTTTTGCGTATCATCATCTTAAAGACGAAAAATAAAGTTTTTTAATTCATCCAAGTGTCGAAAATAAAGAGAAATACTAAGAACAGAAAGAAATGCACTAATAAGTAGAAACGAAAACTGCTCCAAAAATAAGATAGTAAATTAAACATAATATTTATAAAAAATTATAGGATAAATATGCAATATAACAATATAAAACGGATTTTTGAAGTTTTAACCAAATAATACTTAAAAAACAAAACCAGAAACACACCACTGTAAAATAGAATTTTATGAATGAATAGACTCAATAACGACGGAAATAACATCTGCTCGACGAATGCAATCGAGCAAGCCAATAGTGGGGTTGTTATAACATGCATACTATACATCGAGGCAATTGGTCATTCAATCGCTTCAGTCCGCTCTCTGGTTATTACTTTTCTAATGGTTTTTATATATTGCCTTGTTTTCGTACCACGCACGCGAAAACCTTGCGTAGTACAAAAACAAGTCAACTAATCAAATTTGTTCCAAAATAAATGGGCATTTCTAAAGAAATTTTTATTTTAAGAAAAAGCAGCGGCGTATCATTACGAATTTTTTCTTAGGAGCTTAACACACTCCAGACTCATGTTTATATTAATTTTTTTTCTTAAAATACCCTTAATAATCGACCCTTTCAAAATTGACATTCGATGAAGAACACACGTTGTATATCCTATTCTACAGAGGAGTTAACGAAGATTGTAGAGCATAAAAGCAGATGTTAGTATCCTTGCCCATGAGAAGTTCGAAAGCTTGGTGGAAGGAATAAATTATCTCAACCAAAACATTACAATGAAACTAGGAAATGCATAAGTCCACTACACAAGCGTTTGCACACCGGGCATAACAAAGCCACGAGAAAAACGGGTACAATTTTTTGACAAATTACACTTATAATGAGCGATTTTAACTCACGAATCGGTAATGAAATAATCCCAAGGATCATGTAGAAACACATTTATATATTTAGTAATTAAATTAGTTCAAGCTTTAGCTGCAGAGAAATTAAATTTTGATATTATGTTGAGGCAGTGAACGTTAGTAAGACATAACAGATAAAATATAGAAAGCCATAAAGTTTCTGCTTTTGTTAGTGTCGACAAAACTCATAAATTATTGTGTTAAAGTCCAAACAGATATTACTATGAAAAATTCTCTTCGCCATGTGCTGTTTTGTCGATCTTAGATCCTCTTTGGTGTCTACAAATAGTTGTCTAAACAACAGTCGTATATCCTTTGTGCTCATGCAGGTGTTTTGTTCGAGTTCCATAAACCGCGATGTTTCTTTTTCATTTTCTTTGTCGTAAACTTTTTCACACCTTAGTGAGTATGTAATCGCGTTCTTAACTGTTAAGCTCAACCATTTTATTACTTCTCTAATTATAAGTTGTTCGTTTGTAAGAACTTGTTATTGTGTTGGATTCATTATAGCTTCAATTATACGTAATTATTTATATATTTTTTATTTATTTACGATTAATTGTAAGTCAAATAATATATCGTAGTTTAAAGTTAAATATGGTTTTTGGGTATTATTTTGATCTATTTAAAAATTATTGTTTTGAAGACGCTTTTGATTACTATCGACATTAAGACGTTTTGCTATATTAATTATTATAAGATAAGCTTCAAAAATATTCTTAATTTTAAAGTATGCATGCAAATATGCACTAAAATATATCGAAATATGTTCCTTAATATGGATTTATGCTTTCGAATATGCTGATGATAAATTATTTTTATTATTTATTAGTAGGGCACCTAAATCAGATACAAGTTGGTATATAGTTTGCGACATCATGCTTTGTTGCATTCTTATAAATCGAATTAACCTAGGTTATTACTTTCCGCATTGAAAAATTTAAAAAGCATAGGACACGGTTAAAAATTGTATTTAATGCAGTACATAGAATAAGCGTCAGGAAGAATCAGGTTATTTCATAACCGCCAGAACTTCGTTCACGATAAAGGACCCAATAAAAAAATTGCTGGTGCACTTTTTTATTATCTGATGGAAGAAAAAATAAGAGAGAATGGTAGATCTTTTAAGGACTTGCATCTCTCTCATGGTACCAGGTATTACGATATTCTGGACTGTGGTGTATAATAATAATAATTTATTTCCTTAATTACATGGAATGTCACAATGAAAAAGAAAACTGTACATATATTAATATGTATAGCTTAAATACTATTATTTATATAAAACGATTTTTACATATTACAAGTTAAGAAATCTTCTATTTTATATATTAGATCCTGTTTCATTAGTATTTTAAATTTATTTGATGGTAATTCTTTGATTTTTTGTTCTAAATTATTATACAACTTTATGGTTTGGTATTTAGCAGATTGTTGAGTTAAAGTTAATTGTGATATGAAATTTTGAAAGATGACTTGTTCCTAGTTGTAAAGCAATTGATAGTAGATTGCAATTCGAACTAGTTTATGTTTGCTTTAGCATAAAGCAAACATTTGTATATAAACAGAGATGTAATTGTTAATATTTTCAGTCTTATGAAGTGTGGTTGCAATGTTCTCTACTGGAGGTACTAATCATTGCTCTAACACATTTTTTTTGGATTTTAAAAATTCTCTCTGTATGCCCTGTGCTGCACCAGAGTATAATACTACAGGTGGCCCAAACTGACCGAAGGGGTTTTAATTCCTTATAACTTTTTTATTATAATTTTTTTTTTGGTTGTTTTCAGTATTTTGTAAAGAAGACTCAACAATAAACCGTCTGGTTGCAAATTTTCGAGAACATTGGGCAGTAAGGAACCTTCCTGGTGCCGGCAGACGACGAACGGTGAACACGGATGACAATATTGAACGGGTACAGGAGAGTATTCGGGAAGATGGAGAAACATCAACCAGGAGACGTTCGACACAACTTGGCCTCTCAAGAGGGTCGCTGCAGAGAATTATGCATACAATAAGAATGTTTCCATATAAAATTCAGCTTGTCCAACAATTAAAACCGACAGATTACTAGCAACGACTTGATTATGCAGTTTATTTTCGTCAAAAAGCAGAAGAAAATCATGATTTTATTCATAATTTAATTATGAGCGACGAAGCCCATTTCCAATTAAATGGGTTCGTTAATAGGCAAAACTGCAGGATATGGGCTACGGAAAATCCAAGAGTAGTTCAACAGCGAGAATTACACCCACTTAAGTGTACCGTTTGGTGCGGTGTTTCGTCGGAAAGGATAATTGGCCCATATTTTTTTGAAAATGAACACGGTGTCGCCGTTTCCATCACTGGTGTTAGATATCGGACAATGTTGGAAAATTTCTTAAGGCCAGCCGTGGAAAACCATCCGCAAGTATAGTTCCAACAGGATGGAGCCACAGCGCACACTGCGAGGGACACAATGGCTCTTTTACGCGACATCTTTGGTGAACGAATTATTTCCCGTACAAGCGATTTTAATTGGCCTCCGCGTTCACCGGATTTAACCGCTTCAGACTGTTTCCTTTGGGGTTATTTGAAAGGAAAAGTCTATATTAATAAGCCTCGAACCATACAGCAATTAAAAAATCATAAACGCGACGAAATCAACAACATAACACCTGAAGTTTTGCGAAAGGTTATGGAAAATGTTTTGGAAAGAGCACGAATATGCGAAGCAGAAAATGGCCAACACTTGCGAGATATAATTTTTCATAATTAAATTAAAAATATTCACCATTAATATACTGTATTTAAAGTTAAAAAAAATTAATAATTATGTCTTAAATAAGAAGTTATAATGAACTCAAACCCCTTCGGTCATTTTGGGCCACCCTGTACTATCGCTAAGTGAGTAAAGCTTGAGTAATATATTAGTTTTGCTGTATCTATGTTTGTTATTTCTACAGTTTTTCGTATTTGATAAACAGTTGTACTTAGTTTTTCGCATAAATAGCTTACATGTGTATTCAAATTTAAGCATGAGTCAATGTAGGCACCCAGCATTTTGACATTGTTTGTGTTACATGGTTTAGGTTCAAATTTGATTTTTTTAATTTTATCCATATTTAATTTTAATTTGTTGGCTTCAAACCATTCTTCCGCTTCAAATATTGCAAATGACCGCTATTGTCAATTCCTCAGTGGTCTGAGCACTAAACATTAGGGTGGTATCATCCGCAAACATTATTGTCTTATACATGTGAAGACTTGCGCATAAATCATTGACATATATCAGAAATAATATTAGTCCTAACTTTGAGCCTTGTGGTACTTCCTACTAGACCAATTGTTCTCTAGAAGAACTGCTTTGTATCATTACCACTTGTTTTCATTCTGAGAGGTATGATTGGAATTATTTTAAAGGCCGTCCCCTGATGCCGTAATATTGTAATTTTTGTAGTAATATCTCATGACTAAAGACGGCAGACTATGTGCCCGAACAGTAGCGTGATATGGAGGGATTGAGTAGAGGCGTACGACGATCAATTCAGTTGCCGTTGAGACGTTGTAAGCGATACTTTGTTAACACAATCGTGTTGAAAATGCGGGAGTGCGAAGAAACAATGCATCGACTCGGTTGCATGCTAACGTAGTAAAGAAATTTTTACATCGGTTTCCCGATTTAATATATGACGGTACCGTAGTGAAATGCTTAGTTTGTCAAACAACTTTATTAACTTGGAAAGCAAGTCAGTGCCAAAGACATATAAATAGTGACAAACATAAATCGAATAATAGTGGACGCAGATCATATAATAAATTTGTGTGTGATTTAACAATGAGGTTAATTGCGACCAATATACCAATGCAGAAAGTGGAACACCCAATGTTTCGTCAGTTTTGGAAGAAATACAATCCTACGTGGAAATTACCAGCAAGAAGTACGCTACGGAATTACGTACCGTCAATGCGTGAGAGAATTGTAAATTGTACGAAAAATACGGTAAAAAAAAATTCCTGTGGTTAACAATAGACGAAACTACAGATATTAAAAAACAGTCCATCCTAGTCGTTCTAGTACGGACGCTGACTCCGCAAGGACCTTCTCCTCCTTATTTACTAACTTGTAAACGAATGCAAGGGTGTACTGCCAGAGCGATATATGATGTATTAATAGAAACACTACACAAATTTGAGATTTTACCGAAGCAAGTGTTAATGTTAGTTACCAATACTGCCAAGGTGATGTGTTCCACGGCAAACTTACTCAAAACGATTAAACCAAACCTGCTGCATGTCACATGTTTGCTTCACGCTTTACACCTTGTAACAAACACTATACGTACAACTTACCCTGATGTGGATCAACTGATAGGACAAATGAAAACGGTTTTTCTTAAATCTCCGAAACGAATTCGGCTATTTCATTCGCTGTGTCCTGATATACCCGAGCCGCCGCAACCAATTCTTATACGATGGGGTACTTGGTTAGAAGCAGCATTTTATTATTATAAACATTTTGAAAAAAATTAAATCAGTGATTTTACAACTAGATGCCAAAGAAGCAGCTGCAATACGGCTCAGCCAGGTTCAATTTAACAATCCTCAAGTTGCAGCAAATTTAAAAATAATTTACGAGAGTTACGTTCCAATACTGGACGCAATAAAAAATGTACAGAACACTGAGCTGTCCTTATCGGACTCATTAGCAATTATTGACCACGTAAAACTAGTGCTGCATATCCTTGAAGATGGAAAAAGTGATTGTGTCCGTAAAAAATTTAACAGTGTATTAGATAAAAATGTAGATTTTACAAAATTAGGGCAACTTTTTACCAATACTGAAGATCCGTTATACAGATACAAAGAGCGCTTTAACTATGCAAATATAACATCTCTCAACGTCGAACAATCCTTCTCAGTATATAAACATTTATATACGTCGCTACGTACGAACATTTCCGAGACTAATACAGAAACATATATTATGGTGCAGTTTTTTCATCGCGCACATCCGCATTTTTTTGCAACAATGTAAACATGTTGGGTAAGTTATTTATGTTTTTTCTTAACGTTTTGTATAGGGATTCGATATATTTATTTTTAAGTAAGCGCAGTGTTATTCTGCTAAACTCTCCACGCAACGCCACTGCTGAGGCACATAGTCTGCCGTCTTTACTCACGACGAACACTTAGATAAATCCAGTAATGTTGCATAGTTCGTATTTTTTTCGGAAGTTTCTTTCATTTCTGTGCACACATCAACGCGCGTTTTTGTTTAATGCTGAGTAACCTTAGTAAAAACCCCAGTAATACGCCACATGTTGAGACCGCTGGACAGAATACAATGACGAACGACGCACGACAAGCCGACAATGTTACAAAATGTCACGGATTCTTCTTCTTCGATCGTGCAGGAAACATCACGCACTTTTGCCACATTTTGTGGGGTGTTATGTTAATATTGACAGGGCAAAACTGAAACGCCCTATATATTTCTCTGATTTTCCTTTTGTATGTCCCTCAAAAATAATGTAACTTGCTTTTAGCTTTCTTTGTATCTCCAAAAATAACGGATATCGACCAAATTCGCACCACCCTCTATATTCATAATCAAAAGTTTGTATGGCTTAACCAACACTGACGCACTACTGGCTTTGGGCATTTTACTAATAAAATACCACAACGCTACAAGACACAAATTGTTGTTATCTCTTCAAAAGCACAATCAGAAATAAAATTCAGAAATCAATTTATTATTTAGCTACTTAAGTAAGCATAGGTACAATAAACTCCTGTTAACATTTTAAAACGATCTTTTTTGAATACTCGGAATTCATCACTGGGAATAATAATACTCTTGTACCACATAAAAATTGTTTCCTTTAGGACTGCAAACATAATAAAATAAATTACTTCATAATGTAAGATTTATAAAATTGTTACTCTTGAACTCTTTTAACGCCTGCCAATAATCTACACCATTCGAAATTCATTCAATTATGCACAATGTACTATTATGTTTTGTATATTTGAGTTACATTAATCATCATAAAGTTTAGTCCATGTCCATTTTTAAAACCGTTGTATTACTTACAAGTTTGCGTCTGGCCTAAAGTATCCTCACCAAACGCATGTTTAAACGTTTTCAGAGGGTCTGTTATCGTTTTGTCAAGTTTGAAGCAGAATTTAATGCCCGTTTTTGGCTCTTTCACATCAGACGTTGTAGAGTCGCAGAATAACTCAAACACAACTCAAGAAACATAAATACAAAAACGGTTTGTCACCGCTTGGCAAAATACCATTAGACCGACTGATCTAGTATAGACGTAGCTCACACCAACTAGCGCTATGGAGCTGTACTACCATCCCTTCGCGTGCCACATTTAATTTCCGAGAATTTCTAGATATCACCTCATATGTTGCTTATTGCTTCACAAACTTTTCACATTTCTTTATCATAAGTCTAAGATTAATGTTAATAGATGTGTCTAACACATGTTAATTTTTGTTTTACATTTATTCTTATATTTGTTTATTTAGTTTTGTTATAGATTAATATGTATGTGCTTAATTGTATATATAAATTTATGTGTTTATTGTTTCGCAAACATTTTCTTTATTAAATTCTAATATGAATATTCATTGATGTGTTTAATAATGCTACACCAAATCGTAACTCTATTTAACAAAACGAAAATGGCTCTAAAATTTATAAAACTTAGTAGCGCTCTTAGGGCTTATCTTGGTAAGCGTGATGTTTTTGCCAAATACAAACCAACAAGACAGATGCAGACTAGCTTCGAGTGAAGATGGTTGTGCGGTTCCTTCAGAAACGTTGACCAAATTAATCTAACACAAAAATGAATAAGATGGCGCCACCGTGTATTTTATAATTTTGTTGGTTCCTATGCAGTGGTCTATGCCACACGGAACTCGTAGAGGGTATAAATACCCACACCAGGTGATATTTAAAGAATTAGAAGAAAGATGGTTTGAAACGTAAGCTACTCAATTTTATTAGGTTTCTTTCGTAAATGCATCAAAATAAACATAAGGTATAACATAGGTTAAATATATCATTAGCAATATTTTAAATTACCATAGGGCAGGCGCGGCTCGTGATGACGTATTTGGGAGTGCATGTACAATGATATGAGTGCCTGGTGTGTTTTCGGTGTTTACTAAGAAAACGTTACAGTTAGTACACGAGAATACACGAAGCACTCGCATCATTGTACTTGCACCCCCAAATATATCATCACGAGCCGCGCCTGCCATAGGGTATTCTACGAAGTTTTATATGATAGACAAAATCAATTTAAAATCAATCAAAATCAACAAATAAGACAAAAAAGTTTCATATCAGAAGCAAGCTAGTTTATCGCGCAGCCTAATCTAAATTTAATTACTGTCTACATAAATGTAGTTCTTCGCAGGAAAGAAAAAGACACGCAGCTGTTACAATTAACTAGCGACGAAAAAAGAAAATGTACTAATAAGAATGTAAGAAGCAAATAAGTAATTAATTTCAGCTATAAATTTTTTTTAACGTGAACGAGGACTACCTGCTTTCTTATTTAACCAATTTAACAGATACTATTAAATTAATATAACTCTAATTACACAATCTGTAAAAGAAAATTACGAAAGCAAAATTATAACGTTAAACTACACAAAATGGCATCGCAAAAATGTTCGTCGGCTTAGTAATTAACAGCCCTAATTATATTGCTTTTTTTTTAATACCGCAAGGTGACAAATTGTACTTAGCTGGTACCGAAGAATGGTATTTTAGCGGGTTTGTGGCTACTACTTCAAGATGCCTTCGGACTCAAACACATGGTTCTGAATATAGGATGTTTCATCCACTCAACTCCACGGAATCCCTAAGAGTTTCGTGTTCTTATTAATTGGGGGTAAAATTGGTTCCAAAGCGGAAATCTTGAGCTGTAGCTGTAGCTGACGTTAATTTAATCGACCAAGAACGGATACTTAATTTCAAAACTAGAACGACGTTATATCCACCCCCTGAGAGTGCTTATATTCCAACAAAATCAAAACAATACGGAAAGTCGTCGTCTAATTCTTTTAACGCATGTAGTTCACAATCACACTTGCACAAAAAATGACGAAGGACTCGGGCAATCGTTTTCGTTCATACAAAAACATTCCGGAACGCATAACCGATAAGGTGTTATCAAAGATGCGACGAGTATACAGAGACCGACCAAAATATTGTAACAATAGATATTAATTTTTATTTGATATGTATTCTTATATTTTATATGTTTATTTATTTTTGTTATAGATTAATGTAAATAGATGTTGAATAAAGCATAAAGGAAATTGGATATCCAAAATTATTTGCGTATTGTAAAAGAGTTCAATTGTCGAAGTCGTTGGTCATTTTTGCTTCTGGGAATCGCGTTCTTGTTACAACGGTCATCTTACTGATGTAACAGTAACAGTAGACCTGAAGATATCCCTTGGAATAAAGGATGAAACGTCCAAGAAGGAAGTAGTGCCAAGTAATTGGTTCCAGCCAGGAATCCCAGAAGCGATCATGGGCCACCATCGCGGAGACATGCAAGCGAGTTTTTTCTTCATTCATTTATAATACTTAAAACGCATAACTAAAATATTACTATTACTATAATGTTTATCCTAATTTTAATTAGTGTTTGAAAAAATATCTACTCGCTTTTTTATTTATGTACTATTTTAAAAGTTGATTTAGATTTAGATTTTTCTGTATGTCGCCATCGTTAGTATTTGTTGCAAAGCATGTGCGCTCTTAACCGAATTATTCTGTTCGAGTGGTTACACTTTTTTTGCGTTATACCAAAAACGAAATAATAGTTTTCCGCATACTTTTTCTTCCACAAAAAACATTGTACACGCTTTTGATGATGTGTTTTGTAACTATTTCTCATTTGGACGTTTTTGCTTTGTTTCGCAGAACTAGACCGAAGCTTCAGAGCTGGATAAATGCGTCCCTACTACCTACGTAGAAATACAGAACTCATGCAGCATCGGTAAACAACTAACGCCTGTGTTAAATTCGTTATCGTTAATTCCATAATAGCATCAGACCATGCATTTAATCAGAACGTGTTTTGTGTTGTCTTTTTTTCGTCGTTAAATCTAGTTAGTCGTATAAAGAGGGATTCGTCACAATTATGTGATTGTACTAACTTAATGCAATAATATTGAATTGAAAACTAATTTAATACTAATTTCATTATTTAAATAATTTTTTAATGTATTTTAGTCCTTGCTATCTTATTAATAGTAATAGTTATACAATATGTCACTTTGTATTTAATAATTTAAAAAAATAGAAAATATTCAAAAAATAAAATATTAGACAAGACTTGCAGGTGTATAGCAGTAGATATGATATAACTAAAGAGTTTTGATTTATTAAAGTCTTTTTTTTTAATAAATAATGGCAGACTAGCAATGAATGCCAATAAATTCCATACAATTATCGAACTTAAGAATGGTATAAAACCCCTTACGACAATTAATATTCATATCCTAAATACGTATTTCGACAACTAAGTTGTCATCCTCAGTGGGCAACATTAATAATCAGTGTTGAACATGTAGTACAGTAAAGCTAACACAAAGAACGGCGAAACTCTTTACAAGGCGTCCACGAATATACCTAAGTTTTAAGATATTAAAATTAGATATTACTGTATAAATAACTTTTATGATAAAAAAATTGTCGTAAAACTAATTTATATAGAAATGGCACTCATGTGTTTGTTCTCACACTTTCGTCAGATCAAAAAAACATCTTGGAGACTCCGTACTTTAACAACCCTATTTAGATTTTTTGTAATTTGATGGTATGGTAAACACATGTATCTACTTTTTTACGATTTTATTGAGGTAACAAACATGCGGAATCGCAATTGTCTTTTTTAAATTTTTTAAGTTTTTACACCATAGTCTTCAAAAAAAGAATTTTTCTATTTTGCGTTCACTACGAACTCATTATTAACCCTTAACTGTGCTAGTGGGGTCCGCGCGGACCTGGCGGTATAGTTTTCTGTTAGCATTCTTTAGAGTATTAAACAGATGGCGTTGTGGGTCAACGTAATCTTAAATTAGGTTAGTTATAAGAGACGTGTGTAGCTGTAAAGTGAACAGCTAAATTATTTTGAAAATTATAAGACCTCGAATCTTTAAAGACCCCACCAACACGTAAGTGTACAGTGAAATTATTATTAGCTCTTCAAAAACCTAACTATATAATGCATTACTTTTAGTGTATTTTTGTCAATTTTACCATGTCAATGAATGAGTGGAGTAGACCTTTGACTGAATCAGAATTAAATGAAATAGCGAATGATCCAAATTTTTATTCCGATGAAGAAAGCGCAGCTGAAGAAAACGAATTTCAAGCTAGCGATCATGAAACAAATTAAGAAGCTTCTTCAGATGGCGATGAAAGCCATTTTGATAACGATTCCGATGATAGTAATGTATTTTATGGTAAGGATAAAAATTTTAAATGGCAGAAGGCATGTAAAAGTCGTTCAGGTACTCGCACTCACAATCTGATTATACATCTACCAGGCCCCAAAGGGAGAGCCAAAAATATCGATAAAAATGACATTACAGCAGTCTGGAAGTTATTTTTTACTGATAATATGCCAGAGACCATCTTGTTGCATACAAATGTGAAAATAAGGAACAGACATGAGCAATTTCAAGTACCTCGGCCATCGTACACAGCTGAACTGGATATGATTGAACTAAACGCTTTCCTTGGTCTTTTATATCTATCAGGTGTTATGAAATCTAATCACGAGGATATATCTGCTTTATTTGACAATGATGGAACTGGTCGGGATGTTTTTCGGGCTACAATGAGTGTAACTCGTTTTCTGTTTATTTTGTCATGTTTGCGATTTGATGATGCACTTACAAGAGATTAAAGAAAAGAGCATAATAAATTGGCTGCACTACAGGAATGTTGGGATATTTTTATTGCGAATTGTGAATCTTTATATACTCCAGGAGAATATCTCACCATCGATGAGATGTTGGTACCATTTCGAGGCAGATGTTCATTTAAAATATACATGCCCAAGAAACCGGCGAAGTATGGTCTAAAAATTATGTGCCTCTGCGATGCACGTACTTTCTACCTGTGTAATGCATTTGTTTATACTGGCAAGGAAAATACAGTATCAATAGATAAAGTATCTGTACCAACCCGCGACGTCCTAAAGCTCATACCTCCCATACAAAACACAAATCGGAATGTCACAACTGATAATTGGTTCTCGTCAGTCGAGTTATGTAACAAACTGAGAGAACAAGGCTTGACCCTTTTAGGAACTATAAGAATCAACAAACCGCAATTACCACTTGAGTTTAAGCCTAACAGAAGGAGACAAGTGGGTTCTACGATATTTGGACATAACAATGATATAACAATAGCTTCATATGTGCCTAAAAAAAACCGATCGGTGTCATTGATATCTACCATGCACTACGATCAAAAAATAAGCACTGAAAATGGAAAACCTGATATGATCAATGATTATAATAGGACCAAAGTTGGCGTAGATGTATTAGATCAGTTATGCGCCAATTATTCAGTAGTTAGACGTACCAGGCGTTGGCCCATGGTAATTTTTTACGCTATGATAAATATAGCAGGTGTAAATAGTATGGTAGTATTGAACTGTGGGCGAGAAGAAACATTTAAAAGGCGACATTTGCTGGTAAGCCTCGGAAAAAGCCTCATTACTGCGGAAGTTGATAAACTTATATCCGCTTTTAAAAAAGTTTTCAGAGAAGCACCATTGAGAGTAGCTGTTTACAGGGAAAAGCTTCCACCTTTGTCACTGCCTCCCTCTCCAGTAACAACTAAATGGGGAACATGGTTGGAAGCTACTAGTTTATATGCAGAGAATTGCGATAATTTGCAAAATTTCGCTACATGTTTAAATTGCAATGCTCGAAGTATTTCTGATTACATGGAACTAATACAAATTCAAAATTTAAAAATTCAGTTGCGCTTTCTTCAGGAACACTATGGAAATTTGCCAAAACTTATCACTTATTTTGAAAATCGAAATCTCATATTAAACGATGGATCGACCTCATTAGATGTGGCTATTAACAATTTGAAAAATATTCCAAGTGTCTTCGGATGTGGCCTTCTACAAAAGATACACGCAGTTTTTAATAGAAATTCAGATTTAATAACACTGCGGCAATTTTGTAAAGGGGCAATTCTTCAAAATCTAACTGCTAAATACTCTGAAATAAAAGAATATTTCCAGTGTGCACCTATAACCAGTTGCGATGTGGAAAGGACGTTTTCTATCTACGAGGATGTATTTCACTCAAAGCGAATAGATTTTACAGAAGAGAACCTTAAGGAAGTATTGCTAGTTAATATTAATACTCCTTTATTCAACTTGAACTACAAAATGAACAAATAAAAATGTATTTCGTATTTTATAGATCACCAGCCGTTTGTTTTCCAATTAACAGTTAAAACAATGAAAAGGAGAAACTAACACCCTACTTTACTTATCTTTCGAAGTTAAACTAATAAATAAAATAAATTATTAAAACTCCTCCCCCTTCTATCTACGCCCATGAAGAAAGGAAGTTAACTTTAATATTGAAGTAATTGCGTCACAATGCGACGACAAAAAACAGATGTGCGGTTATCCGAATGAATAATGCCATTCAATAACGTCCGATCTCTCGTGATTACTAAATATTACGTTTTTTAATATTTAATTTAAATGTTCAGATTTTTATTTTTATATAAAGTATGCAGTTTGTCACATTGATACTTGACATTTTCAAATTTAAAGGCTATCCGCGAAATATTATTTCTTCATTTTCGGCAACAACACTTGATATTTTACTTAAAAATATAAACATGAGTGACAGAAACTAATATATCTTGTTTTCAATTGTATATGTGTAAAGTTTTTCTTTTCTACGTATATCATTTCTGTTAAATGTACTTAAAATTTTAAACTCAAATGATACCAATAAGTTATTTATCTCTGTTTTTGAACAACGCTAACATTGAAAAATGAAAAAAGCGTATCGAAATGAAGCTCATTTCGGTACTGTTTTGAGTTTAACCCTTAACAGTGCTGGTGAAATAAGCTAACACTTATCTGCTGGTGGGGTCCGTCCGAACCCCAATTTCCAGTTGCTAAAAACAAAAAATGTTTACATTGCTTATTTATTTTTTTAAAGAAATACAACAAACAGTAATATTTATAAGCGATTAAACGTTATTAAAACATATATTGCAAACTAAACTGGTGTGATCTGGGCAAATGTGTTTGCCGCATTTTTTGCATACAATCTTAACCTTTCGGTCTTTGTCCCTGGAGCAGAGATCGCATCGCTTTTTTCGTGTTGGCTCATTGTTCGTAAAGGTTGTAGGTAGCTCTTTACCCAACTGCTTGCAAATTATTGTTTGCAGTCCACGCGGTAATCGGCTGAGATTTCTTCGTTGCATATGCGCAGTAATGAGGCTTTTTCCGAGGCTTACCAGCAAATGTCGCTTTTTAAATGTTTCTTCTCGCCCACAGTTCAATACTACCATACTATTTACACCTGCTATATTTATCATAGCGTAAAAAATTACCATGGGCCAACGCCTGGTACGTCTAACTACTGAATAATTGGCGCATAACTGATCTAATACATCTACGCCAACTTTGGTCCTATTATAATCATTGATCATATCAGGTTTTCCATTTTCAGTGCTTATTTTTTTATCGTAGTGCATGGTAGATATCAATGACACCGATCGGCTTTTTTTAGGCACATATGAAGCTATTGTTATATCATTGTTATGTCCAAATATCGTAGAACCCACTTGTCTCCTTCTGTTAGGCTTAAACTCAAGTGGTAATTGCGGTTTGTTGATTCTTATAGTTCCTAAAAGGGTCAAGCCTTGTTCTCTCAGTTTGTTACATAACTCGACTGACGAGAACCAATTATCAGTTGTGACATTCCGATTTGTGTTTTGTATGGGAGGTATGAGCTTTAGGACGTCGCGGGTTGGTACAGATACTTTATCTATTGATACTGTATTTTCCTTGCCAGTATAAACAAATGCATTACACAGGTAGAAAGTACGTGCATCGCAGAGGCACATAATTTTTAGACCATACTTCGCCGGTTTCTTGGGCATGTATATTTTAAATGAACATCTGCCTCGAAATGGTACCAACATCTCATCGATGGTGAGATATTCTCCTGGAGTATATAAAGATTCACAATTCGCAATAAAAATATCCCAACATTCCTGTAGTGCAGCCAATTTATTATGCTCTTTTCTTTAATCTCTTGTAAGTGCATCATCAAATCGCAAACATGACAAAATAAACAGAAAACGAGTTACACTCATTGTAGCCCGAAAAACATCCCGACCAGTTCCATCATTGGCAAATAAAGCAGATATATCCTCGTGATTAGATTTCATAACACCTGATAGATATAAAAGACCAAGGAAAGCGTTTAGTTCAATCATATCCAGTTCAGCTGTGTACGATGGCCGAGGTACTTGAAATTGCTCATGTCTGTTCCTTATTTTCATATTTGTATGCAACAAGATGGTCTCTGGCATATTATCAGTAAAAAATAACTTCCAGACTGCTGTAATGTCATTTTTATCGATATTTTTGGCTCTCCCTTTGGGGCCTGGTAGATGTATAATCAGATTGTGAGTGCGAGTACCTGAACGACTTTTACATGCCTTCTGCCATTTAAAATTTTTATCCTTACCATAAAATACATTACTATCATCGGAATCGTTATCAAAATGGCTTTCATCGCCATCTGAAGAAGCTTCTTAATTTGTTTCATGATCGCTAGCTTGAAATTCGTTTTCTTCAGCTGCGCTTTCTTCATCGGAATAAAAATTTGGATCATTCGCTATTTCATTTAATTCTGATTCAGTCAAAGGTCTACTCCACTCATTCATTGACATGGTAAAATTGACAAAAATACACTAAAAGTAATGCATTATATAGTTAGGTTTTTGAAGAGCTAATAATAATTTCACTGTACACTTACGTGTTGGTGGGGTCTTTAAAGATTCGAGGTCTTATAATTTTCAAAATAATTTAGCTGTTCACTTTACAGCTACACACGTCTCTTATAACTAACCTAATTTAAGATTACGTTGACCCACAACGCCATCTGTTTAATACTCTAAAGAATGCTAACAGAAAACTATACCGCCAGGTCCGCGCGGACCCCACTAGCACAGTTAAGGGTTAATAATGAGTTCGTAGTGAACGCAAAATAGAAAAATTCTTTTTTTGAAGACTATGGTGTAAAAACTTAAAAAATTTAAAAAAGACAATTGCGATTCCGCATGTTTGTTACCTCAATAAAATCGTAAAAAAGTAGATACATGTGTTTACCATACCATCAAATTACAAAAAATCTAAATAGGGTTGTTAAAGTACGGAGTCTCCAAGATGTTTTTTGATCTGACGAAAGTGTGAGAACAAACACATAAGTGCCATTTCTATATAAATTAGTTTTACGACAATTTTTTTATCATAAAGGTTATTTATACAGTAATATCTAATTTTAATATCTTAAAACTTAGGTATATACGTGGACGCCTTGTAAAGAGTTTCGCCGTTCTTGCTTCGACTCTTTACAGAAACTTTTCGGCATTATTTTCAAATGACGCAACAAAATAATAAAAACGAGGTAGTTCTAATAGGAACTGTTTTTAAACAATCAAAATAAACGGAAAAAATGTAAACAAAACTAGGCTAATTTGACAGATATGTTCTCTTCCAACACCGCAAGTAACTATTACCCTGTTAAAAATATATACAGTATTGAGATGGAAATTACGTGTTTATTTGCCATGAATGTGTATATTATCATCAAATTGTAACATTTTGTATTTAAATTAATGAAATAAAAGCTTTCAAATATAGTATAACAAGTTACAGTTGTTAAAACTTGTAAAGTCATCAATGACGTACAATTGGACTTAACGCGTTTCTTCTATATGTAGCTTTTTACCAGTATCAAAGTGACAAAAATGTCACTATCAAATAGGCATTTTTATATAGGAGTTAATTTATCAACTTTAATTTTGTCTAAATCTCACTTCTGAGATCAGTTATAATAGATTTACTAATAATTCTAAGAATATGTCATCTAAATATAGATGACGCATTAAATATTCTAACTCAAAACGATTATAAATATAACGCGAATGAGCAGCAGAGGCAATTTCTGAGGGTTGCCAAATTAAATATTTTTTATCATTAATCTTTCGGTGTAAAATGCCTAGTGTGATTAAATTGTCAGTTGAGCAACCTATATACGTTGCAGATCATTTACGGTCATTATAGTTTAATGTCATTTTCATCATCACTTCAGGTTACGCAGATTTGATCCTACCAAAGCTGATTCGAACTGTCCAACTAAGGTATGTTCATTTTCTGTGGATGACGCTCTCAACCTACTTAAAAGAGGCAGGTATTTGTGTGGTTCAGATAAGTTTTCTGCTGTTATTATATCTCGCGATCAAACGCTATTTCAGACCAAACTTTACAAAATTGCAAAGGCAGAACTACTCGATCGATTATCCAAGGGTAAGATCAACATTACAATAATATATAAGAATGGGATTCCAAAAATTATTAGTTCGTCAAACTAGGTGTGCCTAACAAAGAATCTACCTGTTTTTATTACCAGAACGTAATAGTCTTACGTGGTAAGGCAGACGTCTTATGTATATCTAGCTTTTCCTCTTGATATGACATGATATTAGGAGTACCTTATGAAACTTGGTTATGACTCAGTCTATAATAATAAGCATTTTTCTTCATCTTACAATATTATATGTTGTAATAGAAATATACAAAATATTGGTGGTTGTGTTCTTATTCTTTTTCGTAATGAAATTAAATAGACAATAGTTCTCATATTTTTTTGTACTTGTATATATTTGACCGAATTTAAACTACGCAGACTTTGAACTTTTCTTCGACATGCCGGAAATCATTATTATTAGGAAAAATATTTTAATTCCAAGGGATTTAAATATTCCGAATTATGGAAAATATGGTGTTTTCTAACGTAATTTTGCAGCTTCTGCTTTCATTCATGGCATCTTTAAATCTACTATCAAACATGAATTCCGATTGGATTTTGGACATGATTCGGACTCCCTTCTTGTTGAAGACAGATATCATCCAGCATTATGGTTCGATGTTATATATAGGTTCACATCTCGTACTCTTCCATTTCTGTCAAATAATAATATTAGATATAACTTTAAAAAGGCTAGTTTTATAAAACTGTATTCTTATCTCCTTCAAACTGATTGGCCTTTCCTAGATAACTATATTGATTTGACGTGTGTCTCTTTATGACAATTTGTTACGCACATAAATTCACTTTCCTGTATACGACCTATATTGGTGCAAATTTTCTCTATTATTTCTCTTAAAACCCTCGTAACTATATCATATAAATAATTTCAACTAATGTTATTTAATTTGCTTTAAACTCCATATATCGAACCGTTTAGACCCTTCAACTACAAATTGTCAACCCTTTACAATCATTCAATTCATCCTGAAAGCCTTTGTACTTTAGCATACAGCCATCTTTTAAATTCCCTTTCCGAAATGCTCGCAAGATTTTCACTGTTAACTCGCTAAAAGTCATACCGAATTTCAAACTGATTTTGTAGGAATTTTTGCTATGAATAATAGATCATCTAAACGCATCTTCTTTTGTTAATTACGGCCCTTTTATAATTATTTCTAGTTTAATTTTAATTCCACCGCTTATTGCGCCATCTACTTTTCGTTGTTCGCCCTCTGCGACAGGAATCTCACTTACCGACTCCTATTAGAAATGATCGTCTCTGGACTTTAAATTGTTTAACGTTTTTAGATTTATTTGCCACATTATGCGATTTGAAATCTTTCTCGAGATTTCGAAAACTAAATTCTCTTCCTTCTTATACTTCCGCAATTGCGATGACGTGTATCCGGCATTTTCATCGATATCGTTACGACAGCCATTAAGACATATTCTTCATAAGCGCTGAGTCGTGTTTGTGGCACGTTTTCATTGGAAACCAGTTTTCTGCGGTAAAGTTATGGTTATCTTCTTGATATTATTACTATATCACATTTTGAACTTTCAGGATTCTTTTAAACGTTCATAATAACGTGGATTACTCTGATTTTCGGAGAATATATTGGATTTCTACTGTGTGGCGTTAGGCGTCCCACCGGAAATTTTTAAATTGTGAATTATAGGGTATAATTTTGGCTGTACGAATTACCCCGACGCAGATCTGAAACTCCCTTAGGCCGTCCGCAACCCGTGTATTTTGGGGCTCATCTATTTTGCGAGACTCTTTTGGATTTGGAGGAAAGGACGCGGTTCAACCATATTGGTTTCCCAAAATGGCGTCGCTGTGAGGACTGCTGGGGAAAATTAAGTATTGTTTTGCCTTTGTGAACGGTAATAGTATTTGGAAGGAACAATTACTGTTTGTGAAACCCAGATAAAGTAGGTGTTGCCTTTTAATCTCTTGCTATCCCAAAATATTGTAAGAAAATCATTTAATTATCGAATAGCGTTTAGTAAATTTTCTAAATTAAAATTTTAATCAAGCTGTTACTCTCTTATAAGACACACACTTTGAGCGATAGTTTAACCTGTTAATTCAGATCATTTAGAAGGGTTCTTTTCCCTATTTCAAGTGCGTTTAACTGTGTCGATCGAGTCTGATTCAATAATAAACCCGTTGATGATCTTAAATATCCCCGGGTACTGGTACAGAAACTTATTATTAACTCCAGAAGACCGACAGCGTCTCTGTCTGTCATCTGCTTAGATTTAGTGTCATAATCAAGGCCTGATCCTTCAGATCGGTCCTGTAATTGTTTGTTTCGATACCTTATGATCGAAGAACTTATCTGTAAATTTTACTTTTCATATTTTGTCATATACTGGAACAGAAACTTTTACTAGAAGACCGACAGCTTCACTGTCTGTCACCTGCTTAGTTTTAGTGTCATAATCAAGGCCTGATCCTTCAGATCGGACCTGTAATTGTTTGTTTTGATACCTTATAATCGAAGAACTTATCCGTAAATTTAACTTTACATATTTTGTTACTTACTGTACAGAATCCATATTACGTATACGGAATTGGTATTCTTGATGTATACCTTTGTTAATAAATTTCTTCGGACTTTTAAATATATTTAAATTTTGCACACCTGATATACGGGGGGTACTCCAAAAGTTCATTCTGGGTGATTTGATTTTCTATTTTTGTATTATTTCTTACTTTTATTTTAATTGATAACAAGGCATAACCTTGATTACTTATTAAGGAAACCTTCCGAATTTCTTGAGATTTTGCCATTCTGGAATCTCTTGCGTTGACGTCTTTTGAGTTTTCCTTTAAACTCGTTCGTAGAATCAAATTATTAAATCCTGGAAGGTTAATTTTGGGTTATCCTCTCCCGCCTCTCGTTTTATTTATATACGGGGGTAAGACTTTTAGTTTCGGTCACTGTGTAACTACTCATATTTCGTCGTGTTTTCATTTTGAATTTTTGAACAGGGCTTCACCTTGTATATGTTTTGTGACTTGAGTAAGCGACTGTGTCTGGCATTTATTTTGAGAGTGTTGACATCGCCTATATGTTTTGATGATTATTCTATAGCTAAGTGTATTCAATAAATTTGTGAAACTGTTGATTGTGTTTCGATCTCTACCCTTCCCACTAGCTTTCGAGTTTAACAAAGTTTCTTGCTCTGCAACGTGTGATAAGGGGCTGACCCTCTGGTGATATTTGGAGCTACCAGGTCCCGCCTGCTCCCGTTATAGCGTTATCTCTGCAGGTGGATAATAACGGTGGCGTCCATAGTCCATCTCGCGGCCTTGAATCCGCGACGTTCTCCGAAACAAGAGAGTTAGCCGGCAGAGACCTTCCTGGGCACATAACAACAACAGGTAGGTTCAGACCAGAGAGGATCAGCGAGCGATCCCTCCTTATCACTCGTCACACTTTTAATTTTACGCCGCGTTGGTGGCAAAACTTTGTTCTGTTTTAAACCTTTCTGTTCCTGTGCGAATATTTTCTTCTAATGAGACATGCCCTTCGTGGTTTACTTAGAACATAAATGATTATTACAAATCAAAATTTTAAAGAATACGAAGAATTATTAAAATAGACATTTCTAGAAGGTATCTGTATATGTTATACACAAAACATAAAAGAAAATATTATTAATGATCCACCTTAATTTTGGGCTCTCGAGAATTCAAAGCGCAACATGTCTAGAATTCCACGTGATTTACATTTTAATAACTACGAACGTTCGGAACCATAAACCATTGTTGACGCCTTCGCATATACATTTACAGAAGTTTATTTTCCTGAAATTCCGATTATACGTGACTTTAGTACGATACTATTAGTAGTTTTATCGTCGTTTCTTGGCATGATATTGTCGAACCTATTGAGATACTGAAGAATAAACCACCTGCTGGAGACGCTAATATTTCTATGTATTTGGTATTAGGACTGCGCTAATATTTTTGATCATCCACTCTCCAGACTCTCCAATTTATGCATTCAAATAACTTCATTCCCGTTAGCTTAGAAAATGGTTAGATTTTGTTTTGTATTTAAAAAGGTAATAACACTGACATCTCTAATTATAGACCAATAGCTATTATTTCAGATTTTGCGAAAATGTTTGAATCCCTCCTTCATACAATTATCTCGTTGTCTGCTCTTTATTTCTCCTTAACAGCATGAATTTACTCTAACAAACTTTTGCTACATAACCCAAGATGTAACAGAAGCTTTAGACGTTGCTGGTCAATTAGATAGGTATTAATACGGATTTCAGTCGCTATTAGATACCATCGACCATATATTACTTTTACAAAAATTGTTAATTTTTGGGTTTAACGATTCTCTACTTTTTGAAGTTTATGAAGTTACAGTTGGCAGGTAAATCAAACTATGGCTATAAATCTATGTTACAATGGTTATAAATCTAGGATATAAAATATAAAAATATATTATATCCTTGATAAAGGCATCACTGCCGAAACATGTAGGGTTGTTTTAAATATATATACTTAGAAGTAAAGCCAGAGCTTTAATCGCCAATTGATTGAATTTACCATATATATATATATATATATATATATATATATATATATGTTGTAACTGGATTCCGGGTTTTCTTCCGCGTTTCCATTGTTTGGTCTCTGTAAAGACCGGTGCTGGTTTCTGGACTTGTCCAGAAACCAGCACCGGTCTTTACAGAGACCAAACAATGGAAACGCGGAAGAAAACCCGGAATCCAGTTACAACACATGCTACTACCCGCGGAAACCTGAAAGAAAACATATATATATATATATATATATATATATATATATACATATATATATATATATATAACTTTGGTAAAATGTAGGTTAAACACAAAATAGAGGCATTGTTTTATAAAGATCAATCAATGGGTATATAATTCTAATTAGCGTAAGCACATCCTTCTTCAAATTAAAAGATAATATATGCAGGTACTGTAACTTAGATCAAGTATTTTAGTATAGATACCAGCGAATGTGCAAATTATTACTTGATTTAGTGTCGCCTTTACGTAGTATTTTACTGTGATTTATGCGTATAATAAATGGAAATTACATTTATAACTGTTTAGAAGCGATATAATACAATGTACATAAATTTAACTAGAAATTTAGGGAATGTGTATTTAGTATTCTGTTATTATTTTGTAAGTTCTTCTTCAGTTAAATCTTATTTATTAGAGGAAGAACATAAAAATCACACTTATTTTTTGAAGTATTCTAACTATTATGCGTTAAAAAGTTAAAAATATAAACTTCGAGGTAGTCAGCACTTTTCCACTGATACTTGCGCAAATACGCGTTTTGACTAAGAATACGAAGATATATAATTGAGATGTGATGAAGATATGAACTTGCCGCTGTAAAAATATCGACCGGATCATGTGATTATTTCGAATATTTAGCGTTAATTTATCACTTGTCTGTCAGCCGTTTTGTATTGTTTATATTTGTGTATTTTTTTTTATATTCACGTCATTATTTTCTTTTATTATATGTAATTTTTTTTCAAATCTACACCGTATTGTTATGATGTTAAAAGATAATATAATGCGTTATAGGAATTTCATGTATTAAATAGTACAATTTAATATTTTTTGAGGTTATAATGTTGGAACCGTCAACATCTGCTCTTTCTAGCGAAGACTCTGGTGTGATTAAGAAAAAAAAGTGTTTCTCTCAAGATACACGGGAGGTAATCTGGAATTATATTAAAAAACGGTCTACATCAGGTGCATTATTTATTTCAACCTAATTATAACATTTACTTTTTATAATACTGCCATATTTAGGTAACCAATATGGCATTCTCGTAAAAGTTGTCGAAACAACTGGAGTTTCAAAGAGCACAGTAGTACGAATTGTTGGTGAAGCTTGATAAATTGAAACAGGGGAAGCAAATGCATTTCTGTCTCCACAAAAAGCTTCTCCAAAATTCACAGTGGATGAATTTTCAGAGGAAGTAATTCGACATACAATATATAATTTCCATGTTACATAAAGGCAAAAACCTACAGTGCAAGGAATTTTTTACAAACTTGGAGATAACAGTGTTACTTTTGCTGAAAAAGTAACTTCATTTTTACAAAAGTTAGGATTCAGGTGTATGTAATTTCACATTTTAAATTCAAATAGCTGTTTTTCATATATGTATTATGTATGTGAGTGTTTATTAATGCTTTATAATAAAAAAATATTGCTTATATTTGTATTATTTTTCTACACCATTGTTTAGAATATATGCAGGGTGTTCCCTGAGGTAACCGACAAACTTACACAATGCGTTCTAGCGGTGATTCTGAACAAAAAAGTTCATATGAACTTTAGCTTAATTTTTTCTTGTTAACATACAAACATAACAAACTAATAAACTAATATCATAACAGTTGCTCGATATGTTCGCCTCTTCTTTCTAAACACATTGCCAGTCATTTTATAAAATGACAAATATGTATCATGAGCGTCAGCATGTTTTATCAACATGACGGCGCTCCAGCGCATTTAAGTAGGCAGGTTATTGACTTAATTCAAATTTTCCTGGACAGTGGATAGGCAGAAGAGGCCCTGTAGTATTGCCTGCGCGTTCTCCTGACATTTTGCCATTGGACTTTTTACTATAACGGTAAGCGAAACACTTGAGAAGAATTGATCGAAAGAATAGTTGCAGGTGTAGATTCCTTACGAAATGAACTTACAGATATTAACTGGAAACAGAATATGGTCCAAAGACTAGTAACATGTTTAGAAAGAGGTGGCGAATATTTCGAAAAATTGCTATAATATTAGTTTATTAGTTTATGTAATTTCATGATTAAATAAATTACTGAAACAGTTTTCTTCTTTTGTTGAAATCTAAAAAACAAAAAAGATAAGCTAAAGTGTACATGAACTTTTTTGTTCACAATCACCTCTAGAACACATTGTGTAAGTTTGTCGTTTATCTCAGGGAACACCCTGTATATGTAGTTCAAATGTTTTTTTCTTTTGTTGAATACATGAAAGAACTTCAAATTATAAAGTATAAATATTTCTATATTTTCTTTTGGTCACATGTAATATGCGAGTAGAATTTGTTCAATTCCTGGCAAATAATAAATTCGTAATAATAATAAATAAATAATAATAATAAATAAAAAAATAATAAAAATGCATACATACAAGCTGTAGGTATATAAGTTTATGCATGTATTATACTTATAAAGTATATTTGCTTGTTGCAGAAGCAATTTTTTAGTTAAGAACCATAATGTGGAAGTATGAAATACATACATTATTTTCAGTATATATAAGATTATTCTAATGAAGTATATCTTTAAATTAATCACTTATGAAAGTATCCTATACCGATATTTTTTGGTCTGTCTGTAGCACATGACGTTTATATTTTTGGCAGGTTGGTTTCAACAGAAATCGCGTGAACTTTATCAAGTTGATAAATACAAAATGTCAGATTTGATGAGTAATACTTGAAACTATTGTAGCTTGTAGGAAACGAATTTCTATTTCCTTGAATATAAATACTGTTAGAGCTTGCAGGATGTTGCTCTATATATATATATATATATATATATATATATATATACATATATATATATATATATATATAGTATATATATATATAGTATATATATATATATATATATATATATATATATATATATATATATTAATATGCTACTGTGAGGGCTGGTGGTATATTTAAAAGAAATAAACAAAGCCTCCACGTTGTTGGTGCCAAATGAAGTAATACTGCTAGAAGACGTATTTAATTAATATAGCAATGAATAATAAGTTATGTTGACGATGTTGAATTTTAAATATTGGGCGCCAGCGATTAAATTAATCACAATAAATACAACTTCCTCTGTGTACATACAATAGCACTGCCAGCAGTCGGAGAGCGAGATTATTAAATGGTTTTAATATTAATTACCTCTGGATCTTCGTTGGTCTGTGAATCACCTCCCTTAATTGTAGTTTGATGTCTATGTAGTATGTTTTACTCAACAACTAAATGCTAACAAATAAAAAACTGTTTAACAGGTTGACTGCCGACCACTCCGATCGGAGTGATCAGGCATGGGTCGACGATGCCAACCACTCCGATCGGAGTATTATGCAGGCTTTATTTTCATACAGTAATTTGCACTCGGCGTTATTAAGTGGTTG
This sequence comes from Melolontha melolontha, assembly GCA_935421215.2. NCBI lineage: Eukaryota > Metazoa > Arthropoda > Insecta > Coleoptera > Scarabaeidae > Melolontha > Melolontha melolontha. The sequence goes on from OW285239.1 coordinate 50,819,634, forward strand.
TTTCTTTCTATGCGGTGTCCTTCATAAACCTTTCGTTCACATTGTGGCATAGTTGGTTACGCGTTTTTCCATTTTTTTCTAACTGATTTTCCAGGTCAAAATGGACTCTAAACCTGGACCTTCTGGGCAGCAAAAAAGACAAGCAGATGATGTTAATGTGTGGTATAGAAAAAAACCGCTAACACACCAGGAATTACTTAAATGTTTAGAAGATAGTAGCGATGATGAGTATTTACCAGAATCCCAAGACGACGATTTTACCTCCGAATCAGAGGCAGACAGTGATTTAGACACCAGTGCTCTGGTTCAGGCTTCATCAAATGATCCTGACGTGCCTCGGAATACCAGTTCTGCTCCTACGATCCCACAAGTAAATTTTCAATAGGGAAACACAGGGGAATCGAAACAATTTACATTCAAAAAACATCAAGAACTATTGGAACCCGTTCCAGGCACAGGAAAACCTTTAGATTTTTTCCAGCTTGTAATTGACGACGATTTCCTTGAACAGGTTGTAGACCAAACGAACAGCTATGCCGTTGAAGTTTTTCTTCGCAGCGAAACATCTGAAAAATCGCGAATTACGAATTGGAAGCACCTGTCTGTGGCAGAGTTGAAAATTTTTATAGCTCTGCTTTTTTATACAGGCACTATTCAACTAACACGGATAAATGATTACTGGAAAACTGACCCTCTTTTCGACATACCAGTTTTTCGAAAATATATGTCGAGGAATAGATTTCTTCTTATTTTGCGTTGTCTGCACTTTACGTCTGCAAATACAGATCCTAATGACCGTTTGGGCAAAATAAGATCTGTCATTGGCTTTTTCAACGAGAAGATGGAGAGCATCTATTATCAAGGAAAAGAATTGTCTCTAGATGAAACAAAGGTACTTTGGCGTGGGCGGTTACAATTCAAGCAGTACATACAAAATAAACGCCATAAGTACGGGATGAAACTATATATGCTAACAGAACCTGATGGACTGGTACTGAAATTTCGCCTGTATGAAGGGGCATCAGATACATATGGCGGAACTGGACATACAACAAAAGTAGTTCTGCACTTACTAGAAGAAAAGTTAGGACAGGGACACGCGGTATACCTTGACAATTTTTATAACAGTGTTGAGTTAGCCACCAAGTTGCTAGAAAAGGAAACTTTTTGTACCGGAACACTGAGAAGCGGCCGGAAACACAATCCGCAGGAAGTCATGAAGGCAAAGCTAAAACGAGGAGAAAATAAATCCATGTTTTCTACGGGAGTTCATATTGGCAAATGCCAATACAAACGGGATGTGAATTACATAACCACGGAATTTCAAAATGAAATGGGTATTTTTACGAATAAAAGGGGAAAAGAAACTGAAAAACCTACAGCAATTATAGGTTACAACAAAAACATGTCGGGAGTTGATCGTCAGGATCAAATGTTGTCATATTACCCTTGCAATAGGAAAACCATTAGGTGGTATAAGAGACTTTTTATTCATCTTTTACAAATGAGTATGATGAATTCATACTATTTGTACAGAAGATACTCTGGCAGTAATCGTCTTCGCCTTTATGACTTCCGATTGGAAGTGATTCAAGATCTGTTAGTTACACGTCATGATGTGCCTGTCCGTCCTACAAAGCACAAAAAGGTTTCGAATATTGACCATCATTCCCTATCAAAAATTGAAAAATCCACCAAGGAAACAAAGCAAGGCGGTAACGAAACCAAACGAGTATGCAAAAAAGAATGCAAATCATGCAGAGAAAGAAAAATCAGGAAACAGACGACGTTTGAATGCAAACAATGCCCTGGGAAACCTGGTTTTTGTATGAAGTGCTTTGCGGATGCTCATGAAGAAACATAGTTTTTTTATCAGTACCGTCTGCATTTTTTTTTTTTGATTATCTATAGATTTAAGTTTACCTAGAGAAACAATTTTTGTTTATTTTTGCCTACAAAAAATGTTTGTGATATACATATAAAATAAAAGTGTTTTGCAGAAATATGTTGGTTTAATTTCAGTATATGGCTAAAATGTGTAACCCTTCGATCGGAGTTTTCGGCGTGACGTGAAAATTTTAGTGGCGGACGCCTACCACTCCGATCGGAGTGCAAATTTTTTTTGACATTTTGACGCAGAACTTTATGGAAAAAGCAGTTAAAACAACAATGTATATAACATATAACATAAATAAAAACAGAAACAAAAAAAAAATTTCGGCATCTGGAGATGTTCAGACAATATGGTCGGCAGTCAACCTGTTAAAGAGATAAAAATAAAATATATTGAAATAAAAATTAGAAATCTGTAACAATTATATTAACGTTGGCAAGTGTCTATAAAAGGAATTACTAACATCTTAACATATGTGTATCAAATTATACTAAAATAGTGTTGGTGAACAAAAAACTAAGTTATTGAATATGTGATATTATTTATACAGATCTGGTAAGTACTACGATTATATTACTCAATTAAATTATGTTTGTCATTATAAAGCTGGGATAGACGATGTATGGATAATAAATATAGAAGTTTTGTAAATGTTTTAATTGGTTATGATGATCTTGATTATTGAAATATAAATTTTTGTAGGCAATGAAAAGAATAAATCGATTATTCAAGAACCTGTGTTCCAAGATATTACGAGTAGGATCAGGCTGGGAGCGTTGTCCGTTGTACAGCACCAAGTACGGCGTTAGGATTCTTGATGTCGGCTTTGGCGTCGTTCGATCGTCCAAGTTGCCCACGCTTTGCAGTTTGGATTCTTGCAATGATGCTATTCTCGATATCCGGCGTATTTTTGATGATGCCAGGCTGGTTCTTACTTTAAAAGGTTGGCCAATATATTGCGTTTCAATTTTATATATTTTTGACGAGATATCTTAAGTATTATAATGGTAATTTAATTTTAAACTTGGAAAATTACAAAAACGCGGCCATATGTTGTAAAATTATTTTTCGGCTTCTCTTCGTTCATTTATTTTTCAAGGCCTATTTTTATATTGACAAATAGCCTCGAAACTTTATTATCATAACATCGCTTTGTGCTTTGAATTTAATTGATATTTCATTTTTAATTAAATTGTTAAATTTTTAAAATAATTTACAAATACAATTTGTTTACTTTTGAATATAAGGTTATGTTATTATCATGTGTTCAAAGTTGCATTCTTACGAGTTCATGCTAAATTTAAAAAGAGGGCGTATCCAATCAGTATCAATACATTATTTCAATGTAGATAAATTAGATACCGGTAGTTTCGCGCGAATTATTTGAATTATGAAATCTAAAATAGAAATATAAAAGTAAGTTATAAAAATAAATATAAGTTAATTTGAATTATACTGTTCTCGTTGTATTAATTTATATACATGTTGATACTAATTTTACAAACGAAATTCGCCAATTTCACCCTTTTTATAATTATGTTATATGCATTGTTCTATCTGTTTTTCCATTTCAGATGCAGATATATGGGTGCAGTTTGAACCATAACAATATATATACATCCGACTATCAAACTGGCGTCCTTTCATATTCCCAAGTTGCCAAATTTGGGAAAATTAATTGCATTTTCGCTAAGTGATGTGAATGAAATAAATGTTTTCTACATATACGACGCTAATTATTCGAATTTTTTACTAAAAATAGTATATTAAAAAACAAGTTTCATAAGGCACCATTTTGCCGCACGAGATCAGTTTAGAAAACGAGTTTTCTAAAGAGCGAGTGCGGCAAAAGGCCTTATGAAACGAGTTTTTTATACTATTTTTTCTATTTTGCGTTTTTTACATTAATAAATTGCTTAAATTGGAATTATTTAATTTGAAAGTTCAGAGTTTAATTTTTATATAAAGCATGCAGTTGGTCACATTGATACTTGACATTTTCAAATTTAAATCTTGCTATCCGCGAAGTATATTATATTACATATTATTTACTAATTTTCGTTAACATTACTTGATACTTCATTTAAAAATATAAACATGAGTGACATAGAAACATATATATGTTGTTGTCAATTGTATACAACATACGTTGTTTGTGTAAAATACGGACATATATCATATCTGTCAAATGTACATAAATTCTTAAAATCAAATGACAGCAATGATATTTATTTCTGTATTCGAACAACGCCAACATTGAAAAATGAAAAAAAGCGTATCGAAATGAAGCTCATTTCGATACTGTTTTGGGTTTCATAATTAGTTCATTTCGAACGCAAAATAGAAAAAATATATTACGATATTATCAATGCTCTATAATTGTTATAAGCCATCGTTTTGTACGTATAAGTGACCGTTTTTTCTAAATAAGAAAAAAATATATAAAACAAACAATGGAGGGTATGAGGTACTCCGTTAACCGTGCTTAACTTTTTTCGAAGACAAGTTGCCTCATCCTTGGGACCATGTAATATGTTGCAAGTTTTATTAAGAAAACAAAATAATATTTGTTATAGTTTCGGAAATATTTGCAAAAATTATAAATTAGTGCAAACTTTGGAGAGGCCTGTACCCTTAAATTGGGCGTTTTCGCGGAAAAGAAATTGCTTAGTTTTTCTACAAAGGTACTCTACTAATCTGGAAAGTTTCTACGAAATCGAAATTTGACACCTGCTGGTGTTCTGTTGCAAGAATCAAGAAACACGTAAGTTTTAGATCGATCATTCAAAAGTGGAATAATGTCTTTGTATTGCCGACTTTTTCGAGACGCACTCTAAACGTTTTCTTAAATCAAATATATAATAAATCCTGTAATTCGGTGTTTATTATTGTTACGCTATTCGGATAACTGGTGAGAGATACAACCTGCATATTATATGTATGTACAATATCGATACAGTAGAATCTCACAAATTCGAACCGTCACAAATTCGAACCGTCCAGAAATTAGAACCGGCCATTTCAATGTATTGGACGCTCTGAAATTAGAACCTGTGGTTCTAATTTCTGGGAGTGTTTTTTTTTTGTTTTTATTTCCACTAGAAATTTTTTTTTCTATGATTTTGTACTAAATAGGAAAAACCAAATTAAACGCTCTAAAATTAGAACAGGGGGTTCTAATTTCTGGAAGTTTTTTTATTTTTTTTGGATTTTCACTACAAATTATTTTTTTTCGCTCATTAAAGTAAAAATAAAACGGGGAATCACCGAGTTATTCGTGGTGTGTACAATTCGGTATATGCGTGTGAAATATGATATGCTTGTACAAATTTGGATCAGTTGATGACTGAAGGTCAAAGTGAAGTGTTCGTACGTGTGCCAAACAAACGTAAAAAAAATACCTTATCTTTGGATCCTAAGGTTAAAATATTAAAAAGACTTAATGAAGGCGTGAGTGGAAATAGTTTAGCTCAAGATTTTAATGTGACAAAATTTTCCATCAGCTACATAAAATCAAACAAACAAGAAATAATGGATGCAGTTACCAGCACCTATCAGGAAGCAAAAAAAAAAATCTTTACATAAGGCAGAATATGAGGAAATGGAAAAGCGCCTTTATAAGTGGTTTTTAAATCAACGTGAAAAGAAGAACACAGTGACAGGACCCGCATTAAAAGCAAAAGTTAAGTCAATTTTTAGTGAAGTGTACCCCGATAAAGATGAAAACGCATTTACTGCAAGTGATGGATGGTTTTCCAAATTTAAAACCCGTCATGGAATACGGTTTTTAAAAATTTGTGGTGAAATACTTTCGAGTGATGTTGGTGAGGTCACTCCATTTCTACACAGATTTCGTGCAAAAGTCGCGGAAATGGGGTTACTGGAAACACAAATCTATAATGCTGATGAAAGCGGATTATTTTTCCGTTGCCTTCCAGATAAAACATTTGTCGCTGCTTGTGAAAAAAGTGCCCAAGTATTTAAAATTCAAAAAGAACGCATTTCAATTTTACTAGGCGCAAATTCTGATGGCTCACACAAATTAAAACCATTGGTTATTGGAAAAGCTAAAAAGCCAAGAAGCTTCAGAGGATTTGATAACCCACTTCATTATGACTTTTCGAAAAATGCGTGGATGACTTCCCGGATTTTTCATGATTGGTTTCACAAGATATTTATCAAAGATGTATGTTTAACCAATGCATATTTTAAGTTCACAAGATATTTATCAAAGAAGTATGTTTAACCAATGCATATTTTAAGTTCCATTTTTTTTTTTGTTCTACAGGTCATCCGATTTTCTGAAGACAATAATTTGGCCCCAAAAGCTCTTCTGCTTGTAGATAACTGTTCCGCTCATGCACCAATTGATAAACTTCAAAGTGAGGATGGTAATATAATTGCATATTTCTTGCCGCCAAATGTGACAGCAGCTGTGCAGCCAATGGATAAAAATCCTATTAAAATGACAAAACTTATTTACAGAAGTAAGTTTCTATCTCAATTAATTGGTGATGGTGGTGATATTGATAAGCTTTTGAAACGGCATTCAATCCGAGATGCAATAATATTGTTGAAACAAGCATGGAATGAGGTACAACAGTGTTTAAAAATTATTGGTCCAAATTATTAAATTGGGACTCAGGCGATTACGACAGCGATGATGATTTGCCACTAGCACAATTGGCTCAAAGAAATCAGGATTGCAATGAAGTTCTTCAAATAAATCTTGATCTTTTGAATGAAATTATGCCAAAGAATTCCGTAAATGTAAATGAAATCGAGGAATGGATTGAAGATGTGTTTACTGCCGGATCTGATGCAGAAAATAGCGATGAGGAGGCTTCAGATAGCAGCGACGTCGATATTATCGACATAACGCCAGCTATTCCTCATTTAAAAGTCCTTGAAGGCATCAATAATGTTATAAAATGGTGCAAAACCAGTGATATATTTTCCAGTAAACACATGTCTAACCTTTTGGACGTCCGTAACGATATCGTTGTATCCAGTTTAAATAAATCAAAAAAAACAAACAAGTATTACTGATTTTATGTTAAAAACCAATTAAATACCTAGTAATTAAAAAACTTTTTTAAAGTTTTTCTATGAATTTAATATGTTCAATGTTAATTAATTAAATGTTAATAAATAACTGTTTTGTGTTAAAATAAAGCTTACATAACTAGTTTTATTATAATTTTATAATTTTCTGTAAAAAAAAAAATGTCCAGAAATTAGAACTTTTCAGTAATTCGAACTGCCCGGTGCACAAAGTGGTTCTAATTTGTGCGATTCTACTGTATTATTTTTCCCCTGATTCGTATTAGCAATTAGCAATTAAACAAATGAGTGGGTGCATCGAGTTTTGCTTAGTTTTACTTAGCATATTTACTTTTAAACGAGAAAACGATAAAAAAAAGTAGTAAATAATCGAAGGAACACAATTAACACAATGACAATAATAAAGGCTATCGATACTTTTGACGTTCAACTGAAATTAGTAGCACTAAATATTTATAAGCACCACCATTCATCAGAGAAATCACTGTATTCATATTAGTCTTGCGTTAAAAACTACCTTTATATTTATATCCTTTTCTAATGATTTTCTAGTGCTTTCGTTCAATGGCAATTAGCTAAACAGCAAGTTTTTTTTTGTAAAAAATTATATGGTTAATGGTTCATATATTAACTAAATGAACGATACAGATGCAATATGATGCACAGTTAATTATGTAACAATTTATGTAATATATTAAAAAACGTAAAATATTAAAATCGATATAGAAAACAAAATTATTGTGCCAATGACAAATTGCATCAACAATCTGTTTCTTTATAAACTAATGTTAATTATTATAACTTCAATAAATAAGTACCTATCATTATTTAATAAAATATTTTTATTTGTATTAAATCAAAAAGTTTATTAGGTGACTACCAACTAGGTAAAAGTATTGATAATTAACATCAATATTTTTATTTGTTAGTAGATATTTGCCTAATTGCTGGATGCCGAATTATGCGCCAACTAAAAGTAAAATATACAGAGTCAATATACGGCATGCGATTGGGATACCTCTAACGGAATTTTGGTTAACCAAAATTATATGGATTCTTTTATTATCTCATCATTTGGACGTCCGAACAAAAATTTGCCAGATGGTAGAGAACGTCGAGAGCAACTTGGAGAATAAATTTTATGGCAATGTAATTTGGCGTCCGTATATGGACGCATGATTACAGCCGGACGCCCAAATGATAGGGAATGGTCAATTAATGGACGCGACAATGATAGACGGATGTATATATATATATATATATATATATATATATATATATATATAATAACTTCGTGACCTTGGTATGACATGGTAAACCTAATCAGTAGGCGATTAAAGGTCTGTATATTACTTCAAAATATATGTATTTAAAAAACTCTACATGTTTCGGCTGTATACGCCTTTATCAAGAGAATACAAAATATGCAGAAAATCCTTGCCTTACTTGTGATGTGTTTCTAGAACACATCTACAACCCTGACACATAGTCTTGTGTATGTAACAAATACATAGTAAGGTCGTGTTTATATAACACGTTACCGTTTGTATTAAAAGGCGAGGCCGTAGCCTTGCTGAAAGTGTTATGCATACACATGACTACATATCGAGTTATTACACCATCCCTCTTGGGGAGCAAAGAAAACTAAAAAAATATTTTGTATTCTCTTGATAAAGGCGTATACAGCCGAAACATGTAGAGTTTTTTAAATACATATATTTTGAAGTAATATACAGACCTTTAATCGCCTACTGATTAGGTTTACCATATATATATATATATATATATATATATATATATATTGTATTGATATTACTCTCTCGTTCCACGTTGATCGCCAATAATGTCGATTAAACAATAAAATAAATAATTATAAACAATTTCTTATAAATATTATGTCGATAATAATATTCTATTACATTTAATTCGACACTTCTAATGATATATCGAGGACGGCAATACCAACAGTACGGTCAATAAACAGATCAATTAAAAAAAGTCTTCCGAAACTAACCTTGTCGAAGAGAAAGAGAATATTATCTTTCTGAGGGTGTGGTTCTCTATAACTATGTAAATTTTAATAGGTAAAGATCTTTTTAAATAACATAAACTTTGTAGGACCAACTAAATTAAATTACAAGAATGTATTTTTATTTTCTATATGAAATTAAATCTGATATAGTTATTTCTAATATTTCTAATATTATAAAGACAAATTTTATTTTAATATTTCAGATATGACAAAATTTATGAAGAAAAATAAAACCTATGCAAGAACTTTGAATCTAAGAATTATTTAAGAATAAATGTCTATATTAAATAAAACTTGTAAATCGATATTATTCAACACTTAAATGATGTCTTCTTGGACTTAAATATTTTTAGTTTATTACTTATATGATTTGATTTATTGTGACAATACTTGAAGAAATTTAGTTAGACTCGAACCAACTGCAATACTGCTTCTATTACGAAGAAAATTTCCAATTAGTATCATAGCCATTTGTAGAATCTAGTAGTTAATTTGAAAACAACCAATCATTAATGATATAAATGGATAATCTTGATCGAATAGCTAATGTGTATCCAACTCCTCCGTTCATAGACCAATAATAATAATCTTTCCGTAGCCAGGAAATTATTTCCCAAAATACACCATATATATCTAAATGTGGTCTGATATTTAAATTAATGGTGATCCAGCCTTCTGGGTCCCTCTCCAAGTATTTTAAAATGAATTAAATTAATCATATTATGAATTTAAAAGTAAATTACATGCCAATTGGGTACTTTAATAACTCTCCTTCAAAAATATTACTTCTACTTCTGTTATTGTAAGATATATCTATATAAAATTGCTATTTTAAAATTCACATCCGAAATTTCTCGATCTTTTTTTTTTACAGGTAAAAATAATTCTTTTTTCTTTTTTTCAATTGCTATGGTTATTCAATATACTTTCATTTTATTCAAGCAAGTTAGTTTTTTAAAAATGCCGGTTTTATATTCGGTAAATCTAAATACCTCTTTTTTTAATTCAAATTTGAAAATGACATATTCATATAGTTAATTATCAATTTTAAAGCACTCACTTGCATATGTTAAATTTTACAATAATTTATATAAATTTACTAAATATAATTTTCACTATTATTCAACTTTCAAAATATAATTAACTAAAAATACCTACCAAGATTCAACTCTAATCTATATTTACAAAGCTAAGTTAACCATTTCAAATTAAAATAAATCAAATATCTCTTGCATATTGCTATGAACTTTTCCCCGAAGAGAAATTTTAAAGAAACTATAAAAGACTATATATTTATGTGTATTTTATTCCAGAAGAATATTTAACTATATTTCATATTTCTCGAAAAATTAATTATAATGTGTATTTTTACCCACGCTTGTAGATGGTTCGCACTATTGTATTGATGTATGCAGTCCGAGTTTTGCGGTAGTATATTGCAAATGCAGAACTTTTGATTTATGTTAGGTAGGGTAATGATGCTGTTTCCGGGATACTGGTACCTTTAGAGATTAACTTGTCATCGTAGAGATAGGTCGAATTTTGTCACTGAATAAAACTTTCTTTTAGTCAGGTATATTTTTTAGATAAATTCGGTTTGTGTTTAGCTATGCCTTTATTGATGTGTTTAAATTAATTTACGATATTACGAGTCTTTAAACTTGTAATTTTGATTGATGTGACCTATCTGAAAAATCTCTCATTTTTTTTTGTGAAGTGACGACTACATTAATTAATGTATGTATATTTCTGTTAATATATTAATGTATTTTAGAAATAATTTAGTAAGATAATTGAGCTCAGGAAAATCAGTAATTTAAGGTTTATAAAGTATTTTGTAATCAGAGGAATATTAAGAAAAATTGTCAGATTTTCTTTGGAAGTTTTTTTTTATAAGTATAATATTCTAAAAGGATAGAACAGGTGGGAAAATTTATTTGCTTCATGTTATTTGTGCGCATAAATTAATATTTTGGTTGCGTGCGAATATAGATAGTTTTCTATTTGGCGTTTGATATTGGGATAACGTAATTTGATAAGTCTGACAGTTGTTTCTAAATATTTAATTAGTAATTTGCTCGCGGTCATTTTTGTGAGGTTTTTACCTTTTGCTGTCATTAGTATCAAAGTTTTCCTCACACCTGTGACATTATAGATGTTTCAGTTTGACTTTATACTTTATAAAGTCTATTTTTTTTTATTTTTCTTTTTTTAATGGGATTAAAAGTTTGTTGGGTGAATTTTTGTTTGTTTTCCTAATACCTTTTGTTTTTATTCTTGTGCTACGTACCCTATCAGGGTAAACCTTGAAGATTGAAGAGCTCCAGGAAGGTGAATCCGACTAGAGTATAAGCAGGGCAAGCTACTGTGCATTGTGAACCAAAGTTAAATAAGCAATCAACATCACAATTCACTGCAATATGTTCCAATTTTAAAATCGCATAGAGATAATATTAGAAATAGCTTATCAAGCAATATAATGGAAGTTTATCCCATTATAAATATATATGTGTATTCATTTATTTTTTTTTAAATTTTAATATTGGAAAATAATTTTAAATACTTCAGCTCATTCAATGCCTATTCACATAAATATATGTAAGTACTTTCTCATTAAGAACATTATTAAGTGTGTTCGTAGGGTTTTTTATTAGCTAATTAGGCTAATAAAATACCCTTGCATTAATACTTACTTTAAATTTTTGTAACGTAATGGTATTTTTGTTCTTCTAGAATAACAATAGATTTTATCTATTTTGAACATATACCAATTTTATTCAAACCCTCACAGCTGCTAACATATTTATTGCCCATATATATAGATGCAAATAACGGCAGCCATAAAACGCATGTACCATTGTAATACATATTACATATTATTACCATATTTTAAATTCTAAAATTGAATGTGCTTTAACACTTAGTCACAGAATATATATATATATGTATCACTCGGTCAAATTTTCATGTTAATATTTAAATTTTTTATAGTCCTTGCGCTATTGATGCTCTTGTATGTTTCCGTAGAAATACCTAGTTTTCTTTTGAGTGTGAGAGTGGTTTTCAGTTTTATTGTAAATTTTGGCAGTGCTTTTAAAGTTTTCGCAGAATTTTATAATTATTATTTCTTGTTTAAATAGAGTACTTATATACAGGGTTAGGTAAAAGTATGAATTTCTTCGAATATCCTTGATATGGCTACTTAGATTTTAATAAGACTTTCCACTATTAATTAAGTGCAAATCAGGGATTTGACTATTATATTTATATCCGAATCAGACTTCCGGTTCAGCCGGAAACGATGTAACTGTTTTATTTTAACTGAAACAGCCTGTATATTTTTACGAATTCCAATAGAGTGATACTATGGAGTCCAGCAATAATAAGGTTTGGTATCCTTTTGTTCAACAATGACAAAGACATTAAAAAATTTAAAATAATGTTTATGTTTAGTATGCCATGGAATTAAAATTCAGTATTCGACTTGTCAGAATTAACTTTGTAGACGTCCAAAATCCATTCACTGGAAAAACGTATTGCATTTCTGATGAAGATTGGTTTCGGCGACCGCGTCAAAACTCATGAAGAAGTATGCGATTTATTTAACAATTTGCATCAAGATCGGCATCCAATATCACGAATTGTCGTTGGTAAAACTTGGAGAAGGTATAACTTGACCGGAAATGTTAAAAATTTACCGAAAGGCGGACGACTCAAAGTCGCAACTAATGAAGTTATTTCTTAAGATATGACTATAGCATTAGAAGAATTACCACAAACTTCTACTACATCTCTCGCACTAAAATATGATATAAGTTGCCGATTACTAGCCAGAATATTAAAGCCCGAAAAATAACATCCGTATAAACCACATTTAGTGGCAGAATTAGTGGACGGGGATTATTATCTATTGAAATTCGCAAAAATATATAGGCTATTTTATTTAAAATTAAAAAGCTAACGTCGTTTACGGCTAATAATAAATAAATAATTAAAAGGCAGTAGACTCTACGAAATAGGACTGTAAATACAAATCGAATGAAACTGTTGAAGTACCCGTCATGCCCAATGAATTGCAAATTAATGGAAAAATGTTTTGTGGTCCGAAGAAACAAAAACTAATCAGCATTCTTCACATGAAAAAATCGTTAGTTCTGCGTTCAACATGACAGCCATTCAATCCAAAATACACTCCGAATAACATTCATATGCGGAGGTGGAAACACAGTGAAATGGAGAGCTGCTTTTCATGGGCCATAAATCTCATAAATGGCATTATAGATAAAACTCAGTATGTCGACATCCTCAGAACTGTATTGGTTCCATTTTCTCATATGTAAGTTTCAATACGATAACGAACCTAATCATTCTGCAAAGGCTGTTAAAGAATGGGTTTCGCTGCTGTGACATTTATAGTGTGAACTTCGTGTAAAATACTGAACTTCGTGCAGTATAGGAAATACAAATGCTTTAACCAAGACGCATGAGCTTGGAGGAATATATCAGCGGAGATATATCAGATATTAGTGGAGTCTATATAAAGTTTAGTTGCGAATATAATCACCGTTTTGGTGGATAGAGGCCCTTTTGGCAACAATTGTTGGTTGGTTCTCTTTTATTATGTTGTCAATTTTTATCTTTTAATGCATATTTTACATTACAAATTCAGGGAACCAGTCTGGGGCTACAATAAATTTTAAGTCCGTATAGATGTGCACAGATTAAAATTCCTACCGGAATTACGAAGCAAGGGAATCGCCTACGTGGTCGGCTTCTTGACTGGAATTGCTGTATGCTGAGTTTTAAATGTTACTCTGCCAATGAGTTGCATTTAATTTAGTTTATCGCCAATTGTTATTTCAAATCTTGGAGACACTAATTATTTTCGGTTGCCATCTATCATTTCTTCTTTGCAGCCTGCAGTTTATTTTCTTTTCTGTTTGATAATTAATTATGACGCTTTTTTGACAATAGGGTGTATTACAACCTTCATATTCGATCATTAGAAATCAATTCCAACGCTTTGCAGAAAATGTCGTATATTACAGCTTTCACATTTGATCATTAAAAATTAATTTTAATGCTTTGTAGTCAATATTGCATATTGCACTTTTACCCTGAGATATTGAATATATAATCCTGTCATTTCTAACTTAATTTTGTTTGTAACAATTTCTTCGTTAATTTTTAATTAGTTTATGTTAGAAATCAAAAATTTGAAAGCCCTGTATGTGTGGGTGCATTTCGTTGTTATTGGAGCTCGTCAGCACAGGACACCCTGGATATGTACTTCCACCTCTATACACTGTGTATATACCGGGTTTTTCTTTTATCATTACACATAGGTATAATGCATTGATTTTTCTTCTTTTAGCTTTATACGTAGGGATAAATGTATGGTGGCATAGTAGGCAACCAGTTATACACCAGTGACATATTTAACGTATTTTTACAATTGTCAAATATTTCTGATTTTTCGTTCATACTTAAATCTTAAATTAAACACATTTTATTGAAAAATACATAATTTATTAAAAACAGTTAATTATCCCAACAGGCGTATACTTTGGTGCGAAGACAATTCTAAATATTTTTAACAAATTCAAAGAAAATGGTTGTTTTCTAAATTTCCACAAAAAAAAAACAAATAAAACCAATCATGTGATAACAGTACACATGAAACTGAATATCCTGTGTTATGTAGAAGAACAATCTGTAGGATCACTATTACTAACGTATTTGCTAAGCTTGCGTCTCAGCTCAACAATGGAATAAACAATTAGCCAATCGTATTGCGCGAAGTAATCACGTGTTCAGGGTAGCACAGCTCGGCTACAAAACTTGGTCAATTCCAATTTTTATAGCCGGACGAGACAAGCTATAACTTCAACCGTAAAATTATATTTATCAAACCTAACTTAACTTTTAAGATTGTGAACCAGAGATTGCGATATGGTATATTTCTGTGAACCGTTGTTCTGGTTGTTGTTTATTCACGGACGAAGTAGAAAATTTTATCAATTTAATACAAGCTAAAGAGGAATTGTATAATATGCGGCTAGTCAATTACAAAAATATATATATAAGGAAAACACTATGGCAAATCTTTGTAAACGTAACTACAATTTAACAAATAAACCGGGTGTCATTTTATAAGAATTGGAGAATGGTTCCTTGTCCTGAAGCCGCATTCCTAAACTTAAATTGTGAAATGCACCCTTAATTTGTCTCTTTGTAATAAATGTCTCAGTATGGTTTCGCATCTTCAGCAATTTACAGTAAATATAACAATAGATTCAAATTTTTCTTCGTCATTGATCTATCACAAACCAAGTTTGAACAAATTTTTGGTAATAATTTAATAATAGCCAGCAACGTCAACTATCAAATAGAAAATGCGCTAAGATCATGAATGGACATAAACCATTCTGAGCTATGCGAGCTAAGCTAAACAAGCTACGCAAATAAGTTCGGTAAGTCGCACCTTACTGTGTTACAATATAAACGTTTTATTTTGTTAATGGTATTTGACTTTTGAATGAACAAAATTTATAAATTGACAATTTAATATGTTTATATTACAATTGCTTAAGCTAGAAAATGCGTTTTTTCGTCCAAACCTACTCCGACTCCAGATATATTTGATCGCTCGCTATATTTCGTTGGGTGAAATACTTCTTCTTTTTTTCTGGATTCTAAAACATGTTTTTCCAAAGCCATTTTATAAACTATTGCGGTTCTTGTTTATTTATTTACAATATTTGTTTCTACTTTGAGAAAAATTTCAATTTCAGTACATTTTGGCTTTTCCAATAGGGTATAATAGAGCAGTAGGGTGTAAATAGCGACATTGTGAGAGGCTACAATAAATAATTCATGACTTACAGGAGGGTGCGCTTCCATTTAGACTTCGTTCGCTTGAAAGTTCGAAATTTTTGTTATGTTTAAAATTTTTCTAGCAAGAAACTGTAAATACCGATAAAGAATATGCAAAAAAGTTTTTCACGGAGGTGCCTTAATGATATTAATTTAAAATTTTACGCGAGTAAGGAAACCTCGTAAAAATCATCTCTGAAGTTATTGCTTTTCCCTTTAATAGCTACAAAGATGTTACCCTAAAGAATAATATTTAATAGTTAAAGAACAATACGGAACACACAAAGTACTTTGCTATATTAGTTAGTGCCTTCTAAATTTTAAATTAGTGAAATACGCTGTTCAAAATCGTACATGGATATTTACATAATTAAAAGAAAAAAGATTATTATATATTGTTAAGTAATCTTACTGACCATATTTGTATATTTACAGCTTAATTCAACTAAAAAAGTACCAAATTAGAAGTAAATTCAAAAAGTTCTAATAAACTTAGTTTTGTAAATACGAATTTTGTAAACAACGATATAATTTTAAATCTTAAAGATGTTTAAATTTGGAAAGCAATACTAAAGATATAATCAAAAATAACTTCTAGTAATCAGTATAACTTCTACGATTGTTTATTACTGCCATAATACAGTTACGTACAGTTAAAATTAAGTTGTCAATCTCTTCCTGTGGTATAGCTCTCCATTCTCTAAAAAAGTCACGTGGACCATTAATGTGATCATCTGAATGTGTAAACCTTCTTTATAACTTACCCCACAAATGCTTTAACGGATTCATATCCAGAGGCTGAGCTGGCTAGTCTAACAACGAAATGTGTTGCTGCTCTGTCCATTCATTATAATTCGATATCACTTGTTAGAGGTGGAACCCTTAAGAGTCGTCTAGGTCTTAAATGTACCTCGTGTAACCTATTGCAAATAGTAGCTAATCAGTACGCCATATATTTGGTTAAACTGATTTTGTGCAGCAGTGCAGGTTTGATTATATCGGGCAATAATTTGGACGTAACGGTCTTGTGCTGTTGTAATCCGACCGTTACCACGATGTTGATTACGTACTTCACCAGCATCCTTCTAGCGGTGCCATAAGCGACTTATGACGCGTTATATATTGAAATTCGGCTGGGCGCCGCCCGGCTTGCAACATGCCTATAGCACGTAACATTTCGTCACGCAGCAAACGACGTCTTTCCAATGATAAAATTACTCAAATTATACACAAAACTTAATGTTTTCAAACTCTGCAGCAAGAAATGACGCTACAATGTAGTTAAACAGAAAGCGACAAGTAACTCCGTTATGACCACTAATAAATAGATGTTGCAAACAAAACACAATCGCTCCATTGTTAGCAAGATAACATGATAAAACCTTTGTGCATATTATTTTTGCTCAAAGTATTTATATACAGGGTGGCCCATAATGACCGAAGGGGTTTGAGTTCATTATAACTTCTTATTTAAGACATAATTATTAATTTTTTTTTTTATTTTAAATACAGTATATTAATGGAGAATATTTTTAATTTAATTATGAAAAATTATATCTCGCAAGTGGTGGCCGTTTTCTGCTTCGCATATTCGTGATCTTTCCAAAACATTTTCCATAACCTTTCGCAAAACTTCAGGTGTTATGTTGTTGATTTCGTCGCGTATATTATTTTTTAATTGCTGTATGGTTCGAGGCTTATTAATATAGACTTTTCCTTTCAAATGACCCCAAGGGAAACAGTCTGAAGCGGTTAAATCCGGTGAACGCGGAGGCCAATTAAAATCGCTTGTACGGGAAATAATTCGTTCACCAAAGATGTCGCGTAAAAGAGCCATTGTGTCCCTCGCAGTCTGCGGTGTGGCCCCATCCTGTTGGAACCATACTTGCGGATGGTTTTCCACGGCTGGACTTAAAAAATTTTCCAACATTGTCCGATATCTAACACCAGTGATGGAAACGGCGACGCGGTGTTTATTTTCAAAAAAATATGGGCCAATTATCCTTTCCGACGAAACACCGCACCAAACGGTACACTTAAGTGGGCGTAATTCTCGCTGTTGAACTACTCTTGGATTTTCCGTAGCCCATATTCTGCAGTTTTGCCTATTAACGAACATGGCAATTTTGCCTATTAACGAACCCATTTAATTGAAAATGGGCTTCGTCGCTCATAATTAAATTATGAATGAAATCATGGTTTTCTTCTGCTTTTTGACGAAAATAAATTGCATAATCAAGTCGTTGCTGGTAATCTGTCGGTTTCAATTATTGGACAAGCTGAATTTTGTATGGAATCATTATTATTGTATGCAAAATTCTCTGCAGCGACCCTCTAGAGAGGCCAAGTTGTGTCGAACGTCTCCTGGTTGATGTTTCTCCATCTTCCCGAATACTGTCCTGTACCCGTTCAATATTGTCATCCGTGTGCAGCGTTGGTCGTCTTTCGGCACCAGGAAGGTTCCTTACTGCCCCTTGTTCTCGAAAATTTGCAATCAGACGGTTTATTGTTGACTCTGAGGGTTCAACCCGCACATTAAAATAACGACGATATGCACGCTGAGTCAAAACAATGGATCGTTGACTTGAGAAATAAAGTTCAACGATTTTGTCACGTTGTTCAATTGTGTACTGTTCCATTTTAAATTCCCCAAGTCTTCTTTACAAAATGCTGAAAACAAAAAAAAAATTATAATAAAAAAGTTATAAGGAATTAAAACCCCTTCGGTCATTTTGGGCCAACCTGTACAATACGATATTCTGTTTTACATCTGATTTTTAAACATATTGCTGTACGATTTTGAGCAGGGTAGTTTAACTTACATATAAATTTCTTTTCTTTTTTGACTCTTCGTTTGCTAATTGCTATCATATTTTCTTTTTGTTGTTTTTTGACGTTTTAGTTTTCAAACAATTTTTTTAAATTTATTTAATAAAAAATAAAAAATTGTTGTTCTACGCAATGTTTAGTAGTTCCTTAACTACATACTAGAGTAACTTGACGGTAAACTGACTTTTTAAAAGTTGGTAACACTTTCGCCACAAATCTGTCAGCTAGATTTTTACAAGAGCTTAATTAAAGTAAGTGTAAGTGTTGTTTTCATGTGTGCGAAAACATAATTTTTGGTGTTAATCAAATGTTATTTTTTAGTTAGAAAAACCATTAAAGTAGTTGCCGAAAAGTTACATAAATACTATCATGAATCTGCTCCTTCCCATGGAATGACTACTAAGGGCTTTGCTATCGAAAGTGGTCATATCATCACAGAAGCTACTGAACGTCCATAGCCTTCATCTACTATAACTTGCCAAAAAATTTTTAATGAATCATTGTAAAGAGCGACCTCTGAATAAAAATGTGTGAGATAATTAATGCCGTGAATATTTCAACCGAACGGGCACGCAATCTTTTGCATCAATATCTAACTTTGAAAACTGAAAGATTGGTGCCGCTTTTGCTCTCTGTTGAGCAAATGCAAACTTTTGTTACGATTTCAAATGACTGTAAGTTCAAACAAAATCCAAGAGAACATTTTCGTCGTTATGTCGCCGTAGATAAAGCGTGGATACATCACTATATTCTATAGGGAAAACAGTCAAATCGATATATTTCTTTTGAAGAACGTGTTCCGAAAACGGCAAAAACCGTCTTGCTTTTTAGCGTAACAAGATTATGGTTACGATTTTTTGGAATTCTGAAGGCGTAATCTTTTCTGACTACGAGGGATAAGCTAAATTTATTGAGAATAAGAAAATCAAGTAGACTGTGAAAAACAATCATGCAGTGTTTATTTAGAGAGAGTCTATCTGTCATTTCACGTTTTGTTGCTGAGGTTACGTTCGTCATAATTCAGCTACATATCTTTTAAAATAGAAGAAAATGGAATTAACCAAAGAGCACTTTCGAATCAAAATTTATTGTGATTTTAAAAGAGGTTTAAGCTTATTAGTGCAAGGAGAGTTTAAATAAAAAATAATAATAAATCTGTAAAAGCAAAACAAGTAGGTGGCAGAATATATTAATTATTTAAAATGTATTTGGCCTGAGCAATATATCATTGACTTTTATTCTGTAGATACATAGTTATACATACTGATGACAATAATGGTTTCAGTGCTGGAGCAGAAGTAATATTTGCAATAAATAGTAAAAGTATGGATATATAATGTTTCCAAAATCAGCTGCTTAGAATGCCCTTCAGTTATCATTATGGATAATGCGAGCTATCATACTACAACAATAAATAAATCTCCTGATTCATCTTCAACAAAACACCAAATTCAGGAATGGTTAACCAATAATAAAATCAACTTTGGCAAGACAGTTTTAAAAATAGAGTTACTATAGTTCGTTTGAGTGTTTGTACATAAAATAATTATTAAAGTAAGTTCAAATAGATATTAATTTTTATTTAAAGTTATTAACCGTCACCTATTTATGAAGCCAAGAATTATCGTAGCAATACGGCCACACAGTTCCTTGTCTGCTTCCACATAATTGTACTTTTAACTATAGAATCAATTTGAGGGATTGTAAAAAGATATTACTCTAGTAATGTAAGTAAACATGGTAAGATGAATGAAAGCTGTAAAGGCTGTGGCAAGAAAAATTAAGCCAAGGAACTGCAGGAGCGTGGGCTAACGGTGTGACACACACTGAAGCTGAGATAGAAAAATGGTGGGACAGGGAAATAGGATTTGATCAAAATGATATCGCACCGTTCATAATTAGTTTAGAAGAAGAAGATGATGATGCTTTAAGCTCAAGTGGTTAACCCTTTTTGTCTGCTTTAGTTTCGTTGACAAATTAGAGCAACTCAAAACTTTTTTAGTATTTACTCATATGAAAGATTTCTTTTTCTTGTAAACATAAATCAAAATTAAATCTAGAAAAAGGTATACTTTATTAATGTATTTAGGGGTATGAATTATAGAACTAAACTATTCTAGTTGATATTGAAAATTTATAACATACTGCTATGAATTGTGGTTTTACAATTGACTGCACCACCATCCACAACTAATCTACCCAACTAGGATACTCAGTCGGTTTATTTCCAAAAAATGGGACTGCTTTCTTCTCAGGGTTCCAATAGGAAACGTGGAAAATAAAATTGTTACTTAGGCGCCACTCAAAATTTTTTTGAGAAATGTTAAAATAATATTTCTTTAAGTTATTTGTTAAAATTGCAAGATGAAAGGTATATTAAATAAAGATCAGAATATAAAATTTAATACAAAAATCCAAAAAAGAAATCAAAATCTTTATAAAGTTTAAAGATTGTGTAATAATATACTTATTACACCCAGAGGTAAAAATAACACACGGAAATGACCGCTACGTGCATTCAAAAATCCTCAATGACAACCGAACAAATTAACCAAATCACAAAGACTATTTTCAATTTCTCCCCAAAGAACAATATAAAAATATAAACAAACTTGACAGCTCGATCAAAATCTAAAACATGTGCGATTACATGTAACAAAAAGTTCCCTTGAAATCCAAACGTATAAAATTTTTACAATTAAATTTTTTTCTTAGAAATTTTAAAAATCCTCTTTGTCATCTAACTCAATTAACTAATACTAAATCTCTTAAATAACAAAGTTAATACAATTGAAATACAAAATTCAAATCTTTTGAATTAATAAGATATCTTTTAAAAATATATATATATTTTTACTTACATAAAGAATTGTGTCAGACACGTAGACAAGAAAACGTTGTTTTAAATATATAAATCAAAATTACGAGAGCAAAAATGTCGTAGAAAATACGGGAATTGATATACAACCACCATAAACTAATTAACTCAAATACAAACCGAAATTACATTATATAGATAATTATCTATTTTCAAAATAAAATGAACGTTCTCGTCTTACTGGTAAACTGTGTGATAAATATTAAAAGTTGTCTCCTAGTCCACATCAAGCGCGGCGGCTTCAATATAAAACTAGTTTTTATCACATAAATATATCAAAAATATACACTTAGGTTTAAAAATACTGTACATGCATTTTTAATAAATTTTTAATATTTATTGGGGAAAAAACCATAGCAATATGATTTGTTGTTTAAGTTTTACAAGTTAGGACTGCATGTTTACCTTTTTATCATAATATATTTATTAATTCTTTTGTTCTTGTGAAAATATCTGTGAAATTAAGAGCCAATATATAATATAGTATTGTGATTTTAATATCTATTTGACTTTATATTTCATCATATTTATATGCTTTAGACGCACATTACAAGTCAATACAACACCAATTATTAACTGTGCCTATGAGAAACTCATGAGTGTAATGTGATAAAAACTAAAAAAATATAAAACCTCTATATTCTGTTGCTTAGTTTAATGTATGTACTACTACATTATATCACGATTATTAATATGTATTAACTTTAATAAACTATTTCTATTCCTTCGGCTTTTTATTCTAAAACATTGATACTATAGGTATTTATAAATTTTGCATAACAAAAGTGCCTTTATTAATTAACATAAATACGTTTTCCTGTAAAAAAAGATTTTTGAAGTTTTTAACTGAACTATAAACTATAACCCAAATGATAATCATTTGCAAGATGTAAACTATAGATTTGTCAATGTTGTGTGGCGCGCATTGATGATGTGACTGATCTGTTATCGTATGTCTGATTAATGATACGTTTCTCAACATCTGCAATATTTGTAACTGTCCATTTTGTTGGTCTGGCACCACCTGACTTTCGATTTAGAGACCCTGTTTCACGGAATCTCTCAACAGACTGTTGAATCATTTGCCGCAAAGTGATATAAGTTACTTGCAAAATTTGATAATTTTGCACGAAATTCTTGCATATATTGCTGAGAAATAGTATTCTGACCATTCTGCATTTTCTAGTTTTGCATCACTTCGAAAGTAGCTTTCGATAATGGAATTTTTAATTTATTGTAAACATTTTTGATGTGTTAATAAACCAACATGACAACTTCTAAATCTAGAAGCTCTAATGAGTAAATCAAGTCAGAAAGGCAAGGATAAATCAGCGTTATTTACTGAAACAACTATATAAAACTATAAGTGTCAATACCGCGGAGGAAGTCGATAGATGCAAAACAGCTATTTAAACTGTAAAGATTTTCAAGGCTAAAGTGTAAAAGTTGCTTAAATAGAACTAGTGACAACATACAAGCTAAAAACTCTATAGTCAAAGCCAATTTTATTTGGCATCCAGTTTAGGAAAAACGACTAGAGAATGTGCTCTAACGGGGCATGAGAACCATATTAGATTCGAAAATTTGGCAGTGTAATGGCCGTCTCAAATAATCAAGTTTAATTAAACGAATCATCTTTAAATTTGTTTCAGTCAGTTTTTTCAATTAATCAGTATCTAAATCTGGTAGTTTTCCCGACATACATTCGTGTCCCTGAGATTCCTCTTCTGTATCACACTTTTCTCCACAACTTTTGAGTAATTCTTGATATAATTGTATTTTTTCAAATTCAGTACAATTCTTTGTAATAGTATGCTTGAGTCCCAAGTTTAAAGCGTAAGGCAGACATGTCAGAATATTGCGTGGCACATGTATTTTGAAGAGTTGAATTATTACTCTCAATTCAGGTTAACGAGTCGAAACTAAATGGATTAATGAACAGCTATGGACTTAATTATACAAATAACAAACAGTAAAGAGAGAGTTTTATAGCCATACCTTTATTTAGAGGAGAACGCAAGCTTGAGCAACGAAAAACTTTTTTTTCAATTTGAATAAAATTTAATCTCCATCAGAAGAAATCCTTATTTATATCTTTAATCACCGTCTTAAACTTTTTAATTATTAAGTTCGGAAATAATTAAAATAGGGTTAATTATCAAACTACGCGATAAAATATTTAGAGTTAATTAATTATGAAATTTCCTTAATTAAATCCATAAATCTGTGTGTTAAGAAAATAAATAATTGACTATAGTCGACGATTTCAATTAACATTCACGTTGTCTTAGAAAACAAAGCGCCCCTGCTAAAGAAAATGAAACTAATAAATTATATTTATCAACACAGCGTTGCCTTAGGCCGCCTAGTAAAGATATAAACGAACTTCCACTTCCTATATATCCAGCGATGGTGTAGCAACTAGGAAGAGAAGTTGTACGAAATATACGCACGGTGATAGCTTTATTTGACGTATAACATGAATTATATCTGAGGAAATTGAATTATATACATCTCTCGAGAGTCAATAATTCTAAACATTTGCTTACTCTATGATTATTGATATTTCAGCCGACGAAAGTGGAAGACACCAGTCGGAAAGACATCCTTCATGTCAAACAAGTCTATAACTGTTGTATCATATGTACACATATGATTTATAGATATTAGTTATTAACTTGATACATTATACCTAGAATGAAATATATTTACATACATTCCGTTTAAATAACGCATCAGACAAACGTCATAATCCAGCAAAACACACTATACACCGTATTAATGTTGTTTTAATATGGATATAGAAAATACATGAAAGAATTTATACTATCTCATTATACAAAGAATTATTTGATTTATTCGGTCGTATGAAAGACAAGAATACAGAGTTATACTATTCTATTCAAATTCAAGTGCCGAATTTAGCGTATACCAGTATTTATTCTATTTGTACTCTTGATATCGTTTTCGGCTTGTCCAAAACATATTGATTTGTTTTATAGGGATAAAGGTCGATGGGGTGTGTCAAATCTCTCAAAAGTGCGGATTTTCTTCAACTGTTAATAATAATATCTCCATCAGTTATTGCTTTTGAACGTTAAATTTTCGTCAAACCTACCTTATTTCATCCTTTCAAGGGAGAAGAATTCTATTTAGGGTCACGACCTGACATGCTTGTTTTCCGACACTAAAAGTGGCCTGTATTTAATGTTGTTCTTAGTGGAGCAAATACACCCGTGGACTAAAAATTGCGTACACCGTGTAAATGTCTTTTAGTAGGTACAAGAATAATTTCTTTTTTTCTTTTTTTAACAAGACATGAAATATTATCTACAAAGTAATAATGATAAATAAAAAAGGTACTTAACATTTTATTCAATTAGAAAAAGTCACGAAACAGTAAATTGTGTAAAATTAACAAATTTATTAGTCTTATCGGCTAAGTTTTACATCCACGTTTTCACATAATTCAAGCGATTTAACAGTGTGTACTACCTCCACGTACTTTAATGACTTCTGCCATATAGGGTGGTAAACTTTGAATGCAGTTGGAGACCTCTTCTTGTGTAATGTTTCTTCACGAAGAGCTATTTGAAGATTGCGGACGGTTATCGGTATGAGTTGTCGGCGCCGAACACATCGACCTAATAACCCCAGAGATTTTCGACAGAAGTCCGGGCTTTGAGCTGGCCATTGCAAACGGCGAAAGTTAACCGCATTCAAACATTACTCAAGCACCCGTGCGGTGTGAGGTTTCACGTTATTGTGCATTAGAGTACTTCTCACGTACAAATAGAGCAAATGGTACATGTGATCTGCTAAACACACGTTGATCTACCTAATAACCGTAATGGTACCATTTTCAATGAGAACAAGCTCGGTTTTCGCGTATAGTGAAGTGCTGGCCCAAACCATTATACCGCCTCCCCCAAACGCCATTCTTGGAGATATACAACACGATGAAAAACGTTCACCAGGCTTTCTACACACGTTCTCGTCCATCTGGTGAATTCAGACAAAAAAGAGACTCATCCGTGAAAAATACGGAGCTCCATTGATACATCGTCCAATGTCTATGTTCACGGGCAAATCATTGTCGCTGAACACGATAATGAACTGGGAGCTAAAGTGGACAAGCAACAGGTTTCCGTGGCATCAATCCGTATTTCTTCAATCTTCGGCGAACGGTTCGTGCAGAAACTGCAGTATCGTAAACGTCTTCGACATTGTGAGACACAATTGTTGATGGTAAACCACGATCGCGTAATGTAGGTAACACCATAAAACCTTCTTTTCACAGGTTTGCGGTGCGACGTGTGCCTGATCTTGGCTTTCTTGTGTATTCCCCAGTTCGACGATGTCGCTGTAGCTTTGGATGGTACGCCTGGGAATGTTCAAGGCAGCAGCGATTTTGCTGCTTGCATTTTGTCAACTAATAAGTGTCAGTACTGACAGTTCAAATGACCCACAACACAACAGGTAAAAGCTGAATAAAGAGCACAACAAGATTTTTGGGTTGGTTTGGATTTTTTGGGTTCATCATTATTTTTGTTTTTCTTTTGGCTGTTTTGATAAGTTAAATGTTTTGTATCTTCTTTAATTTTCAATTCTTATTTGACAGATAATATTTCATGTCTTGTGAAAAAAAAATTCAAAAAAGGAATTTTAATTATGATAAAAGACATTTACTTCAGTGCCTGGAGTATTTTGTCCATGAGTGTTTTGCTGTTGTGATCCCATTAGCTGTTGCACACGAAATTGAAACGTAAATAAGTGTGTATAAGAAAACGAGGAAGCTTATACAGTCTTACCTTCGACCAAGAAATTTCAATTTGACAAGTAGTAAAAAGTAGCTTTCATAGATGAGACAGGTTTTGATTTATTTTAAGGATTAGTCTGGTTACCAACCTTTATGAAAAACTAAAGACACGCCGAGAAATGTCGCAGAGCAGTATTTAATATTTTAAAAATCGTTAATAGTGATTTTTACAACTTGGTGTATTTCCCCCCACTGTTGAATGATTAGGATGCAATTTTGCTTACAATAGGCTTAATTCTGGTTATTATCAGGATAAAATCAAACAAATTTTAGTGAATTTCACTTTTTAATTAACACTGTAACGATCGTTTCGCTCCAACCTGAGCTTCATCAGACATATAACTAACTTATTCACAAATTTTTTAACACAAGTATACGGTAACAAACACATGTTTTATTTTAAATAGTTGAAGGAATGGGTACTTTTTATTACTAAAATTTTAGTAATAAAAAGGACCCATTCCTTCAACTATTTAAAATAAAACATGTGAAATAAGAAGTCTACAGCCTACGAATCTAGGTCATGAACATACTTCAAAAAGAGCTCGATTCTGGGGTCACTAATGAACAGCGAAAAATAGGTTGAAGAATCGGCGTTTCAAAGACCACTGTTTTCCGAACAATTTCCCGAAATAACGTGGTCCTTCGAAAACGAAGAAAAGCACCAAAATATACCGCGGCTCAATTAGAAAGAATACTCTGGTGCAGTCGTGCGCTAAGTCGCATCCATTTTGTCGATAAATTGAAGTATTTCACCTTGTCCTATTCAGAGATTAAGGGAAACAACGGTGTTTATACCGACGACAGAAAACACACCAGACAATATCAAATTGAAGACAAAATTTCATTGTGGTGGGCCATTTCTGAGGCCGGATTTATCTCGTAGCCGTACATTGGTCGTGTTCGAGGAGAAACCTTAACGGCATAACTTCAACACATTCCTAAACTACTTCAGTTTTTAAATACACATCATGACGATGATGATATCATGTTTTGGCCTGATCTAGTTTCCTACCACTACGCTAGAGTTACTAGAGACTGGTATAACGCCAACAACAATAAACTTTGTCCCTAAATTAGGCAATCCTCCCAATGTACCTCAGGCTAGGCCAATAGCCGAAATATTGATCAGAAAAGTGTATGAAAATGGATGGGAAGCTGCAAATGAAGACCAATTACGACATCGAATTTTTAAAAAAATGCGAGAAATTGATCCTGCTGT
The DNA here is from genome assembly GCA_935421215.2 of Melolontha melolontha. Lineage (NCBI taxonomy): Eukaryota > Metazoa > Arthropoda > Insecta > Coleoptera > Scarabaeidae > Melolontha > Melolontha melolontha. The sequence goes on from OW285239.1 coordinate 50,847,248, forward strand.
TGTCCAGAGGATGGGACCAGTCAGAAGAAAATTGAAGACCATCGAAGATAATGGACCACCATCGATAATTTGAAGATTAAGTATTTATTATTGTATTTATTGTTAATTGTTGTAATATATAGTTTATAAAATAAAACAGTTTTGAGAAAATTATCAACATCCAAAATTTTTCCCAAAACTTTAGGACCATATGTTACAGTGTGCGTTGTATATTCCAGGTCGATGTTTTTCTTTAAATAACTTTTAAATGAAATACAATTTTATAATTTTATTGATGGATTTGTAACATGGAATATGGTCTTTAACATGGAATATAATGACGGTCAAGTGGCTGCCTCTTACCGTGACGCAAAGGCGAGCTCTTTTAAGCACATTTTCCATAACAATTTTTCAGACTTCTGCAGCAATTTCGTTTCTAATGTTGTCTTTAGCATCAATGCTATGGTTGGTTTGTTGATGTTCACCATGTCCTTCAAGTATCCCCATAGGAAGAAATCGGGAGGTGTCAAATCAAGGGATCGTGATGGCCAGTCGATACCACCACTTTTTAACATTATTCGGCTGGGAAAAATTTCTCGCATCATTTGAATCATAGCACGAGGTGTGTGATCCAATTCGGGCACAAAATTTATTTCCAAAATGTCTCGATAGCAGTGACCAGTAACTGTTACAGCGTTGCCTCTAGCATCCACAAATAAGTGTGGCCCAATGATGCCGCCGGTCTAAATGGCGCACCATACAGTTACTCTACGAGTGTGTGGTGGTCTTTGGTATATCCATTGAGGGCTTTTAGTGCCCCAGTAGCGGCTATTCTGTTTATTAACAAATCCAGCCAAGTCAAAATAAGCTTCGTGGCCCATGTTTTTTGCCAAAAAAAGGTGTTCGTCTATATCGAGCTGTAAAACTCGAGCAAACCAATCTCGCCGCCGTTCATAGCTTCTCCTGCAGCTAGTATGTCAATTGAATTTTGTACTAGTAAAAACGCAAATCGTTTTTGAGAATTTTTAACAAACATGATGGAGAAATTCCCAATTCTTATGCACGGCATCGATGAAAGGTATCCGGACATTCAGCAACACTCTGCCCCACTGCATCAATCTTCTCTGGTGTACGTTGACTTAATTGTCGGCTAGTCTTTACTTTATCTCCTAGTGTATGCAAAGTTTCAAAATTATTCATTACACGATAAATGGTTGAGTTGCTCGGCACTGAAATGATATATTAATTTCTAATGCCATTAATATACTGTCACTTATAATTCTTTAATAAAGGTAATATTTACCGAAACATGGAGATTAATTTGAATATATACATATTAAAGTAAAATAGACCTAAAATTGCCGAAAATCTAAATCTACTATAATCTACTACTAAAGAATGTCCTATCTTCTTGGCCCTAATTATAATACGAGATAAAAGTAATGTTTTTTGGGAGTAGCGGCCGGATAATTAAAAGAATATTTAATTTGATGTTTGGACTATATATAGTACCTTTTTCAAAAGCTAAAATTTATTTAAATGTTAAAAAAGGTAAAAGATGATATAATAAATCTACTTACATCAAATATTTTTGGTGTTAATATATTGCGACGCATTTGTTTTAATAGATACGTAGATGATTGCATCGCTTACATCCCCTCTGATAAAACAGAATACGTACTAAAAAAAAATAATTAATTTAATACAAAACTACAGTTCACAAATGAAGAAGAAAATAATTCAAAAATTAACTTCTCAGACTTAACCTTAATACGAACTGAAAAACAAATCTTAACAAAATTATACCACAAACCAACTACATTCGATAGTTTTCTGAATTTCGATTCATTCTAATAAATGCTACACATAAAGAATGTAGCAAGAGGTTTAATTAACAGAGCGATTAAAATAACAAACTCAGACTTCAGACCAGAAATTTGATCACAAACAAATGATTCTCTACAAAAATATAATTATCCCATACCATTCATTAACAAAATCATAAAACAAAAATTATATCAATACTACAACACAAATAAAATAAATGCCACAAAACCCAAGGAAAACAACCTCCAAACTACTTATAAATATGTACCATTACCTTATATAAACAATCTGTCTGAAAAAATAAACAAAAATCTAAACACCATATAAAATAAAAGTAACTTATAAAAATTCCAATAACCTGCACTCAAAATTGAAAGATAAAATATCTACATTTAAGAAAACATACGTTATTTATGAAATTCCATGCAATGACTACGAAGGCGTATACATCGACCAAACAACACAATATCTACAAGAACGTTTAAATGCAACATAAATTTTCAAACAATAGCAGAGCCCTTAAAAAACATATCAAACAAAAAAAACACACTTTCAATTTCGATAAAACCGCAATAATTATATCTGAAAATAACAACAAAGCAAGAACTATACATACTAGAAAGCATCCACTTACAAAAAAATACAAATTCAATTAATGACCGTGCAGATTTAAATAACTTGTCAGCAATATACCTACATAATTGTAAACACCCATTGTATAATAACAATATAAACATCACACGAAAAATAAAAAATAAAATAAAAAAACACATGTCCGAGAATAGTTAAACCAACCTTCCCGCAAAGTGTTGACAAAGTCAACATTCTTTCCACCCGTCCCAAAAAAAAACACAAGGCCCCAAAAACATTTTACCTGCTAGTACAAAAAGTTTAGTTTTATTATAATATCATCTTTTAGCTTTTCCTAACATTTAAATAAATTTTAGCTTTTGAAAAAAGTACTATGTATAGTACCGAAACGTCAAATTAAATATTCTTTTAATTATCCAGCCGCTACTTCAAAAAAACATTACTTTTATCTGGAATTTATATATATATATATATATATTCGAATTATGTTTTAAAGAGGAAATAAAAATCTATACTTACGTAATCGTGATTTGTATAACAATATACCAGAAGGCGTGATTAATTTAACATTTCTAGTCACCGAACTCGGATGTACAGAACATGCTCTTATTATAATGCGGTAAAAGCATTCGATTCGTTATGTGAGCATTTAAAGGAAATTTGTTCCGCTAATCATTGGGAAATATTCTTCATAGTATACATACCTACGATGAATAATTATTTCAGACTTGACTACAACTGTTAACCATGGAATTTTATATGAACGCGAATTAATGTTTGGGCTCGTTTTTTAAAGATTTTATATAAAAAGTTTTCGCTATTATTGCTTTTACTAGGCGTAGTAAATCAATCGAATAGAGGTTTATATCATTCTTCATATAGCCTAAACTTGAATTTGTTTTTAGAAATGCGCATATTCTAGCTTGATACTCGTAGTATAGTTTCCATTCTTCATTAATTTATAATTATATATATATATATATATATATATAAATTTCCCAAGAATAGATTAAAATGCCTATTGGACGATAATTTGTCACATTTTGTTTTAATCCTGTCTTAAAGACTGGTACGATATCTGCGATTTTCCGTAAATAACGAAAGACACCGATATCTAGTGCTTTATTAAAAAATATTTGGAGTGTAGGGCATAGGATACCACCGGGATTTAATAAAGTAAGATGGAATACTATCCCGTGTTGCTTTCTTATTCACATCCCGCCGATTTAGTTCTAATTTAATTAACCCTATTACTTCAAAAATCAAATTGTTTAAGAATTATAGAAAAGAATCTTACACCAAAACTTGTTTTAGAAGATTACAAAACTTCTAAGAAATGATGTGTCGACCATTTGATATATACGTATCTGGAAAATGTTGTCTTGTAAGCTTTTAAGACAAATTTCAAACGATAAACCGAAAAAGCTGACAAATGAGTGTTCCTCGGCTCTTTTAATTTTACAGTAAACTCTAAACGTGTTTATTTATTATTTGAGTATGTACCTGACCCCAAAGTTCTATACAATTTCATCGATTATTAATTTTCTTATATACGAGGCGATGCTCAGAAATTTCCAGAATTTGAATGTGGCACACGAAGGGATGGTAGTACAGCGCTATAGCGCTAGATGGTGCAAGCTGCGCCTATAGAAAGTCAGTTTGTTAAACGGCACTTTGCTAGGTAGTGACAAACAGTTATTCTGTTTATACTTGTTGAGTTGTATTTGAGTTATTCTGCGATACTACAATGTCTGATGTGAAAGAGCAAAGAATGTGCATCAAATTCTGCTTCAAAGTTGGTAAAAGGGTAGCAGAAACTCTGAAAATGTTTTAAAAATCGTTTGGTAAGAATGATTTAGGACAGATGCAAACTTATGGGTAGCACATCCGTTTTAAAAATCGACGTGTATCGGTTGATGACGATGAGCGTTTCGATCAACTATCGACGGAAGACACGCAACAAAATGTGGCTCCGTGTTATCCTGCAAGATCGAAGGAGAACAATTCACAACATTTGTAGCATGCGGTGTATTGTTGCGTAGTTTGTGCCAAGGTTACTCAGCATTGAACAAAACCGACTCCTTGTTAAAGATGGCCGAAAACAGATCGAAACCAGTAGTCGTATCGCACAAATTTATGAGAGCTTCTATTTATTGTATATGCCCTTAGTAACTGGAGACGGCGTGGGTGACTAAATCCTCGAAAGGGAATTCCATAATAGTAGGCGCATGCGCATACAGACTACTAAATACAAGAGCGGAATCCAAAACCGCGAAATATTCCACAGGTTACCTGCAATCTGAAAATAAATGTTCAAAGCAGTCAACTTGCTAAAAATAGAAAAAGAGGTAAAAAAAATGCTAGAAAACAGTTAACTCATATATTAGAAAATTTAAAAAAGAAACCAATAACGTTAAATGAACAAAATGGTTTTCAGTTATAAAGGCTGGGCAAATTTCAGGTTAGGAAGTAAATTGGCTTAAGAACACACTTTTTTTTTGACAAATTTAGTTTTATTGATACCAATGTAAAGTAGAAAAATGGGAATTAATAATGGAATATGATGTAGCGCAAATGTCCACCTCTAGCACGTCGGCAAACGTTCGCTCTTTTCACAAAATTTTGAACCACATTTTGCAACAAAGCTTCGCTTATCTCAGCAATGCAGAACCGAATTTCATCTTTCAGAGCGTCAGTTGTTTGTGGTTTGTTCACGTAAACCCGGTCTTTCAAATGGCCCCAGAGAAAAAAATCAAGCGGCGTTAAATCACAAGAACGAGGCGGCCAATTGACATCGCCAAATCGAGAAATTACGCGACCGGGGAATTTCTCATGCAATAACTGAATTGTTTTGCCGGCTGTGTGGCTTGTGGCGCCGCCTTGCTGAAACCAAAGGTCATTGATATCAACATTAGCCAATTGTGGCCACAAAAAATCGGTTATCATGGTTTGGTAGCGCAGAGAATTCACGGTGACGGCTTTTCCTTGCTCATTCTCGAAAAAATACGGGCCGATGATACCGCCTGACCACAAACCGCACCATACGGTTACTTTCTTTGGATGTAATGGTTTATCGAGGACTGTTTGTGGATTTTCTGAGCCCCATATGCGACGATTTTGTTTGTTTACATAACCGCCTAATTGAAAATGGGCCTCATCACTAAAGATGATTTTGTTGAAAAATGCGTTGTTTTCGTTCAGTTTTGCAAACAGCCAATTCACAAACGTTCGACGCAAACAATGGTCGGCCGGCTTTAATTCTTGAACGAGTTGAACTTTATAAGCGTGAAGATGAAGATCTTTATGCAAAATGTTGCGCAAAGTGCCTCTGGTGATGCCCAATTGTTGCGAACGTCGACGAGTTGATGTTCCAGGCTCATTCTCAACACTTTGCTGTACAGCGGCTATGTTTACATCACTACGGCCACTACGAGCATATTGTTTTGGTCTATTGTCAGCAACAGTACCGTGAGCCTCGAATTTAGCGATTAAATTACGCACAGCGGTCTCAGAAGGAGCCTGATTACGAGGAAAAGCTGGTCGAATTTTACGAAGTGATACAGTAAAATTTTCACCATTTTGATAGTAAATTTTCACAATTAAAATTCTTTGTTCAAGAGTGTAGCGTTCCATGGTTAAAATTTCCCAACTTTTTACTAAATAAATGTCAAAGGATGACAGCACAGTTCTTGAAATTTCATCATTTGACAGCCAAATTAATTTCTAACCTCAAATTTGCCCACCCGTTATCTTGTCAAAAAATTTGATCACCTGTATATGTCACACTATATATTAAATATATGTAATTAACAGATTAATTTAAGATGATTTAAGATGTAATTTAAAGATTACCAAAAAAAGAAAAAGGTTGAGAAAAAAAGAAAAGGTAGAGAACTAAGGTATATATATTAAGTTAACTAATTATGCAAAAAAATAAATAATTCCGAAAATAGTCTAGATTACAAGTTTAAATAAATAAGTCTTTTATATAGATTTTTAGAGAAAACCGTACATAGTTATAACAATTATACACATAATAAATTATCTTACGTGTAATTCAAAGTTTTAAATCAAATATATCTTCACGATGAAAAAAGAACACTTGGTTATATATTTCACTAAATTTTATTTACATAAAATAAGACCATTGTTTCGGACTCTGCAGTCCATTTTCAATTCAAATATATTTATTATATCCCAGTGCACATGCACCAACATGTATAGTTTTTATTCAAGTCTTGCAAAGCCGAGATCGAACGGACGTAGATCTGCGTATAAACAAAAAGAAGTTATAATAAGAAACTTTACTTTAAAATAATATATGTATCAGAATGAATAGAAATAAATTTAAATAAAAAGATTGATATTACGTTAAAATACTAACCACCCAAACTGAAATATAAATCGTAATTAGATTTCAAATATCTTACAAAAATATATTACTTTACACAAATCCTCCACATATGAATGACTAATTAAATTCGAAAATTATGAATATAAAAACATCAAAACGGTAAAATAGTGCTAGAAAGGACAAATATAATAGCATTTAAGAGAATCATACGAGAACATTTGTTACCTCGCTTCATTCCATTGGAAATTTACCCACGGGTCGGTATCCATAACTCAATCAAATTTAATTTTAAACTTCGCCTTAATCGAAGATATACATACAGCCACTCACAACTGGATTTGTTGACGGTGATCGAATGACTACGGAGATGCACTCCGGAAACGGAAGGGGGAACGAAACGGTTACAAAATATTAGCTCAGAGGGCGAAATAGTAAGCGTTAAATGAAATTAAACTCACAAAATGTTAAATAATATAGCGAGGTTCCACGGTAAGAATATGCAATAAGAAAAGAAAATTACGAAAAGGATGCGAACTTCAGTAACAAAATCCAACGAATAATGGATGTACGGGTATGATCCTGAAACAAAGCAGCATTCATCGCAGACACTATCGTCACCACGATCGAAGAAAACACAGCAAGTTTGAACCAACGTCAAGTCGATGTTGATTTGTTTCTTTGATACTGTTGGCATCGAGCACAAAAATATCTCCCAACAGGTGAACCAGTTAATAGACGATTCTATGGCGATGTTTTTCGGGGGCTAAAAGAAAACATTCGATGCAAGCGACCTGCCAAGTGGCGTAGCAATTCGTGGATTCTGCACCACGACAATGCACCAACCCACACGTGACTTGTTTCAATTTCAGTTTCTAGCCCTAACGAAGACGGCAGTGCTAGCCCTCTCTACTCCCCAGATCATGCTCCTTGTGAGTTTTCCTGTTTCTGAATCTGACGCTCAAGGAGCGCCGTTTGGAGACGATTGAGGATAAACAGGCCGAATTGCAGACAGTGTCGAACAGGTTAACACACCAAGACTTCCAGAAATGCTTCCAGTCGTGGACAAGTCGATGGGATTGGTGTATTCATGTAGAAAGAGAATACTTTGAAGGAAATTGTTGTGAATAAATTGCAAAAAGAATTTACTATATTTTTTTTTCACCTTTCGGGAATTTCTGGGTAGCACCTCGTATATAGTGAAAATAGTATAGGAAATATGTGTGAAAGCGAAATTCGTCACGATATTCACACAAATTCAGCCCTTATCACTTGTCACGCTCTTTATTTCGGTAATTATTTACGAATACCGTGTGGATGCGGTTTTCGTGCGTCACAGAGGTCGCAGTTTCAATATTTATAAGCACCAATCGTCACCTATCATTGCGTCGTTTTAGAATTCATGCATGGGATACGAAAGGGCGTTACTATCACATCACCCTTTTGATGGAGTAATTTTTTACTTCTATTTTTATCGAGCTGAATGAAATATTTTATTCTGAATTGAAAGTCTGCTTTTAACACCAAAAAGAAAACAAATAAAAATAGTCGGAGACGAGGTATATGTCAAGAGCGCTATAAAATAAATACAGAGATTAGTGAACATTCAAGGTTAGATTTACACCTAAAAACAGACTGATAAAATGTTAAGAATTTACACTTTGACATTGAAAAGGCATTACGAATGTTTATGGCGGGACCAAAATAGTTATATTGATTCATACTATATAAATAATATGTAATAATATCTAATAGTGAATTAATTTGTTTAATTATGCATTGTTTCCTAATCATTAAAAGATTTTTTAAAGAAGTAATAATTTATATAAAACGAAAACATTTTTAATAATATCGGAATATTATTAAAAATCGGGTGTGGCGAACACAATACAATTTAATATTTGTATGGAAATTGCTATCCGGATATGCAGACCCGTGCTCCGGCTTGCTATAGACTCGTCAGTTTGTAATGCTGGAATAGTAAAATTCACTGCAAGGACACCCGTACAACATTAATTAACTCACAAAAAATAGCATGGAAGAACCCTCGACATCGCTCATTGACTAATGTCAATATGACGCACGCCAAATCAACCATTGCCGCCCACGTGACAGGTGTTAGGCAAAGAAAGTGGCTTAAATGGGAAAGTCGCAGTTATTATACACGGGAATTGTTTATCTCCACTATAAGTCGAACAGCTCCGACAGCAGACATAAATATAAGAATAAAATCTCACTATTGAGTATAAACAAAAACATTTTTAGCAATATCAAAAAAAAAAATTTCAGACTTAGGTGTGGAGAATACAATATAAGTTCATATTTGTTTGAAAATTGTTATGTTATCCAGGCATGCAGGAATGTGTTTCGTGCTGATAAAGACTCATCAGTCCATAATGCTGATAATTGAAACAACAAATGTCAATATCAATAGTCAGATCTAGTATTTGTCCCAAGTATAACATGTTTCAAAAAGAATTACATTTAGTTTTTCATTAATTTCTTCCTATAAATTATGGTGTTCTGCATTCTTGAAATGCAGATATAGATTAAATAGTATGAAGGTTTTCTACTCACTGTCAAAATTTATCATCGACAGATATGGTGATGAAATTAATAACCAGTACAATTAGATTATTAATTTATTTAATAAGAAAACCTCAAAGATGGTATATTAGTCAAGCAACCAAGTAAATAACTAATTTCTATATTATTATATGTTATTATAATTTATAACAAGTTTTCAAAATGGTCATCATTCTGTTGAATACTACGTTACATGTTGTCAAAAATATTCGGCAATACATTTGGTGTTATTTTATAACATTTAATTGTAATTGTATTCATTAAGAGTCATTTAAGTTATTAATTCTTGTCTTATATACTTCATTTTTAAGCAATCCGCAAATAAAAAAAAAACTGAAGAAGTAGGATCTGGTGACCGCGCTGGCCAAACACCTATACTTATAACTAGAGCTGAGGATGTTTGCGGTATAACCATGGTTATATCATGTAACCATAGTAAATTATTATGGTTACATGATATAACCATGGTTATACCGCAAACATCCTCAGCTCTACTTATAACTCGGTAAGGGAAGTAATCTTTTAAAAGCGCTAAATTTAATTTTGTAGCACGAAACTTCTCACGACTAGACAAATGTGAAGATATAGACAGGTATTATCCACAACTCTATTAAGAAGTGTCTGTCGTTTACATTCCACGCAGCAATATTGCCACTCTCCGTTAAGAAATTGTGCACTTCAGAAATATGCTTCTTATATATGTTTTAATAATAATAGTACATTGTTTATTTAGTAGTAAAAACGATACATTCCCGGACGACAATGTAAATTGTTGGTCGAGGCGTTAAGCCGAGGCCAACAACCATTGAAGTCCGGGAATGTGCTTTTACTATGAGGTACAAGTACTTTTTTTTCTGAAATCGGAATCAACATTATTATAAATTATAGAATTTTTATAAGTGCATAACATTTTTTCATTACCATCTAATTACCTATGAAATCGTTTCCTTGACAATCACTGTTTGTTTATTGTTGTGAAAAAGTCAGAGATCCATTACTTATTTCGCTTTAGTACCTACTTATCGCTAAAAAAAAATTAAATGGCCAGTGATGATGATGTTCTGGTTTGCGGGACACCACCACAGTTAGTAAAAGCTGCTGAAAATGTCACTTTAAATTTATTGCCAAATAAATCCTAGGAAAAATATGAATACGCTTACAAACGTTTCGTGGATTATTTTCAAGAAATCAAGATGACCTTCCAATCTGAAAATGTCATGATTGCATACTTTTCCGATTTATTTATAAAGTTGAAGTCATTTATGTTGTGGTCAAATTACTTCATTCTGAGAGCTACACTTAGTATAAAAGAAGATATTGATATATTAAAATATTCGAAATTAAGTGCTTTCCTGAAACGTCAAGGTGACAACTACAGGCTGGCCCAAAATTACCGAAGGGGTTTTAATTCCTTATAACTTTTTATTATAATTTTTTTTTTGTTTTCAGTATTTTGTAAAGAAGACTTGGGGAATTTAAAATGGAACAGTACACAATTGAACAACGTGCCAAAATCGTTGAAATTTATTTCTCAAATCAACGATCCATTGCTTTGACTCAGCGTGCATATCGTCGTTATTTTAATGTGCGGGTTGGACCCTCAGAGTCAACAATAAACCGTCTGGTTGCAAATTTTCGAGAACAAGGGGCAGTAAGGAACCTTCCTGGTGCTGGCAGACGACGAACGGTTCACACGGATGACAATATTGAGCGGGAACAGGAGAGTATTCGGGAAGATGGAGAAACATCAACCAGGAGACGTTCGACACAACTTGGCCTCTCAAGAGGGTCGCTGCAGAGAATTTTGCATACAATAAGAATGTTTCCATACAAAATTCAGCTTGTTCAACAATTGAAACCGACAGATTACCAGCAACGACTTGATTATGCAATTTATTTTCGTCAAAAAGCAGAAGAAAATCATGATTTTATTCATAATTTAATTATGAACGACGAAGCCCATTTCCAATTAAATGGGTTCGTTAATAGGCAAAACTGCAGGATATGGGCTACGGAATATCCAAGAGTAGTTCAACAGCGAGAATTACACCCACTTAAGTGTACCGTTTGGTGCGGTGTTTCGTCGGAAAGGATAATTGGCCAATATTTTTTTGAAAGTGAACACGGTGTCGCCGTTTCCATCACTGGTGTTAGATATCGGACAATGTTGAAAAATTTTTTGAGGCCATCCGCAAGTATGGTTCCAACAGGATAGAGCCACAGCGCAAACTGCGAGGGACACAATGGCTCTTTCACGCGACATCTTTGGTGAACGAATTATTTCCCGTACAAGCGATTTTAATAGGCCTCCGCGTTCACCGGATTTAACCGCTTCAGACTGTTTCCTTTGGGGTTATTTGAAAGGAAAAGTCTATATTAATAAGCCTCGAACCATACAGCAATTAAAAAATAATATACACGACAAAATCAACAACATAACACCTGAAGTTTTGCGAAAGGTTATGGACAATGTTTTGGAAAGAGCACGAATATGCGAAGCAGAAAATGGCCACCACTTGCGAGATATAATTTTTCATAATTAAATTAAAAATATTCTGCATTAATATACTGTATTTAAAATTTAAAAAAATTAATAATTATGTCTTAAATAAGAAGTTATAATGAACTCAAACCCCTTCGGTCATTTTGGGCCAGCCTGTATAAATCAAAGAAGTCGAAAGTTTTGTTAAATAAACAAATTGAAACCTTTATTACTCAAGCACCAAATTATATATACTTAATGGATAACGTACGCTCTAGGAATTTTAAAATTACCTAGATAATTATGTAGTGTTTATTTTTTAGGTTGCCTTAGGGTGCATGTCGCTGTGATGAACTATGTCGATTAAATTTGGATGACATAGAAGACTTTGGATCTAAGCTTTTGATTAAAATACCGGATAATAAAACGAAAAAACAAAGATCATTTGTGATAATGAAACCTATATGTTATTGTATAGAAAATATAGTTTGATCAAAAATTCTTTGGATCGCGATAGCCATGAAGTGTAAAAACTATCTATAGAATTATTTACTTCTGAACTTCTTTACTTTGAAGTACACATAAGTCACAAATATAATAGATTTTAGGTTATGGTAATTAGTTGCATTTTATGTACATTTTATAATATGAATTATAACCAGCTGACTTGAAAGTTGTCAAGTAAATGTCAAAACTAATTGAAATAAATAATTTCATAGGTATCTCATAAATTCCATGTCAATAGCGATCGAAAGACTTTTTGATCATACGTTATGTTGTATGCTGTCCAGAAAATTTTGAGTTGCGGCCTTTTCTTTAAATATTCAAATGGAAAAGGTTGCAGGCAAGTAGTGGAATTACATCAGTTTGGCGAAATCCCCCAAATTGTCGCAAAGTTTTTAAATTTGCCAAATGCAGATGAATACACAGGACATTGGTTGCGTCGGTCCTCTGCGACAATTTTGGTTAATGCTGGGGCTGATTTAATTGATTTAAAGAGGCATGGGGGATGGAAATTCTCAACAGTTGCTGAAGGATATATAGAGGAATCTTTTATAAATAAAATAGACACCGCACATAAAATATTTAGAAGGGGAAGTGACAAAGAAAAATCTGCTAATAATATTAGGATTATTGTCGAAGAAGAAACAACAACTAACAGCAATAACTTCGTTGACTTTTCAGGTAACATAGCAGATAAAATGTTTAGAGGGGGAAGTGATAAAGAGGATTACTTTTCAGATAGAGTTCAGCCTATGTTTAATAGTTGTATAAACTGCAACATAACTGTAAATATACAAAAATAGTTATAATAAATGTTCCATATGTGTAATAATTTGTTCAATAAATGTTCTTAATTTGAATTGGTTGGGTTGGGTGTGTATTTATTTACTGTCTAAAATTTATATAAAAAACTGGTACGGGAAAACTACCGACTTTCCCGGACTCTTTTCTGATGGTTTCCTAGCAACTGATTAAAATATTAGAATAGCTTATTTTGGGATCTGAAACTGGATCGAGAAAGTAGGCAATCTCGGCCGATTTCAGAAAATAGTACATTGTGTATCTAGTAGTAAAAGCGATACATTCCCGGACGACAATGTAAATTGTTGAGGCGTTAAGCCGATGCCAAGAAGCATTGAAGTCCGGGAATGTGCTTTTACTACGAGGTACACATACTTTTTTGGAAATCGGAATCGACATTATTATAAATTAAAGAATTTTTATAAATACATGACATTTTTTCACTACCATCTAATTGCCTATGAAATCGTTTCTGTGACAATCACTGTTTGTTGTTGTGAAAAAGGTAAGAAATTAATTACTTATTTCGCTTTAATACATACTTATCGCCAAAAATATTTAAATGGACAGTTATGATGATGTCTTGGTGTGCGGGACACTACCGGAGTTATTAAAAGCTGCCGAAAATGTTGTCTGCGTGTATTTATTTACTGTCTAAAATGTGTATAAAAAACCACCGGTACGGGAAAGCAATCGACTTTCACGGCTTAGGACGAAAAAAACTTTCCCGAACCGTTTTCTGATGGTTGCTTAGTAACGGACTAAAATATTAGAATAGCTTATTTTGAGATCTCAAATTGCGCCGAGAAAGTAGGCAATCTTGACCGATTTCAGAAAAAAATATTTTCTTGTAATTTATACATTATTTAGTAGCATTGTTTATTATATAAAAAAAAATATTAGTACGAAAAAATTATATTGCTAGTCACAAAATGACAAATGTCAAAATGACATTAGAGAAATAGTTATAAATAAAAGGCAATTGGTTTATAATAATTTACAAGTACTAGCTATTTGGTGCCTACTGAGATGAAGTTCTTCTTGAAAGACGTTGTACAACCAACACCTTTAAAGTATTTGGTAACTTTATTTTTGACTGTTTGCTTTGATTGATGTACAACTTTTTTATCTCACGTAATATGTTTAATTTAAATTTAGTTGCCGTAAATTAAAACAGAAATGTGTACCCGATGTAAAACTTATTGGTAGAATTAAAAATTAAAACCAATATAACAAGATACTTTTTTAATAGAGTTTCAATAATTTTGAAAGATACTAAAAACTAAATTTCAAACACTACGACAATTCCTAAAATTTGGAATAAAATTAGTTATAATGATTTGAATGACCGAAGGATTAGCACCAAAGAGTTAGCTAGAATTGTGGCATACAAAATGAACGCGTATATTATATTTTACACTAAAATTGGGCATTTGCCGCGAATTATGTTAAAGAGCAAAAAAATAATTCATATTTATCAAGAACCAACTAGATTTTTGTGACGATTTCTTATGGTTGATAAAATCTGACTTTACCACTATATTTCCAAATCCAAACAGCAATCTCGACAGTCGAGATATTATGGCAACTCCCAGAGAAAAACAAGACTTTTTCATAGATGGATAGTGTAATGGTACATAGACTATCTCGTAAGGAGCCGAGTTGTTAACAGGGTTCGTTAACAACTCGGCTCCTTACGCCGCTGTATTAAGCAAATCGAAGATAGCAATTTCTATAAAAATGGCCTGGTGCGTCCCATAAAAAGGTTCTCTTTCATCATAACATGGCTTCTTGCAGCAAGTTCAATCGAGATTTAGAGTTGTTCCTCACTCATTCACTTATTATCCAACCTCAAGCTTTGCCTTGCCGGAAAGAACTTTAAACTAGATGAAGAAAAGCAAGGCAAATGAGTGATATTTTGAGATCTTCAGAAATATTATTGCATTATTTGCATCGCAAAAATGGTGCAATAGCACTTCAGTATCGTTGACCCATGAGCATTGAAATTAACAGGAAATATAATAAAGACTTAATGACCGAAATCATTTGTTTCATTTGATACCTCATTTTCCTTTAATAATTTTGAAATTTTATGTTAACCTACCTGATGCTTAAATTAAAATTGTTAAAAATTTGACAAAGTAAAAGTCAAACAAGTACAGTGCAACCTCTACAGTCCGAATATGCGATCAATCGGACACTCCAGTAATACGGACATCGTCACAATTCGGACATTTTGTGTTTAAATCTCTCTTCAGTCCGGACGTGGATACGCGGTGACGATCCTCGGTTCGGGGAAGTCCGAAATTACAACACGCATATATTCCGGAATTCACAGGCAGTGAGCTCGTATAACTGCGTAAACCGAATATATGCAGTTTTAGTTCGGGAGTGCGACCTTGTTTGCAGGTTTAGTCGCGTTACTTCCGTAAGTGGCAACATACGTATGTATATGAATGTATATTAATAAATAACTACCTAAATGTATAGCTTAACCATGCCACCGCAAACGAAACGGAAGCACGCTACTGCGAGTTTGGCAAAAAAATGTGAGGTTTTAAAAGAATTAGAAAGTGGAAAAAGTGTGCGATTTGTGGCTATGAAATTTAATATGGCAAAATCTACAGTAGCGGACATAAAAAGAAAAGGGACACAAATAAAAACGTTTGTTAGCTCATCATATCATACGATACGTAAGAAAAATTTTATATATGTAATTAAAACCCAAAAACTATGTGTGACATTTTTTTCAGAACATAGGAGAGTTATGAAAAAGGCTCAAAACCCTAAAGTAGAGAAAGCTCTGTATACGTGGTTCCTACAACAAAGAGCCTCCCATGTTCAAATTTCTTCGGACATTTTACGAGAAAAGGCAAAATTATTTTACGAACAAATTACAGGAAACAGTAACTTCGTGGCTAGCTCTGGGTGGCTCGAGAAATTTAACAGACGACATGGAATTAGGTATTTAAAAGTTTGTGGAGAACGACTGTCCAATGATGAGAGCGCCGTACAGCCATTTAAACAAAAGCTTGCGAAAATAGTTAACGAAATGGATCTACATGAAGGCCAAATTTTGAATGCTGATGAGTCGGCCCTTTTTTGGAGAGCACTACCCTTAGGGACTTGGGTGCATCAGGATGAGAAATCTGCTCCGGGTAGAAAAATATCCAAAGATAGATTAACTTTTATGCCTTGCTGTAATGCACGCGTATATTATATTTTACACTAAAATTGGGCATTTGCCGCGAATTATGTTAAAGAGCAAAAAAATAATTCATATTTATCAAGAACCAACTAGATTTTTGTGACGATTTCTTATGGTTGATAAAATCTGACTTTACCACTATATTTCCAAATCCAAACAGCAATCTCGACAGTCGAGATATTATGGCAACACTCTCCCAGAGAAAAACAAGACTTTTTCATAGATGGATAGTGTAATGGTACATAGACTATCTCGTAAGGAGCCGAGTTGTTAACAGGGTTCGTTAACAACTCGGCTCCTTACGCCGCTGTATTAAGCAAATCGAAGATAGCAATTTCTATAAAAATGGCCTGGTGCGTCCCATAAAAAGGTTCTCTTTCATCATAACATGGCTTCTTGCAGCAAGTTCAATCGAGATTTAGAGTTGTTCCTCACTCATTCACTTATTATCCAACCTCAAGCTTTGCCTTGCCGGAAAGAACTTTAAACTAGATGAAGAAAAGCAAGGCAAATGAGTGATATTTTGAGATCTTCAGAAATATTATTGCATTATTTGCATCGCAAAAATGGTGCAATAGCACTTCAGTATCGTTGACCCATGAGCATTGAAATTAACAGGAAATATAATAAAGACTTAATGACCGAAATCATTTGTTTCATTTGATACCTCATTTTCCTTTAATAATTTTGAAATTTTATGTTAACCTACCTGATGCTTAAATTAAAATTGTTAAAAATTTGACAAAGTAAAAGTCAAACAAGTACAGTGCAACCTCTACAGTCCGAATATGCGATCAATCGGACACTCCAGTAATACGGACATCGTCACAATTCGGACATTTTGTGTTTAAATCTCTCTTCAGTCCGGACGTGGATACGCGGTGACGATCCTCGGTTCGGGGAAGTCCGAAATTACAACACGCATATATTCCGGAATTCACAGGCAGTGAGCTCGTATAACTGCGTAAACCGAATATATGCAGTTTTAGTTCGGGAGTGCGACCTTGTTTGCAGGTTTAGTCGCGTTACTTCCGTAAGTGGCAACATACGTATGTATATGAATGTATATTAATAAATAACTACCTAAATGTATAGCTTAACCATGCCACCGCAAACGAAACGGAAGCACGCTACTGCGAGTTTGGCAAAAAAATGTGAGGTTTTAAAAGAATTAGAAAGTGGAAAAAGTGTGCGATTTGTGGCTATGAAATTTAATATGGCAAAATCTACAGTAGCGGACATAAAAAGAAAAGGGACACAAATAAAAACGTTTGTTAGCTCATCATATCATACGATACGTAAGAAAAATTTTATATATGTAATTAAAACCCAAAAACTATGTGTGACATTTTTTTCAGAACATAGGAGAGTTATGAAAAAGGCTCAAAACCCTAAAGTAGAGAAAGCTCTGTATACGTGGTTCCTACAACAAAGAGCCTCCCATGTTCAAATTTCTTCGGACATTTTACGAGAAAAGGCAAAATTATTTTACGAACAAATTACAGGAAACAGTAACTTCGTGGCTAGCTCTGGGTGGCTCGAGAAATTTAACAGACGACATGGAATTAGGTATTTAAAAGTTTGTGGAGAACGACTGTCCAATGATGAGAGCGCCGTACAGCCATTTAAACAAAAGCTTGCGAAAATAGTTAACGAAATGGATCTACATGAAGGCCAAATTTTGAATGCTGATGAGTCGGCCCTTTTTTGGAGAGCACTACCCTTAGGGACTTGGGTGCATCAGGATGAGAAATCTGCTCCGGGTAGAAAAATATCCAAAGATAGATTAACTTTTATGCCTTGCTGTAATGCATCAGGAACGCATAAACTTCCAGTTTTTGTTCTTGGAAAAGCGGAAACCCCCCGTGTATTTAAGAATGCATCGTTACCAGTAATATATAAAGGATCCAAAAAGGGATGGATGACTAAGAAAATATTTTCCAGTTGGTTTAATGATCACTTTATTCCTAATGTTAAACAATTTTTAGAGAGTATAAATAGACCTCAAAAAGCATTATTATTAATTGATAATGCTCCTTCACAATTAGTAACTGAGGAATTAAATGTTGATCCCAATTTTCGCATTTTGCTAATGCCACCTAATTGTACAGCAATTTTACAACCGATGGATCAACATGTTATTCAAAATATCAAAATGTTGTACAAGAAAAGTTTGTTAAAGCATATAATGGCGTTTGAGGATGGCAACACAGCACAACATTTGAAAAACTTTAACCTGAAAAATGCAGTTGACGCTTTACACGACGCTTGGGAACGTGTCACACAAAAGCTGATTGTGAATAGTTGGGCAAGCTATTACCGAAATGGGAAGAAGAAGACGATCTCGCGCTTTCCGAAATTAGACAGTTGTGTATAAATTCCAGTGTGGCAGATAAGGATATGACTGATATACAAAATATAGTAAAGAGTATTGATCCAAACGTGGGTAATAACGAGATATTGAATTGGGCTTTAGGAGAACATGAAGATATATCAACTATAACAGAACAGGATATTATTGAAGAGGTTACACATGTTGACGAAAGCTGCGATGAAGATGAAACAAGCGATTTAATCACAGTAGTAGTATACGTCACACTGAAGTCATCAAGTCGTTTGAACACTGCATTGCATGGGCTCAAGAAAGTGACTTTCCTTTGCAAGATATATGTACTCCTATTAAAAAGAATGAAAGAAAAAGCGCAATATAATCAGAACGCGAGGTTGAAACAGACAACGATTCAATCATTTATTAAATAAATGTAATTAAATGAAATTAATATGTCTGGTAAATACACTGTGTATTTTTTAAATATTTATTAATAAAATTACATAAACTGTATTATTTGAATGTGATTACTAGTTTTTTAAACGCCGCTAATCCGGACAAACTCGATGACTTGGACAGGCCGTAAACTTTATGTGTCCGGATTATCGATTAAAAAAGATAAATCTAAAGCGAATGATCAAGCAAGCCAATTTCTCAGAGTTGCCAAATTAAATATTTGCTTCAATCATTTATCTTATACATTTTAAAACTTTATTTTACTTCGACTTTTGTTTAATGTTTCTATTACGTATGAAAAACGTGAGGAATACAAACCGATGTTGCTTTGAGAATGTGAATGTGTGGATTTTTATGCGAAGAGTATAATCATACATGTCCGCTGGCTAACAGCAAGGTCCGGACTTTTAGAAATTAAAACAACTTAATGATCAGTCAGATTTAAATAACTCACCTGTGTTAAATTTATTTATTTAAACCAACCGTTTAGATAATAATAAAAATTCACATTTAGTTCATTAAATTTATATCAGTAAACATATTTCTCAATAGTATAACAGTAAGGGCTGACCAGCTGGGTCACACATTTACTCGAATATTTATGTAATTGCTCTCATTTTAAAGTCACCATGAAATAATATTAACTTCTTTGCATTTACGTGCACCATAATTTACTTTAGTACGTACTTGACGAAGTCACTATGTCGGCATGTACTACGCACACATCGTTGTTGGGTTACGCTAAAAGTAATTTATTCATCAGCAATTTAAAATTCTACAGGTGACATTTTCTCAGTTATTCGAAATTTGCAAAATGAATAAAGCTTTTCTAAGACTAATTTTGATTATTTACAAAGAAAACGTATTTTTTATTGCACATGTATTGCAGAATCGTATGCATAGGTTCTCAGCGCGAAAAATTGGAAAAAATGGAAGCGCCATCTATCATTCATTGAAAAAAATATTTCAGACAAACTCTACGTACTTTCTTCAGTAGAATTCTAATATGTAATAAAATATACGGGTTCCTGTTTAATGTATCAAAGTTACCCCCGTCCCTCATACATGGAGGGAGAGAAAGGGACTAATTCTAGCACTGAGGTATTTCCTCCACTGAATTATTAAATTTTAAATCTGGACATTTTTTCGTGAACTGCTTATTTTACGAGATATTTTAAAGTTTCAAGTTAAAAAATACATTCGGTATATTCATAAGGTGAAGATTTAACTATTAGTTTTATTGCCATTTTGAATTATGGATTTTCATCAAGAAACTGTTTGCCTTTTCACATTCCCACAATAAAACGCTTGTTTTGTAGGTATGAGGGCCGTGTATGCAAGCTTAATATGGAATATTTTCTACAAATCCCATAAATTAAGCATTGAAAAGCTCCGAGAAGAGTTGACTACCTTCTTTTAGCAAATAAATTTCAAATGGAGCCTCTTCATGATATGCGACAATTCATAGGCCTAAAATGTATATACAGATAGGATCATATTTTTAGTGCACTTAGGCCTTTAAATACATTGGCTTTTCTGAAGCCACCTCTATTTTCCAAATTAATAGTAGCTTAATAGCAATAGACAGTAAAACGAATTTGTACAAAAATAATCAATTTAGTTACAATTCTTAAACATTTCCAGCTATTCATAGAAAATATAAAAACATCGAAAACCCAAACAAACATTTAAATGTTAATCAATGCTAATTTAAGGAATTAAGGGCTCAAATAATCCACCTCCTTGTGCTAAACAGTAACCAAATCTGTCATACGGATTTCTCCTTATACTTCTTAGTTGCTCTTGCGTAATGTTTGTATAAAAGTTAATTATTATTATTATTATTTATTATTTTTTCATTGGTTGACTTCGCAGATATTTCTTGGTGAAACATTCTTGTAATAACTTGATTAATTATTCGAAAATAAAACACTTGGCTTAGTTTCACGACTTCTTTAATTAGATATACTAACAATTGTTTCGGCTATTAGGCCATTATCAAAGGGCTATCTAAAACTAAACTTACTCTACTTAAGGTTAACTTATATACCTGTGTTCATTATGGGTGGGAGAATGTGGGTAATTGATATTTAAAATTGCATCGATATAGGGGGTATTTATGAATTCTAATTGCGTGTTTGTGATAACTCGATTTTGTTTTTGGGCTTTTTTATAAACGGTTAACAGAACATATTAGAGATATAAAATATAGTGTTAAACACACAGGGTTCGCAGAACATTGTATAGACCAGAACCACTTACCCGATATAAATAGCTGTAACCTCATTCATAATATAGTAAAAAGTAAAAAGTTAAATATATTAGAGATTTTTGAAATTAAAAAAGCCCAAAAACAAAATCGAGTTATCACAAACACGCAATTAGAATTCATAAATACCCCCTATATCGATGCAATTTTAAATATCAATTACCCACATTCTCCCACCCGTAATGAACACAGGTATATAAGTTAACCTTAAGTAGAGTAAGTTTAGTTTTAGATAGCTCTTTGATAATGGCCTAATAGCCGAAACAATTGTTAGTATATCTAATTAAAGAAGTCGTGAAACTAAGCCAAGTGTTTTATTTTCGAATAATTAATCAAGTTATTATTATTATTATTATTATTATTATTATAACTCAGCTAGATTGTTAGCCCTTTCAAAATCATGTCTATCAATTCCATCTTTCATAAAACCCCAAAGAAAGACGTCATTAGGTGATATATCGCAGGACCTCGTTGGCCAATTGTACACTGAGTACCGATGAGCCGATCAGGAAACGTTTGTTTCAGGAAATCGATAGCCGCTCTGGCTTGTGAGATGAATATCCATCCTGTTGTAACCAAATCCCTTGAAAATTAATGGGAATGCATCGAATTGCCGGAATGATCGCATTTTCCAAACTTTGTAAATATTTTGGACCGTTCAAGTTACCATCAATGAAAAATGGGCCTATAATGCGGTCAGCTAACATCCCGATCCAAACATTTAGCTTTCGTGGACGCTGAGTACGCACTCCAACACTAAGATGTCTATTTATTAAAAAATAATATCTAGTAACAGATGGATTGTTTTTTTATGTAATGAAAATGAAGACTCATCAATAAATTCAATATTTTCTAAAAAGTGTTCATTTTCATTTTGTTTATTTTGCATAATTTCACAAAACTCTATTCGCCTAAAATTATCCACGGGAAACAGTTCTTGCGTCGTTTGTACTTTAAAATATTGAAACCCATTCCTTTTGAGATTACGCCGGACAGTTCTAGGATTCACGTTAATTTCCGCAGAAATCTTTTTACTGGAACAAGGTTCACTAGCTTAACAAATGCACAAATATCAATATCAAGATTTCAACGCCTGGTTCCACGCGTGTTTTTTTTGGGCCGGGGATGACACTTTTTCCAGGAATTAACACATCCACAAGTTTGTAACTTTTTAAAAACGACCCTTACTGTTGGGCTTGGTGGTTGTCTATGTTCATAGGCAGCAATAAATAAATTTATTGTTTCGTTTATGGAATTACCCGGAATGTACCACTTTAGAAGTTATATTTTTGTGCTACTATATACCCTATATAAGGTATTTTATTTTATTTTATTATTGCTCACCTTACGTAATTTTTAAATGCCAAAGGTTTGACATAAACATGACAGATGTTTTACGTATAATGAATTATTTTATTAGAGATGGGAACGGTTCAGAAAAACCAATGTATTTAAAGACGTATGCACGCTAAAAATATGACCCAATATGTAATGTGTGTTCATTTGAAAAGTCAATCTAGGTTACTTTGAAATTTTTATAGAATAAGACGCATATAGCGAGCCATCGAAGAAATTCATAATTGGAGTAGACTGTGAAATTGGGTTGGTACTTTAACCACTTCCACATAATAACATATTTCTTGATGCTTGACAGTTTCATTGTAAAAAAAGGTTATGGCATTGAAATGATACTACAACAAAAAAGAAAACAAATAATTTTTTTAATATCGAAATCATAATCAAAATTTACACATAGCTACAGAAGTGAAAATGTTGTCCATTTACATCTAAACCCAAGCAATTTTCTTAATAAGAGTTTTGAAAAATTTGACACAAACTTATAGTTTCAATGTGAAATTATAAATGTCATTATGTGGAAGTGGTTAAAGTATCAACCCAATTTCACAGTCTACTCCAATTATAAATTTTTTCAATGGCTCGTTATATTAGTATGTGTTTGTTGTTCCGTAAACGTAAATCCAAATGACATTTGATAATGTCAATCACATTTGTTATTTATTTGTATGACTCAAACTGTCAAAATATACGACTTCGTAGGTTAAGTAGTAAATTTTAATTTAAGACATACTTCAAAATGTTCTCAGTAAATCATATGCTACTAGATTGACTTTTCAAATGAAAACCCGTTATAAGTTCATTCATTTTAAGATCGATAGTCCTGATTTGTTGTCTCAATTACATTTTCTAATACCGCGCTTTGATTCTAGACAAAACGACATATTTTCTAATACAAAAGTATTTTTAATAATATAAAAAATATTATTAAAAATGGGGTGTGAAGAACACAATACAAGTTCATTTATGTATTTTTGAATGTATCTTCTCCAAAGACGTAGATACGTATTTCACATTTCTACATGTTCGTCGGTACGCCCCTGTTGGAGAAGAGACACATTCAAACAAACATAACTAGGTTACTATCTAGCCGAAATTATTCAGACAGAGCGTGAAGGAATATCCAGCGCTGTCTACATAATAACGGCCGAAGTAGACGTGTTTTTTATAGTCGGTAACCACCGTATCTATAAAAAACTGTATTCTCGTGTCTTCACTACTTGTCGGCGTGAGCCGAATGTGTATATGACAACATAATCTGAAACATACTTGAGTAGGTAAAACCTCACTAAATTTGTATAATACAAAAGTATTTTTAATAATATAAAAAATATTATTAAAAATGGGGTGTGAAGAACACAATACAAGTTCATTTATGTATTTTTGAATGTATCTTCTCCAAAGACGTAGATACGTATTTCACATTTCTACATGTTCATCGGTACGCCCCTGTTGGAGAAGAGACACATTCAAACAAACATAACTACGTTACTATCTTGCCGAAATTATTCAGACAGAGCGTGAAGGAATATTCAGCGCTGTCTACATAATAACGGCCGAAGTAGACGTGTTTTTTATAGTCGGTAACCACCGTATCTATAAAACACTGTATTCTCGTGTCTTCACTACTTGTCTATAAAACTATACAACGACTATAAAAAACACGTCTACTTCGGCCGTTATTATGTAGACAGCGCTGAATATTCCTTAAGCCTCTGTCTGAATAATTTCGGCTAGATAGTAACGTAGTTATGTTTGTTTGAATGTGTCTCTTCTCCAACAGGGGCGTACCGACGAACATGTAGAAATGTGAAATACGTATCTACGTCTTTGGAGAAGATACATTCAAAAATACATAAATAAACTTGTATTGTGTTCTTCACACCCCATTTTTAATAATATTTTTTATATTATTAAAAATACTTTTGTATTATACAAATTTAGTGAGGTTTTACCCACTCAAGTATGTTTCAAATTATGTTGTGACATATTTTATAAAACATTGGTAATAAGTGCAGCAGACTAGGACTAAAGCATCTATAAAGAAGTAAACTTTTGAACTTCATACAGTAAATTCTAGAATTTTTAGTGGGAAAGAACTTGTATGTAAGATGCACTCGAAGAAGTATATCTTTAGCACCGTGTGTGAGTGAAATAGGTATATTTAGTTAGTTTTTCGATCATAAATTTCTTGCTTATTAATATTTATATATTTGCATATCCAATTTATCAGTAACCATTAATAGACGAGATAGTTTATGGGGATTAATCAAATGAAAAAATGCGTGTGAGGCAGGTCCATTCCAAAACGTGTAAATTCTAGCATTATGTTCTCATTAGAAATCGTTGGTGCACACCGATGTCTAATGAGAGTGAAATGCTAGTATTTGCACGTTTCGGAATGGACGTGTCTCTCATGCATTTTTTCATTTGTCCTCATAACCAGGGAATTAATGTTGACGTCGCGGCGTGTTGTGTCTATATTCTAGTACAAACTTAGTTTGTCCCATAAAGCATGTGGGATTAGATTTTAATGATTATTAATTCCAATCTGCATTATGTTCAAGATTAATTAAATCGTATATTGAAATAATAAAAAATCTATTTCTATTTATCTCGCCGGTAATAGAATTTGCATTTAATGGTAAGTTCTAATATTAATGATGATAACAAAAATGTCTTTATTATCCAAAAACAAAACTAAAGAATAACATTACTAGCAAAGATTTTATTTAAGTGCTATATTTTATTTAACGCAATTTAATTGTTTAATAATTTCTCCCCATTATTTCATATTCGTTCCTTTCTGTGATTTCATACATTTCATCTTTTTCTTGGCTACCCTTATCCCTCTTTACTATTGGTCTACCTAACAGGGTCATTTTTCCCATTCTACCTCTGCTCATTCCTTCTATATGTCTTCTATATGTCCACTAATCTTTGAGTTTTTGCGTGTTGTTATAGCGCTCTCCGACACGATAATCCAGTGACTTACCTGTTCCAATCGGTCAGTTTTATATTTTTGCATTTTATTGAAAGCTATTCTTTTTCTAAAATAGGTTTAACACTTCTTGTATTTTTGTATCATTTCCAAGCTAGTTTACTTATTGAACTGCTTAATCTGCCTTTTGTATTCTGTTCTACTAGAAGAAACTGAAAAAGGGACTGTTGCTAAAAAAAATCTGAAATAAAGCATAATATGATACCTTTATTAAATCATGAAAGTAAGCACTTCGAAATTAAGTATCACATGTATACCTACGCATAAATTAAAATTTATGACACTGCTATTTTCCGTACTATTACGATCGTTATATAATAAAATCGCCACAAAATATATTATTTCTCAACATAATTACACAACGAATACGAGAAACACATGTTTGCACAGTAAAATCGAAATTTAGTTAATGCCATAGTAAATTATGTTCACTCATTAATTACTGTTGTGATAGTAAAGTAAAATACGCATATACGATATATTGAGTCGTTTAGCTACTGGTTCGAAATCATGCATAAAAATGAGCTGCCGATGTTTTTTATTCCGACTAAACTGGATTTATATGATAATTTAAGTACATTTTCTGAATTCCTAAATGTTGTAAAATTATAATAAAATTGTCACCTTGAAAGTAAGGATTCGTAGTTTTGCAATGAATTAAAATGAATGGCATTAAGTATTTAATATGTACAGAGGTTGCTTAAATTGAAAGATTTTATAATGCTGGAGTAAAACGTTTCCCTGACCAATAGCTATGTAAAAGTCTAACTTGCTCAGGCATCGTTATACTTTTCGTATACATGGCCTGTCTCAGTAAAGTTCGCCCATCTAATAAAAACAGTTTTATAAGCAAATCTTTCTTTTGAAATGGATAGTAAATGGAGTGGAACGGAGGTAAATATTAATTTTAAGTTTCTTTGGACGTTTCAGAAATCTTGAAGAAGTTTGCACGAAAGGCCGTAGTAAAATGGGTATTAAATTATTTTTTGGAAAGGATTGTTTTTTTTTAATTATTTCTTTACCGCTTGATTGCTAGGTTGCTATTGCAATTTGCAGTTTCTTTGAACGTTACAGTTTTACTAATTATTTTTATTATATTATTTATTAAAAAATTAATCAAATAAAAAGTTTTATTTTCCACAACGTTTCCAGTAATACAGTAATACAAATATTTTAAAAAAACATTTGTATATGTATACATAGATACAACCGCAACGCATATTTCTTGTATTTATTATTTCTACGTATTAACATGTGTTTCGAAATCCTCTTAGTTCTCGTCAGTGCACGTGGAGAAGCATGCTAATGTTATCTATACGTTGCCGCTAAGTATAACACAATCTTGTACATCAAATGTCATGAGAAAATGTCTCGAGATATCGGAATAAAATACGTGTGGTGTATATATACAGTTGTTTTTTAAGATTTCCGTATTACTGTATTTTACACTTGAGGTTAGTTAAACATCGATATGCTATTTTTACATTGTACATTTTAGCTATATAGTGTACGAGTAGTCGACGACACAGTTAAACGCATAGTTTCCTCCTAATAGTAGCTTAGCTATTCAAAGAAACCGCTGCCGGCGTGTCTCTGTTGGCCGTCAGATGTCTCGACACGTTATCTCATAATATTTGGCATACAAGATTGTTATATTTAGCGGCATCGTATGGCATAGGCATGCTACCACCTGTGCTGACGAAAACTATTAAGAGCTCGAAGTACGTGGCATATTTAAATATGTCTATTTAAGTCATTGCCACTTTTTAACTCTAGATTCTCATCTCCTGAAGAAGCAACGAATTTGTTGCGGAATATAGAGAGTTTTAAAATAAATGAGTTTTATTTGACAGACCGATTGTCTGTTTTGAATTTATTTTTAACAAATATAGTACGGTCGATCATTCTTGTAAGCTATATACACATATTAATATAGTATAGAGATGATAAGAATAAAATATAATAATATAGAAGCGTGTTATATAACAATAATATATTGAACAAAAATACGTGAGGCGAGTAGGTACTGTTTAATGTCTATACAAACAGCGCTATATATAATCAGTTGTAATTATACGCTTCTAAGGTTCTATAAACAAAAATGATACTGAGTTCGTGCATAAACTATTATTCTATTTGATACTCCAGACTATTACGAGATTGCCCTGTCTGCAGTGGGTTTTTTGCGTTGTTATGTCAAATACAGTTTTAATCTTTCGTATTTCTTACCAGATTTTAATGTCGTTCCAGGTGTTATGTTAATTTTACTCAGTTTACTTCAAACTAAACAGAATGTCGTTCAGGAAGAAATAAAAAATGCGTAAGCTTTAAATTATGCTTTAATATAAGTAACTTTCAACTTCACCAATAAATAAATGCACATATATATGAGTCTTTTAGAAAACTAAATGAAAAGAAGTAAAATCAAATATATCAACAAGTAATATGTAAATAAATACAGCCAAATGTAATGAATTACTCCACAATATCTTTCTATACATTATTTTTTGGATAAATGCATCGACATGGGCACATTAAGTATTATCATGAAATTGGTATCGGAGGTTATGTGATATCGTGGACATGAGGACGTTTGAGGTTAAGAAATTGAAAGTCTATGAATCTTTAAACAACAATGTGATTATTAAGAAATAATAGATTTAGTCTCATCAAGTTAGAATAAATTAAGGATATTTTATTAAGAAGTGAATTTATAAATACTTTCAAAGATGATTTAATTTAAATTTGCTATTTCTTTTTTCAAAATACCTGATTATGTATTCGCTGTGTTCTGTCTGGCGCTTTTTTTATTCAAGCTGCAATCCTATTGTTCTTGACAGAAGCCTGCTGGTTGGTTCTTTCGAAACGAGCGGTGTCACAACTCTAAATTGGCGAAATTTCGTTGATGCTTCGAATTTTCCCTCCAAAATTGTATACGGCCAAATTTTCAACAGGAATCGCCGAGAATGACTCTCCTTGGACGTTTTATCACGTATTTTATCACTGTTTTTTTTTTTCGATGTATCAGCTCGGATTTATGAAGTAATATGTTTTTCTCGGTATCTCAGCTCAGCGTAGGTTGTAGATTTTACCTAAAATACCTGACCATGTATTCGCTGTGTTCTGTCTGGCGCTTTTTTTATTCAAGCTGCAATCCTATTGTTCTTGAAAGAAGCCTTCTGGTTGGTTCTTTCGAAACGAGCGGTGTCACAACTCTAAATTGGCGAAATTTCGTTGATGCTTCGAGTTTTCCCTCCAAAATTGTATACGGCCACATTTTCAACAGGAATCGCCGAGAATGACTCTCCTTGGACGTTTTATCACGTATTTTATCACTGTTTTTTTTTTCGATGTATCAGCTCGGATTTATGAAGTAATATGTTTTTTTTCGGTATCTCAGCTCAGCGTAGGTTGTAGATTTTACCTAAAATGAAATATTTCCGCTCAAAGATAAGATACAGCCGCACAATAACTTTTTAAAAGTCTGGAGAGATTTAGAATGTCTTTGTACGCCACTTTTGCTATCGCATAAAGAATATTTTATCACTATTTTAATTATACATTTTCTAGGGTCACCGAACGCGTCTTTTCACCATGGCGCTTCTCTTGTAACCCCCGGATGCAAGGATTTTCATCACGATCCTCTATTGTTCTTTAAAATTTGCCTGTACGCCATGAACATTGTTGCGAATGATTATATATTTGAAATAGTTTTAATAAAAATGATAATTAAAATATAGAAAAACTAATATAGAAATTAATTATATTTAGAGAAAAATTTAAATAGAAAGCAATATATGTTACTCGTAAATAAGTATTCATGTTGATGCATTTTTACCTCATATTATATCATTATCGCTAATTTCGGATTACAATTTTAATATACTGTAAAACATTTTCCTATAATACGTGGTTGAATAATTACAAAAGAATGCAAACGTGTTCTTGTTTTTCTTAGTTAAATATCAATAGCAAATGGGAATAATGAAAAGGTTATATTAATAAATAAAATATTAATATTATTCTTAAACAAAAATAACCATGTTGTGCATTTCTGGAATTCTACGTCATAGTATCTGCACGTAAATTGATTTTCAGTTACTTTTTGTGATGGTACCTAAGTGTACCATTATAATATACATATATACATATACAGATTGTCGCACTAAGTTGGAACCATATGGAAATTTTTTTTATTATTAATTTTAGGAAAAAAAGTTATTCTTCATAAAAAGTTATGCATGTTCTAAAATCTAAAATACAATCATTAGATTTTTTCAGTCGTATACCCGGTTTGTCAAAAAATATGAATTTTACTCAAGAGTAAAGTACCTTTATATTTGACAATATCGAAAATTGTTATAAAGAAAAGTTAACCAGAACTAAAAACTACGTTCAAATATGCAATTACATCTATTTACATTAAAAAAATAGGTTTTTATTTTTTTACTAATCTTGAATATTTATCTCTTGTGATTATAAAACACATGGTAACATTTTCGTTTCTAAATGTTTTCTAACAATATTGGAATTTAGACACGTGATTAATGCATGTGCATTTATTTTGCAAATAAGAAAATACATACAAATACTAAGTTGTATTTAATACCAGAAATAAATAGAAACTTATTTTTCACTCATTCCACTAATGCCTCGACATATCCACCCTCTCGTTCAATACATGTAATCATTCTATTAGTAAATTGACGTAATACATTCCTTATCATTTGTGGAGAAATTTCCTGGCATGTTGCTATCCTGCTTGCTATCTTGCTTATCCTCTCCAAATGGTTAACATCTTGAAACGGCCCTTTCTGGTAAACATTTTGTTTCAAGTAACCCCATAAGAAGTAATCAAGGGGGGTTAAGTCGGGGGATCTAGCAGGCCCAAAAAGATCAGAATATGTGTGAATAACTTTTCCATGGAACTATGTTCAAGATATTCCCTAACATTCAGTGTACTGTGGCATGTGGCACCGTCTTGCTGGAACCAAATACATTGACGTTTTTGTATGGGTAGTTCGTCCATGAAGTCAGTGATGTGAGTCTTAAATGAATATTGGTCATGAGACTTTATTGTAAAATTTGGATTATTGTCAGACCACCAGCGACAATGTGACGAGACAGTTCCATTTGATAAAAACGTTGCTTTATCGAAAAATATTATATGCCTCGTAAAAAAAGGGTCCTCGTCTAACTCGGATGAGACAGCAAAAACCAAAGCGCCTATCATAATCTATTTCTTTCAATGTGTGAATGATTTTCGCTTTGAATGGTTTGTATTTATTTAGTTTTAAAATTCTTGCCACTGTATCTTTACTTACATTTTGTTGAATCAACGATTTCCTTATGCGCAATAAGTTTTGGATTTTTCATGGAAAAGTTATTCACAGATATTCTGATCTTTTTTGGCCTGCTAGATCCCTTGACTTAATCCCCCTTGATTACTTCTAATGGGGTTACTTGAAACATAATGTTTACCTTCAAGATGTTAACCATTTAGAGAGGATAATTTTAGAAACATGCCAGGAAATTAGAAACCAAAAGGTTACCATGTGTGTCATAATCACAAGAGATAAATGTTCATTGAAAATAAGAAGGTTAGTAAAAAATAACAAAACCTAATTTTTCAATGTAAATGGATGTAATTGTATATTTGAACGTAGTTTTTAGTTCTGATTAACTTTTCTTCACAACAATTTTCGATATTGTGAAATATAAAGGTACTTTACTCTTGAGTAAAATTCATATTTTTTGACAAACCGCGTATACAACCGAAAAAAAATTAATATCTGATGACTGTATTTGAAATTTTAGAACATGCACAATTTTTTATAAAGAATAACTTTTCTTCCTAAAATGAATAATAAAAAAGTTTTCTATATGGTTCCAACTTAGTGAGACAATCTATAAGGGGTGTTCATTTGAAAAGTCAATCTAGTAGCATGTGATTTACTGAGAACATTTTGAAGTATATCGTAAATTAAAATTTACTACTTAACCTACGAAGTCGCATATTTTGACAGTTTCATACATACAAATAAATAACAAATGTGATTGACATTATCAAATGTCATTTGGATTTACGTTTACGGAACAACAAACACATACTAATATATATGCTTCTTATTCTATCAAAATTTCAAAGTAACCTAGATTGACTTTTCAAATGAACACACGTTATATAGTACGTCTAGAAAGAATAATTAATTTATTTTAATTTTGTTTTATTAGTTATTTTTCTCTATATTTTAGACAGTTTGTTTCGAATGACATTTAGCAATTGTAGTTTTGACAAGCACGTTATGGTGTTGCATTTTACTATTCTTACCTTACGTTAAAATAAATTTCGGGAATGAATTAATTAGCAAAAAGGCGACTACTTCAACATTTATTTGAAAAAGAAGTTTATGGAGTGCCCGAATTAGTTAGCTTGATAAAAATGAGTAAATCAGTTTTATATAATGGGCTAAACCGGATAAGAGAGAATATTAGTATGTACACATACTATAGAAAATTAAAATTCCTTTAATAGTCCGTTAACTACATACAAGTATAGTAATTTAGACTCCACATAAAATAATTTGCAGTAATTAATTGTAGACCTTCGTCCTGTGTTTCAATTAATTACATTCCGCATGAGACCTGCGCTAGTCTGCACACTAACTTAGTCATAAAAACTTCGGAATTTATAACGCTTGTGAAAAAACAAAATAAAGCAAACAGTTCATACACAAAATGAAGTGTACATAGGTTGTGCGTACATGTATGTATATTTACGATACTATCTAAAATTTCCCTTCAGCAAAATTAATTAAATTAACTTAACTAATGTCAAGTTAATATATATTCAAAATCGTTCCAAGCACTAAAACAACAGATTACATTTTGCACTCTATGGCCCATATATGAATTTAAGATTCAAGCTTTTACCATCACAGATCTAAAGGTCATAGGTCGTACCCAGAGAATATACTATATAGAAAGTAATTTTAGTGTATCACAGGTTTATATAAGCCACTTACCACTTACCTGCCATACAAATAACTAATAGCGGTTTATTAGAATTCTTGAGTTGGGGTGTGATATAAGTATAGCTGCGCTCTCTACAAACTCAGACACTGACTTTTGACACATTCTGACAAATTAAAAAAATTCCTAATGTGTAAATTTGGCTTTTAGCCGGTATTATTCTGTTAGTGTCAGTGTATTGTAAGTCAGAAGCGTGCACAATTTTTAAAATGCCTCAATTAAACGAACTACAAAAGTTGATAATTAGAACTAGGCTAGAGGACGGCATGAGCATTCGGCACATCGCAAATTAAATAAACGTTGATAATGTTGATTTATGTACTAACAGTCTAACCAATTCCAGCAACTGTATTTTTATGCTGTCTTGTCAAAGTTGAATTTACTGTTAGTTATAGTTAACCATTCCTGAATTTGGTATATTGTGAAGGTAAAGTAAGTGATTTATTTATTATTGTCGTATGATACTCGCATTATTCATAATAATAACTGAAGGGTTTTCTAAATTTTTAGGCAGATGATTTTCGAACCATTCTAGAAAATTTTCTCGAGTCATGTCACCATGTTAATCCATGTTTTTACTATTTGTTGCAAAGATTAATTCTGGTCCATGAACAAAACCATTATTGATACCAGCATGTACAGTATCTGTATAGCAAAAGTCAATGATATACTGCCCATGCCAATACTTTTTAAATAATTAATACCTTTGGCCAAATACTTATTGTGCTTTTACAGATTTAATATTCTCCTCTTGCCGTGGTTTTTGAGAGCTTCAATCTTGGAAAACTATGATTTCATCAAGAAAAACAAACTGGAATGCAGTTTCATTTTTAAAACGCATATATTATTGCAAAAACGTTATTAGTATTTGAATTTCTTCATTTTTCAAATTTTTTATTTTATACGCCACTGACATTATTTTAATTAGGTGACATTTTATAAACATCAATATTAAGACGATGTCACAAAGCCAACATTTATTATTTGTCACACTGTCTGAGCTTGTAGTGGCCGCAGCTATCCATGCAGGTTTTTTAAATTTATTACCTCCACAAAAGAAGTTAATTATGCGCACTCAAATTTCTTACTTTTTCATCTTAAAAAGAATTAGTATAATATAATTCTTATTAATATAATAATTATTAATTATATAATTCTGAAAAATATGAAACCACTAAATTATAAGAGAAATAAATTGATTTACATTAAGATAAACATATAAATTGAAAGGGCGAGTGGATAAAGAGGCTAAGTGACATTTTTCAAATTTTGTTTTTATTGTATTAGATGAAGGGGTTAAGTGCAAAGGAAGCTTTGAAATCTTTCAATCACGCAAATTCTGTTATAATTTAAAATATATCAAGTTGATAAAGGGGTAATATTACACCATGTTAATAAAATGAGGTGAATAAGGAAGTTAAATTCACATACCCCCTTTATCCACGTTCAAATTGTTGTATCAGCGCTAATTAACTTATTTATCCATTCCAACAGTAGCGCTTTATTACGCCCTAACCTTAAAAGTTAGTTGTCAAACTTGAATGCTTTCTCGTTGAAAATTAATGGTTAAAAAGGTTCTAGAAGATTCTGCGAGAAAATTAATTGTTCATTACATAGAAAACAGTATGTATACACAATTATTTAAGTACTTATTATTCCTTATTTATTCCGATCTACATATGTGTTCAAGTACTGATACTATTATTGCACATGCATCTAATTTATGCAAGCTTTTCTTCGAAGATCTGTCAGACAAAGGTGTTTTTCTTTTACAAAATTACACTTTCCTTTTGCTATAATTTTAATGTATTCTATATATTTTAGATTCTAGCGATTTTTGTGATGAAAATTCTATTGACGAGTACGTTCTTGAAGGTGATGAAAGTAATAAGAGTTCTCCTAGTAAAAGCGAATATTCTGAAAATGAGGAAACCATTGAAAGTAGTCTACAAGAAGTAGCTAGCACAACATTAAAAAACCGAGATACAAACCAAAGGTTTGTAAAAGAAGTTTTAGACAACCAGAAACTTGAAAAAGAGTTGAAGCTACAGCAAATAGAGCATGGGGAAAAGTGCCCATCTCGAAAAGGATATGAGTTAGCCGATAAAAAGATATGTCTTGATAATTTATGCAGTGACAAATGTAAATTGGAATGTAGCTAAAAATTTTAACATTGACATAAAACAATCTATTTTTAATGAATTTTATCTAATTGATACCAACTCAAACTCTATCCTATGTAAAAGTATTGAAGGGAAGTCTACTGAACGAACAGATAAATCGGCAGCGAAATACAAATATTTTGCCTACGATTACTTAATTACGAGAAGCAAAAAAAAAATTAAATAAATCAAAAGAAATTACAGAAAGGCTCATCAGCACCATCACCTGACAAACCTGGACGTCACTTAAATAGGAACCGTAAAATAACTAACGAAGTAGCAGAATACATCAAAGACCATATTGGTTAATTTCCAGCTGAATCCAGATTGAGTTGGCCAATGTACATAACCGACACATTCACATTCATACTGTTAGGAATAGGTTGAAATGATATTAATTGACATTAAGTACCAGCCTTCGCAACAGGGACCACCGTAGAGCACGTTTAGAATTTGTCGAAAAGCATTTACATTGGGAACTTAATGAACGGGGCAAAATTCTTTTACAGATGAATTCAAATTTTTTTTATTTTCATCTGACAATCGTGTAATGGTTTACAGAAGACCAGGAAAACGTTATGCTCAGTGTAACATTCAATATAGAATAAATTTTAGAGGTGGTTCGGTTATGATATTTTTTTCCTCCTGGTTTGAAGGAATTTTCGGAATGTGTTTGACCGAAATATACGTTTTGAATAATACACTAGTTTGAATTAACACTAATATATTTACAATTAATTATTAATAAATTGAATCTTGGAGATCCATTAAACTTAATATAAGTGTATGAATCTGGCTTTAATAGTAAAGACCGAGAAACTGGCTAATACATTATATTCTTGTAGTGAGATCACTGAGATCTGGGTTGGAACTGAATTTTATTTTTTCAATGAAAGTTTTGTCCCCGCCAGTTACAATGGAGGGAGAAAACAACTAAAATAATTATAATGAAATTGCTCAGCAAAGATTTAACCCTTCTTCAAGGAAAGGTATATGATGCAGTTTAACAACGTCGTAAATGGATTAAAATAAACAATATGCACATGAACTCTTAATTATAATACTGGCAAATAAAATAAATATTAAATACTAAATACAAACAATACAATTGTTACAAGTATTGAATTACCGAGTACGTATATTACAATAAATAGCAAGTGGATTAGAGATAACGAACAGTATTTAAAGAATACAGGAAAAATTCAATATAATAAATACAATAAATGAAATACAATAATGAAACTTATGCTATTATATAGGTCTACATCCGCAAACGAACGAATTTACAAAAAGGATTATATCTGTATTGAGTAAAGAGTTTTATGACCGTAGGTAACAAGACAATACATAAGCAATATAATACCTGACCATTTACGATACTTAACAAATTAGGTATTTGGGAAACTCCAAGATCTTTCTATACACTTTACATTTACAAATAGCATAAATTTAAAACCTATGATTTAATACGTAAAATAAATGCTACTAAATCTATTTGATTATGTTTAAATGAAACTGAAATACAAATTAAATCTATATGGACGGGTCAGAAATAAGGGGGCCTAAACTTAGGGGCACGTAAAAATTTACGTGTGATGGGTAGACAATCGGAAAATGCAGATAAGTATATAGGAAACAATTTGGAACCTGATGTTGTGCCTTTTGCCCCACTTATAGGAGAAGATTTTTTATTAATGCGCGACAACGCAAAACCATGTGGTTACCCAGGTAATGTGGTTAGGAGTTACTTTAATGAAGTGAACATTTTGAACTAGCCTGTTAGAAGTCCTGACCTCAGATTATTTTCGTAATATTCGTTAAATTTGGAAAAGGAAATTTAAAAAACTAGTTTTCGAATGAGATTTTAATTTAAGTAATTTTTGAAGAGGATGTAATTTTTGTCCGCGTAAAGGTTTTCTTTTGCGTTAAATATGAGGTATTTACTAAATTTCAACTGCTGTGATAATTTGTTGACGCAGTGTATGTTTCTCGTTTATTATTAAACTTCAAAGATAGATTTATTCCTGTATTCCTACTAATTACATGTACGTGATATTATAATTTACACAAAAACAAGAAACTAATAATTTGGAACATGTAATTTATAGCATTTTAGTACATAGTTATTCATACTAGTTCTTACTTCATTATTATTGCAGTTGCCGTAATATTGTTTATATAAGACGAACCTGAAAATAAAAATATTGAAAAGATAGAGGCATAGAGTTTCTGTTTCTGAGTTTACATTTACGAGGTGCATTCAAGCTCTAAGGCCTCCGATTTTTTTTCTCCAGACTGGAAAGAGATAGAAGCATGTGCATTGTTTTAAAATGAGCGTGCGTTCGTTGTCAGTACGTCACAGAGATGGTAGCACTGTACGGCAGATGGAATTGTAGCGGCAGCGTCGAGAATGAGAACTGTTTTAGATACTTAAATTGGCTACGTTTTCCTTACTTGAACAGCGTGCAATCATTCGTTTTCTAAATTTGCGTGGTGTGACACCAATTGAAATTCATCGACAGTTGAAGGAGACATGTGGTGATGGAGTTATGGATGTGTCGAACGTGCGTTCGTGGGTGCGACAGTTTAATGAAGGCAGAACATCGTGTGACAACAAACCGAAACAACCTCGGGCTCGCACAAGCCGGTCTGACGACATGATCGAGAAAGTGGAGAGACTTGTTTTGGGGGATCGCCGAATGACAGTTGAACAGATCGCCTCCAGTATTAGCATTTTGTTCTGTGCACACAATCCTGCATGACGACCTGAAAATGCGAAAAGTGTCCTCCAGGTGGGTGCCACGAATGCTGACGGACGACCACAAGGCTGCCCGTGTGGCATCTTGCCAAGCAATGTTGACGTGTAACCAAGGCATGAATGGGACTTTCTTTTCGTCTATTGTGACAATGGATGAGACGTGGATGCCAGTTCTCAATACAGAAACAAAGCGCCAGTCAGCTCAATGGAAGCACACAGATTCACCGCTACCAAAAAAAATTCGGGTAACCGCCAGTGCTGAAAAAATGATGGTGTCCATGTTCTGGGACAGTGAGGGCGTATTCCTCACCCATTGTGTTCCAAAAGGCACTGCGGTGACAGGTGCGTCCCACGAAATTGTTTTGAAGAACAAGTTCCTTCCTGCACTGCAACAAAAACGTCCGAGAAAAGCTGCGTGTGTGCTGTTTCACCAAGACAATGCACCCGCACATCGGACTAACGTTACGCAACAGTTTCTTCGTGAAAACAACTTTGAAGTGATTTCTCATGCTCCCTACTCACCTGACCTGGCTCCTAGTGAGTATTGGCTGTTTCCAACAATGAAAGACACTGTCCGTGGCCGAGCATTCACCAGTCGTGCTGCCATTGCTTCAGCGATTTTCCAGTGGTCGAAACAGACTCCTAAAGAAGCCTTCGGCGCGGCCATGGAATCATGGCGTCGACGTTGTGAAAAATGTGTGCGTCTGTTTTTTATATCAAGGTATACACATTCTTCAGGACATCTTTGTATTATTCCAATGCTTATTTTAAAACGTCTTATAATAAATAATATTTTTCTTTTCTTAGAAAAGGACCATTGCATAAATCTATTAAAATAAACTCATAGTGGGCCATGAGTTGGTGCGGGCAGTTGCACAATGGCAAGGTCTAATTAATTATTTACTGTCACTATCAGTTTGCGTGAATTTTATAGCTTTATTAACATTATTAACGGTAATAATATATAACTAATTTTGCGTAAGTTTTTCTTTATTTTGCTTATTATTAGGGACCGGACACCCGAGGCCCATGACTCATCACCAACGGCCGCACTGAAAATTTGTATTATTAAAGAGTTTTTAATTTTGTTTATATAATTGCAAAACAAACGAGTGGTGATCTATAAAATATGAAATACATTTTTAGTAAATGAGTATTAATATTAACTAGCAATACCTTTTCAAGGTGCTCTTCTGTAAAATTTGTTCTGTTTGAATGAAATATATCCTTGTAGTTAGAAAACGTCCTTTCTACATCGCAACTGGCTATAGGTGCATACTGGAAATATTATTTTATTTCAGCATATTGAGTAATTGGATTTTGACCCATTGTCTCCATACATAATTGCCGCAATGTTATTAAATCTGGATTTATATTAAAAACTGCGCCTAACTTTTGCCGAAGGCCACATCCAAAGTCACTTGGAATATTTTTCAAATTATTAATAGCCACATCTAATGTAGTTAATCCATAATTTAGTTTGAGATTTTTATTTTCAAAATAAGTGATTAGTTTTGGCAAATTTGCAAAGTGTTCATGAAGAAAGTACAACTGATTTTTTAAATTTGGAATTTGTATTAGTTCCTTGTACT
Source organism: Melolontha melolontha (assembly GCA_935421215.2). Taxonomy (NCBI): domain Eukaryota; kingdom Metazoa; phylum Arthropoda; class Insecta; order Coleoptera; family Scarabaeidae; genus Melolontha; species Melolontha melolontha. The sequence continues at coordinate 50,886,532 of OW285239.1, forward strand.
CAGAAATGCTTCGAGCATCGTCATTTAAACATGTAACGAAATTTTGTAAATTATCGAAATTCTCTGCACCGAAACAACCATGTTCCCTATCTAGAACTATTACTGGAAAGAGAGCTAGTGACAAAGGTGGAAGTTTTTCCTTGTAAGAAGCTACTCTCAATGGTGCTCTTCTGAAAACTTTTTTAAAAGCGGATGCAAGTCTATCAACTTCCGGAAAGGTGTCTGATATATTCACAGACTCTGTGGAGAGCATGTGCTACACAAGTAATATGCCGCATATCAGGATATGTTTTCTTTAATAGTCTGTCAATTTTTAACATATATACAGCACTGTTTCTGACAAATAAAAGTATTTTTTCTTTGTACCTACCGTTCGAATGAATCATTTGGTGCATATTCTCCTATATGGTTTTAGCTACTGTTTCCGCATCAACTGTATTTATAACATTTGTTGCTATCACATATGCGTTACATGGAATAGTTGGATATAGTACACCAGCCACAGCAGTTACCACTCATCGTCCTAATATATCCACAGTTTCGTCGGCACTTATCCATAGGTACTGATTTGAAAGATGGCTTCTAATGCGTTCTGCTGCTTTCGTGTAGCACTTAGAAGCAAAATACTTCTACATTTCGACCAGTATATATTTGGAGAAAAGTTTTGAAGGTAGGATTATTAAGTTTATTTAATGAAATATTTGCCGCCATTAAAGTTTCGCAGAGTCCTTCGTTAAAATTGTCAGATTCCCACGGGTCTAATTTCTGTGTATGTGTTTGCGATGCTAAGTAATGTTTTACGTGCGATTTCTTGGAACCTTTTAACGATATTTTACAGACTTTGCAATAAATTTCGGAATCACTGGCCAGTTGCGATGTAGATGGACATACAATCAGTATGACCCTTAATCCAACTCGCCATTGTTTCACGATGCCATTCTCGACCTTGTTCCTTATTATATCAAAAAAAGTAACTTAAACAATGTTAAAAGTATTTTTAATAATATAAAATATTATTAAAAATCTGATGTGGAGAACACTAATACAAGTTCAATATTAATATTTTTGTGAACGTGTCCGAACATATCCCTCCCTAGAGACGCAGATACGTATTTCATCTTCGGGGCTGTGTCTCTATTTTTTTATTTGCTTATTATTTTTTAAATAACACAAGAAGGAATGGTTATATTATTGTATTTGTTTTTCAAATTTAGCAAATTTTTCTTTTGTTCTTCCTTATCAAAGTTTGATTTTTATTGCTGAGAATTATGGCAAATAAATATGTACCTATTTAATAAATTTAGCATTGTCAATCTGTAACTACCAACACCAACTGGACAACATGGCCCATTGTGAGTAACAAAAATTTGCAGAATGCTCTGGTTTTCTTGCATTTTTTTTATCCATTGTGTATGTGTTTTTATTACTTTTCTGGAATCTGTTGAAATTTTTTTTTTTGCAGCAATCAAGAAAAACAAAAATGTTCAATTTGGTAGGGAAGAATTGACTCTCGTTTCTGGTAAATTAGATGTGACAAAAAGATAATTCGCATTGCTGTATGTAATATTTCCGAAACCGCTTAATTTTATGTATAGATCATTAAAATAAGATAATAAATAAAAATGTTAGTCTATGAAAATTTTTGTGGAAAACCCGGTATACTTTCCTTTTTATTCCTTAGATGGCGTTGACTAACAAATTAAAAGTTTTAATTAACAAAGATGCTAACTATTGTGATATTTTTGCGGATGCGAAAATAAAATATTAATATGTAAGGTGGCGTCCTGGTGGTAGGTATCGATAATAATGTTGGTCAATTGTAGTGAATTGCCTGTTAAGTGGAAAGCAAGAACCAACAATATTAAAACAGAGATAGTATGTTTAATATGTATGCACATACATGCACGGAATTGTGTTGTTTAGGTAGCTCTAGTTGTAAGGCACATAGACATGTATGTACAGGACTACAATATGCTCGTGTTCAATTATAATCACCGATTCAAGGATCTATCGTTTCTGAAAAACGAGTAACTCATAAAGTAATCTTTTAATACTTATATGTATAACAATACTAGATTGGTTTGACGATATAGTGATTTTTGGATAGAGGAAGCTAGGGATCATAAAGATTAGTATGTTTTTGATATTTGGCAACTAACTAATTATAGGATTGTTTTATTTTATTGTGAATATGGAAAAAATCAATTTCGTGTATTGATAAAACATTACATTTTTCATGAGAAAACCATTCAAAAACCGTAGAAGAGTTAAGAAATTATTACGGAGATTCTGTCTCTTCACATGAAGTGGTAATATGTGCGTTGTGAAATATGTTAGGTGGGCTGAATGAAGAACAAGTAGGAGTAAAAATTTAAATGAGTGTATAGCAAGCTCCACGTTATATATTTTACTCTAATAAATTACTAAGTCATAGATGTGTAGTTTACGCCACCTAAGGTATCTTGCAAATTGATGTAAAACTAAATACAAATCTCCCCAATAATTCTAACCCTGCGCAAACTTACCCCTCCGCTCGCGAACTTATCTGGCGCTTGCTATATTTCTTTGTGTAAAATAAGCAATAATCGAATGTAAAAATATAAAGAATGATACACAAGTATTAATGCATACAGTATTTATATATAAAACGTATTTATTTAATATTGTGCGATGTATATAATATTCTCACATAGAATTTATAATAATACTAGCTAAACACGGCCACATTTCGCTGTGGCTCACAAGAGAAGATCCGGAACCCGGGAATTCAAAAAATTATAAAATTTTGGGAACAAGTACATCACATATAGGTATGTACTACGCAATTTTTTTTCTCCGGAAAAGCACACTGGATGAAATGGATTTTTGAAAATTCGAAATTTTCCATTTTGCCTCTGCGGATAACTCGTTAACGGTAAGAGGCAGAGCAAAAGTTTTAACACAAAAAATGTTTGTTTGAATGAGTGTAATGAAGCAGACAGGCAACAAAAACTTTTACTGTATTTTTTCATTATATTAGATTGTTTCTTATTTAAAGATGCATTACACCGGTAAATAGTAAACATGTTTTTGTAAAAGAAATTAGGCTGACAAAGAATGAGATAAGCAAGTAGTATATATAACTTGGTTTGTTATATAGTAGACCTGTAATATTGAAAGTGATCGCTATAAGTATTATAAATGTAATTCGTTTACTGATGGTAAAGTTCCAAATTGCCAATAATAATAATAGCCCCCTGTGTATCCCAAAGAAATCGAATTGCACGACATAATAAAAAATATTCTTCTCCATGTTCAAAGAGAAACATCGTTTTCACTGAAAACTGATACAACTCTAGAATTTTCATTTAGGGATATTCTGGGAGGCCAATGTTCGTGAATCCAGTGTTGGCTTCTAGCTCGACTATCCCAAAGGCACAAAAAGCATGGAAACTTTGTATATCCTCTTTGCAAGCCAAGTAAAAAGCTTACCATTTTGAGATCCACATAGGAGACTCAGTCTGTATATTTTAGTAACTTTATAACCTTCTCAATGTCATCATATGTTTCCTTTAGTTGAACAGAATGTCCAATAGGAATTGAACTGAAAACATTCCCATTGTGTAGTAGGACACATTTGAGGCTTCTGCTGAAACTGCTGATTAACAAACGCCACTCACTTGGGTCATATTGTAAAACGCCAATTTTAGTTAGCAAACCTGGCGCACTGTTACTATAGTATTTTTACGATAAGAATGCAGTTGCGTCACCAATGTGCGTCACAGAACGTTGACAAGTTTATTGTTTACATCTTGCAAATGATTGCCATTTTGGTTATAGGTTATGTTACGAAATCAGCTAAAAACTTTTTTTTCTTACAAATGCCATTTAGATTATATCTTAAACTGTTAAGAATGTTAATATTGTATATTTATCACAAAATACATGGTTTATGTTAATTAATAAAAGCAATTGTATTACTACTTTAATTTTTCAAAATTTATAAATATTATATCAATATACAAAAAGCTTGTGTTTATGTATGACAATACGTTATGCACGTATAAAGCATTGTTACAATATGAAACAGACATGTAAATAATTTACATATCTGTAAATGTACACATGGACAATACACCTCGTATTTTCAGCATTTACTTCTGCTTAATACATATGTTTCTGCCATCTAGGCGTCATCAGTCAAGCTAGTGAAGCAATGTATACAAATTGATACAAATCAATTAAACAAATGATTTGTATCTGTATTTACATTTTACTGAAACCACCCAACAAAGATAAAGCAAGTTTCGTCCTATAAGGTGACACTATTTAATAAGTGACATCTTACGGAACGAAAGAGACTATGTCGGAAGGCGACCTTTCGTTCGAATAGCTATGCTGTTACAGGAACAAACAGGAACTTCCGACATAGTCTCTTTCGTTCCGTAAGATGTCACTTATTAAATAGTGTCACCTTATAGGACGAAACTTGCTCTATCTTTGTTGGGTGATTTCAGTAAAATGTAAATACAGATACAAATCATTTCTTTAATTGATTTGTATCAATTTGTATACATTGCTTCACTAGCTTGACTGATGACGCCTAGATTGCAGAAACAAGTGTATTAAGCAGAAGTAAATGCTGAAAATACGAGGTGTATTGTTTATGTGTACAGTTACAGATATGTAAATTAATTACTTGTCTGTTTCATATTGTAACAATGCTTTATACGTGCATAACGTATTGTCATATATAAACACAAGCTTTTTGTATATTTACCGCCATCTGGCACGTTGTTAATGGACTACACCGACAAACGTATTTTTTTGTTCCTGTAGTAGCATAGCTATTCGAACGAAAGGTCGCCTTCCGACATAGTCTCTTTCGTTCCGTAAGATGTCACTTATTAAATAGTGTCACCTTATAGGACGAAACTTGCTCTATCTTTGTTGGGTGATTTCAGTAAAATGTAAATACAGATACAAATCATTTCTTTAATTGATTTGTATCAATTTGTGTACATTGCTTCACTAGCTTGACTGATGACGCCTAGATGGCAGAAACATATGTATTAAGCAGAAGTAAATGCTGAAAATACGAGGTGTATTGTCCATGTGTACAGTTACAGATATGTAAATTATTTACATGTCTGTTTCATATTGTAATTATATCAATGTTTTAGAATAAAAAACGGATGGAATGGAAATAGTTTATTACGGTTAGTATTAATAATTAAGCTACATACGTTAAACTAAAGAACAGAATACATGTACAGGTTTTATATTTTTTAGTTTAATCACAGTACAATCACGAGTTTCTCTTAGGCACAGGTAATAAGTAAAGGTGTGGTACTCAAAGTACTTGCCAATAGGATAGTATTAGGTATTATATGTGGTATAATATAAAGTCAAATAAATATTAACACCATCATATATTGGCTCTTCATTTCACAAATATTTTCATTCGAACAAAAGGTAAAAATGCAGTCGTAGCTTATAGCTTAAAATATCATCTTCCTCTTCTTCTAAACTAATTATGAAAGGTCTGATATTATTTTGATGAAATCCTACTTCCCTGTTTCACAATTTTTTAAATCGCAGCTTCAGTGTGATTGTCACACATTTAGCTCACGCTTCAGCAGTTACTTGACTTAGTGCTTCTTGCACAACCTTTTACAGCCTTCATTCGTCTTACCATATTTACCTATATTATTAGAGTAATATCTTTTTGCAATCCCCAAAATTAATTCTATAAGGTTTAAAAATACAATGATATGGAGGAAGAAAATGAACTGTGAGGCCATATTGCTCTGGTAATTCATCGGTTTCATAAATAAATGATGTTTTATGCCTTTAAATAAAAACTATGGTCTATCTGAACTAAATTTAGTAATTATTTTATGTACTAACAGTCTAAAGAACTCCAGTAACTGTGTTTTTAAAGCTGTCTTGTCAAAGTTGATTTTATTGTTCTGAATTTAGTATTTTGTCGAAGATGAAGTTGAAGATTTATTTATTATTGTAATATGATAGCTTGCATTATCCATAATAATAACTTCAAGTAGCTGATTTTCGAACCATTATACAAAATTTTCTCAATTCATATCACCGTAATAATCCATACTTTTACTATTTGTTGCGAATATTACTTCTGCTCCAGGAATGAGACCATTACTATTACCAGCATGTACAACTATGTATCTACAAAACAAAAGTCAATGATATGTTGCCTGTGCCAATTACTGCTTAAGCAATTAATACCTTTTGCTACTCACTTGTTTTCTTTACAAATATTGTTGCAAAAAGGTTATTCATTTCAAAAAAATATCAGAAAATTCCATCAATGCTCGTTTAGAGGCGTCTTTCTTAAAATAGGAACCAATATTTTGCAATATTTTGTTATGAGAGACGATAATCCCAGAAAAATAAAATTACCAATTAATATGCAAAGGTGACGGACAGATCACAGGCGGATATCATATGATAATCATACGTGACAACATTGTACGGAACATTGATAAAACAAATTTCGTAAAATGTTGAAGAAGTTGCATATACTACATTAGTAAATTGAAGCATTTAGGTTTTCAGGCTTCAGGTTTTCTGCAACGATAAAATGTTATTTACGTACTTTGATTAAGTAAGTTTTTTTCATTTAATCTTGAAGCTTGCAGTTCCAATAATTTCTTTTATAGGCCCAAATCCCTTACTAAATCATTTAATTCTGCTTGAGTAAATCATTAGAAATTATATCTTCATAGTCGCAATCTACACCTGAATCTTGCTTCTCAATAGCATCTGCCATATCTTCAGCGTACGAGTACTCAAATGAAGGAAGTTTTTCATAAGCTGATACGGGTATTTCAATCGGAATGAGGCACTGGTCGAATTGCGGAATCGTTATTAGAATACAATATAATTTTACTCTTATTTTTCTTCTTATAACCGGAGGTCTGCACTAAACAAAAATAGCAATCATCTACGTGGTTTTTCAGTTCCCGCCATATTATTGGAACGCCAATAGCTAATTTCTGGCGTTTTCCCTTTCTCCACTACCGCAAATTTTCCACACATGGTTTGCAAACATTATGTGGAGACCTCATGAGAGATGACTTGTCCTCATCAGCAAGTTTTACGTCAAAATAAGCCATTCGTTAAGAAAATGTTTCTTAACGAAAGCAGTAATAGTCACCCTTTAGCTGGGAACGGTGAAGCCGCCACAAATGTAGCAGAACGAATCGGCACTATTTACACATCTTCGAGTAGTAGACATGATGGAGTTTCTTCCCTAACAACTAACATGTAACTAACGTTTTGGTATCATCCTTGTTTACTTTTAAATAGTCTGAAGTGGTGAATACTTTTCTACTAAAATCTCATTAAACTCTAATATGTTCACTTAATTAACAGGATTAGCTTAATAGACTTGCATTTCTTTACAATTGTTTATTATTTAATTAGGTTATTAACCCTGAAATGCTATTTCGGGTACACATGTACCCCAGCTTTCTTCAAAAATCCCTCTAATCGAAAATAGATGGAGCTGCGCTCGCGGGCTTTTGAGTAGTTTCAGCACACGATGCGACAGTTCATGTGCGATATTGGTGAAAGACAGCGCCTTTGCATTTTGAGATATTTGATAGTTGGGTACATGTGTACACCAGTGTAGCAGAATAAGACTGTATTAAATTTATTTTCGCTTGTAAGTATATATTTGTTTTACTAAATTATTTGATTATATTATTAACGTTTTTACTGCATAGTTTATGCTATTTTTTAATTTAATTTTTGTTTTTTAGATCACGCAAGTAATGGCTTCTCGAAATAAGATTTTCGATCGAACAAATCCTGATGATCTAGCTGAAATACACCGTATTCTTTATGATTCTGATTCCGAGGGTTCTCAGGACGAAATCGATGAGGACGATGTTAATATACCAGATTTTAGAGAGGACCTCGAAGAGGACAAAGAGTCTGAAACTGAAGACGACCCAATAGTTTCCTCTATTCCAGTTCAACCTCAGGATCCCTTACCACCCGTCTATGATTCTGAGGACGATGTACCCTTGGCACAGATACAGCTTGCAGATCAAGATAAGGTTAAAGTTTTCAAGGTTTCCACCAAACTAAGGGGCAAAAATGGATTCAAATGGTCAGGTGTGGAAGGAGCACTTCATCGTACACCAAAAAGAAATCTTGTTATGCATTTACCCGGAAATAAAAATGAATCAAGACAAATACAATCAGGAATAGAAGCATGGCAATTATGTTTCACCAGAGAAAATCTGGATTCGATAACAGAACATACCAACAAAGAAATAAAAATTCAAAGATTGAAATATGGCAAAGAAATGGGCAATAGTGATACAGAAGATACACCAATAGCTAATAAACCTTCCTACACCAGAGACACAGATAAAGTTGAAATGATGGCTCTCTTTGGTTTATTCTATTATGCCGGCGTAATGAAGATGAATGGAGTATTTACAAAAGAACTCTTTGATAAAGACAGTGGTATACCCATATTTCGAGCAACAATGCCCGAAGCACGTTTTAGATTTTTAGTAAACTGCCTCCGGTTTGACGATAAAAACTCCAGAGCTGAAAGAAGAGAAATCGACAACCTTGCAGCATTTCGAGAAGTTTTTGAGAGATCTATAAACAAAATGAAAAACTTATATGTACCTTCGGAGTATACCACAATTGATGAACAATTGGTTGGATTTCGTGGCCGATGTCCTTTCAAAATGTATATTCCTTCAAAACCCGATAAATATGGGATTAAAATTGTGATGTGCTGTGATGCTAAAACGGCTTATGTACTCGACGCTGAAGTTTATATAGGCAAAAACTCAACAACATCTAATATTCCTGTTGCCCAGTATTATTGCGATAAACTTACCACTTCTTTTCAAGGAACCAATAGAAATCTGACAATGGACAACTGGTTCACATCTGTGCCGACGGCAAAAAACCTTTTAGAAAAACAAATTACAGTTGTAGGTACACTGAAGAAAAATAAAACAAAAATTCCTCCATCATTCTTGGACCTCAAGGAGAGGCAGATAAACTCCGCCATGTTTTGCTATAGTGACCAACTTACATTATTATCATATTGTCCACCAAAAACTAAGAAAAAAGCTGTTATCATGCTTTCAACAATGCATGAACAAGGTGATGAGTCAAATACCACCAAATTACCAGAAATTATAGAATTTTATAATTCCACCAAGGGAGGAGTGGACACTTTGGACCAACTGTGCCACACTTATTCTACTAGTAGAAAAACACGCCGTTGGCCATTATGCCTGTTTTATAATTTGCTAAATATTGTGAGATATAACTCGTTGGTACTTTTAAGAAGTTCGAATGCACCAAATAAAGAAATTGTCAAAAACAAAAGAGATTACCCGAAAAAACTTGCACTTGATTTAGTGAAACCTCATATGCAAAGTCGCTTGCAAACTTCAACCATGAGGCGTGAACTCCGTCAAACTATATGCAATGTACTAAAAATAACCCCTCCAGTAGAAGTACTAACAAGGCCACCTGCTACCACCGGTAGATGTTCATTTTGCCACAGAAACCAAGACCGAAAATCGAGGGTCAACTGCGATATATGCAGAAAATTTATTTGTTTACAACATCAAAAGAAAATTTGTTCAACTTGTGCGGAGTGATAATAAAATACTATTTTGCTGAATAAACCCAAATGTAGAAAGTTATGTTAACTTATATGATTGTTTCGGCCTTTACTTGATGAAATTCCATTATAACTATTAAGATAAAATAAAACAAATTTTATGAATTTCACTTTTTAATTATCACTGTAACGAGTCGTTTCGCACCAACCTGGGCTTCGTCAGACATATAACTAACTTATTTACAAAATATTTTTTATATTAAACACAAGTAAACAGTAACAAGCAAAAACACATGTTTTATTTTAAAAAATAGTCAGAGGGATGGGTGCTTTTTATTACGGGATGTACTGTTCTTAAGTAATAAAACTAAAGGTTTACATTATATTACAGGGATAAAGAATTCTATGGAAAAATACAAAAATACTATACACTATGTAACTGTCTGCAAATCAAATAAATAGATTAAGTAAGGGTGAATTATTTGTTTCTAATTGATCATTTAAGATCTTGTCAGTTTTCTTGATTTTATTGATTTCCAGTGACTCTAATAAATTAAGTTTTTTGCCCTTATTTTCTATATGTAATATTTTAAATTCTTTGTTAAAAATGTGGTTCGTTGAATTGATATGAGACGCATATGAAGAGTCACTTTTATTATTTCTAAATGAAGAAAAATGTTCTTTGACGCGTACTTCAAACGATCTGCCTGTCTGTCCGATATAAGTCATAGGGCAACTACCGCAGGTTAACTCATAGACCCCTGACTTTTTATTGTTGTTTGTTAAATCCTTATTGTTTTTTATAAATTTGGATAAATTGTTATTAGTTTTAAACGCTGTATTAATGTCAAACTTTCTTAAATATTTACAAATTTTTGTGCTTGAAGAGCCTATAAACGTGATCATTTTAAATTTTTGGGTGTTATTATTTAATATTGGGTAAACTTGTGATATGGCTTTTGTACGGAGTTTTTTATTTAAAATGTTATCTATTATATTACTTTTATATCCGTTGTTGATAGCTATTTGTCTAATTAAATTTAACTCTTTCTCGAAATTTGTTTGGTTCAACGGAGTATTTATTAATCTATGTATAAGACTGTGATAAGCCGCTAATTTGTGTTGTATCGGATGGCAAGAAGTGTTATGTATAGTAATATCTGTAGTTGACGGTTTGTGGTAAATAGCAAAGTTACATTTATTGTTAATTCTATTAATCGTTAAATCGAGAAAGTTAATACTATTATTTGTTTCCTGTTCCATTGTAAACTTAATATTTTGATGCAATGTATTTATATAATCAAATAAGAAATTTAATTGTCTATTTGTTCCTATGAAACCTAGTAATATGTCATCTACGTATCTATACCAAAATAATACATTTTGAAAAAGAGGATTTTTTGAAATAGAATTTTCAAGATGATCCATAAAAATCTCAGCTAATAACGGGCTTAGGGGATTACCCATGATTAAACCTTCTTTACAAGTGTATATGTTTTCATTAAATTGAAAGTAATTTTGTTCTATGCATAAGTTTAGTAGATCAAGAATTTCATTAATAATTAACGGATTTACATTATTTTTATGGAGCAGATCTTTTACTAAAATAACCGTTTTTTCTGGAGGGATACTAGGGAATAAATTTTGAACGTCGAAGGAAATAAGTTTTGTGTTAGACGTTAAAGTAACGTCTTTGATTTTGTTTATTAGTGCATATGAGTTTTTTACGCTTAATTTAGGTTTAAAACCTGTATATTTAATAATATAATTATATCTATAAGCCTTTTCGAGAGTTTGTAGGACGGAGCTGTCACATATGAAACAACCGGACGAATCGGGTGATATTCTTTATGTAATTTAATAAGGGAATATAATTTTGGCGGTTGAGGGTTCATGATAATTAAACTATTTTGTTCCTTTTCACTAAAAAGATTAGCAGAATTTCTTATAACTGTTTTTAGTGTGTGTTGAAATTTTTCTGTAGGATCTCTCTTAATTATTTTAAATTTATTCATTACTAAAAACTCATTCGTTTTATTCAAATAATCTGCTCTGTTCATTGCTACAACCGTTTTCCCTTTATCCGCTCGAGTAAAAACTATCGAATTATGAGTAGATTTATTCTTAATAGATTTGATAATCTTAAGTTCCCTATTCTGATTTATGTTTTCGTTTTCCCGTTTAAGGATGTTTGATGCAGCAAATTTATTGGACAAATTATTAGGGGTATCTGTTAATGCGATTTCCGTCTCTACAGCTAAATAATAATAATAATTGACATTAATACAGCGTTTAAAACTAATAACAATTTATCCAAATTTATAAAAAACAATAAGGATTTAACAAACAACAATAAAAAGTCAGGGGTCTATGAGTTAACCTGCGGTAGTTGCCCTATGACTTATATCGGACAGACAGGCAGATCGTTTGAAGTACGCGTCAAAGAACATTTTTCTTCATTTAGAAATAATAAAAGTGACTCTTCATATGCGTCTCATATCAATTCAACGAACCACATTTTTAACAAAGAATTTAAAATATTACATATAGAAAATAAGGGCAAAAAACTTAATTTATTAGAGTCACTGGAAATCAGTAAAATCAGTAAAATCAATAAAATCAAGAAAACTGACAAGATCTTAAATGATCAATTAGAAACAAATAATTCACCCTTACTTAATCTATTTATTTGATTTGCAGACAGTTACATAGTGTATAGTATTTTTGTATTTTTCCATAGAATTCTTTATCCCTGTAATATAATGTAAACCTTTAGTTTTATTACTTAAGAACAGTACATTTTTTTTTTTTTTATAAACCGTAGCGAAAGTTTTGTATAGACATCCCGTAATAAAAAGCACCCATCCCTCTGACTATTTTTTAAAATAAAACATGTGTTTTTGCTTGTTACTGTTTACTTGTGTTTAATATAAAAAATATTTTGTAAATAAGTTAGTTATATGTCTGACGAAGCCCAGGTTGGTGCGAAACGACTCGTTACAGTGATAATTAAAAAGTGAAATTCATAAAATTTGTTTTATTTTATCTTAATAGTTATGTTAACTTGTTTTTGCGTTATATTTAAATAAACACATTTATTGACAAAAATTAGCTAACATTTATTTGGGGTACACCTGGACCCCACTGTAGCAGATTAAGTCCTGAAAATTGTGTAGCGTTCCAGGGTTAAGTACTTACATATTATCAGGTACAAGTGTACATTATGCTAATGAGATAAATGTATTTGTCTTTCAATTCTTTCAGCAATTAAGAATTTGCTGCATTTTCTTAACGATTTTTAAGAGTTTTGAAATCGCAAACAGGAAATGCTGTAGAAAGAAAACTTGACGTCATAGGGACAAATGGAGTTCATATTTGGCATAAGCGTTCCAATATTAATTAAAAACAAGTGTCAGATTATAACCAGCAGAAAATAAATTAATTGTTGGCCAGTGTTATTAATCGTTAATTAAGTATGCAAAAATAAAACATTCCTATTTTACCATGTTTTTAATACCATGCATGAACGTTTCTTTAATGGACGCTGCCTTTCCCTAATAAATTATCCGTTGTGAAAAAACCAGTAAGTTTCAGCAGTGAAAATACGTATATTCAAATTCGCATTTTGTTTTGAAGGACATTGTAAAGTATATCATGTCTATTTATAAATTCAGTAATGAAACTAGTATTTTCATGGTGGACGCAGACTAATTAAACGGACGCCTATAATGGTTTAATTAAATTTACGTAAACTTCTTCAAAACTAACAGGAAGCTATACTAAATTATTTAATTAACGTCAAAGTTTTATAAACTACATATAATTATTTCCATTACAGGAATAGCTATTTACAACTTTGTATTTTTCCGACGAACTTTCCTATTAAAGTTTGCACAGCAACAGTTGTAATAAAATTGTAATCGTTGTGTTCACATTGCTGTTAAATCGTTTCAACAGAGCAGATTATTTGATATGTTTATTGTATGCATGGAGGAAATTCCAGAGCAGGATATAACTTCTTTATACTATGAGAAACGCAAAATGGATTGCATAAACTATATGAGAAATCAGTGCTAGATAAGCTTACGATACAGTACCAATAAGTAAGCTTTACTTGCCTACGGTTAGGTAATTATATCGCGGAAGAAGTACGATATATATGACATGTTTCGGAAGTTAGCAGATGAGTACAACATGAGGATGATTTGACGGAATGCGGGACTAAAAATGAAATAGTTGAATTACGGGAACGATTTTTTTTATTTTTCACCATATTCCCTTCAGCATTAATACACTTGGACAAGCGGTGGTGGAGTGTCATTATATTAGTTGCATAATCATCACAGTTAATGTCATCAAAATATTGCTCTACTTCTGCAATAACGTCTATTTTGGACTTCTTTTCGACGAGCACAGCTTGAGTTTTGGGAAGTGGAAGTCTTGAGAGGTTATATTTGGCGAATAGGGTGGTGGGGGCGCTACCTGGAATCGTAATTCATCCAGCTTCTCCAGAACAGTGCGAGGGGTGTGTGACCGTGCATTTTTTTGATCGTATAGAACTTTTTATTGAGCCATCTTAAGTCTTTCGTCGGTAATGGTAGCTTTTAATTTGTCCAGGAGTATAACATAGTTTGACACTTTGCAAGATAGTCGATAAGAAGGATCTCCCCTTCGAATACCAAAATATCGTGGCCATTACCATTCTAGCCGAAGGAAACGTCCTCCACTGCTGAAATTGAAATTGCCGTTTCTATTCTGACAGTAATATAGTCAAGCTTCGTCACTCTTTGATTTCGTAACATAACAGCATTAATTTTTTCAACAATTTCTGGAATGAAAACACGCTTTGGTGGTACAGGACGTTCTTCAACTTCGAGATTTATGTCATCACGTTTAAAATGAGCAACTCAGAGACAAATTATGATCCTCAGAGAAGCATGTTTGTTGGACATCCGGCAAATTCTCAGTTGCATTCTTATTCTTAAAAACAAGTACTGATTTTCACCACGAATAGTGATTTTATCCATTTGAAAACTTACACCAAACACGTCTTCTTTAAGCAACTATATCTGTCAAACTAAACCTCAAGACTGTATTGAAAATTTAAATATCTTCTTTGGAAAGTATGGCCTACTCGAAAATATTACTAATTTTTTTCCCAAAAAGAAGTTTTTCTATTTTGCGTTCGAAATGAACTCATTATGAAACCCAAAACAGTATCGAAATGAGCTCCATTTCGATACGCTTTTTTTCATTTTTCAATGTTGGCGTTATTCGAATACATAAATAAATAGCATTGCTGTCATTTGATTTTAAGAATTTATGTACATTTGACATATATGATATATGTCCGTATTTTACACAAACAACGTATTTTGTATACAATTGACAACAACATATATATGTTTCTATGTCCCTCATGTTTATATTTTTAAATGAAGTATCAAGTAATGTTAACGAAAATTAGTAAATAATATGTAATATAATATACTTCGCGGATAGCAAGATTTAAATTTGAAAATGTCAAGTATCAATGTGACCAACTGCATGCTTTATATAAAAATTAAACTCTGAACTTTCAAATTTAATAATTCCAATTTAAGCAATTTATTAATGTAAAAAACGCAAAATAGAAAAAATAGTATAAAAAACTCGTTTCATAAGGCCTTTTGCCGCACTCCCTCTTTAGAAAACTCGCCGCAAGCGGCTCGCTTTCTAAACTGATCTCGTGCGGCAAAATGGTGCCTTATGAAACTCGTTTTTTAATATACTATTATGGTACAGTTATGTGCAGAAAAAACTCGGACAAGCTATTTTTTCTATGTAAATCTGGTTCACCCATACTTAAATTTGAATTGTCACTTAAATGTCAAATTGAGTTGTCAAAGTGAGAGTTTTATTATAATGCCAAGACAATTGTGTAATCAACAAAAAATTCAAATCATTTCCGAGCTTCAAAAAGGACGAACAATTAGAGAAGTAGCGTTTACTTTCGGAGTTAATAAAAGCACCGTACAAAATGTCAAAAACCGTTGGGAGCAAGAACAAACAATTAACAGAAAACAAGGAGGCGGTAGAAGAAGGATTTCTTTAGAACATCATGATACCGCTTTAGTGAATTACTTAAGAGAACGTCCGTTTTCTTGTGCATTAGATGCTGTTGCAGCAACAAATTTCCCGGGTTCTCAGTCAACAGCCTGCAGAAGAATTCAAATGTCAGACATTAAAAATTGTTTTGCAGCCAAAAAAAGTATTTTGTCGGAACGCCATAAACAGGGCAGAATAATCTTTGCACTAAATTATTTGTACAAAGATATTGAATTCTGGAATAAAGTAATTTTTACTGACGAAAAGACGTTTCAATCGACTTACAATGGACACATTAAAGTGTATAGACCGAGAAATACTAGATATGAAGAATCATACGTATCTAATGCAGGTCAGTCGCAACGTTTCTCTGTTAATGTATGGGCTGCTATAACTGCTAATGGACTAGCTATCTGTTGGAGAATTGATGGTAGATTCAATGCTTTAGCATATCTAAATATTTTGGAGAATATAATACCATTATTTCGTGAACATCACCCAAATAATAATTTTATTCTCCAGCAAGATAATTGTTCAGTACACACGGTAGGAATAATAACTCAGTGGTTACAAACTAATAACATCGAAACTTTGATTTGGCCCTCCAAATGCCCGGATGTAAACATAATTGAGAATATCTGGGGTATTATTGTTAAAAAAATGTACGAGCGTCATTTTAGACCAAATAACAGAGAAGAGCTGTGGAATGCAATAATTGAAGCATGGCAAGAAATAACTGAAAACGAAAATCTTATAAGAAACTTGTATTCGTCTATTCCCTTGCGATTGACCAATATATTAAATGCAGATGGTGCCATGACGAAATATTAGTTTATATATATTTTATGGTTTATTTGTAGATTCTTTATAATGTTGACTGTTAATTTTATTAAAGTTAATTCATTTTATTGAAATTCGTCTCTTTACTTCAACATATAAAAGGAGTTTTACTCATATATTGGCATATAATGCTATAATTCAGGTGACATGTGTTTGATGTGTACGACTTTTTTTTGGAAATGTGTCAATAGTGGTATAGGTTCACACAACTAAACACTTGTCCTACTTTTTTCTGCACACAACTGTACCAGGATCCACAGTAAGAACAATAATAAACGATAGAAACAAGAATTCGCGATGCCGTGAAAAATTAACAATTTGGGCAGGACGCAATACATGAAGATTGTAGACATGACTTAAAGATAGATAAAGATTTCATCAAACATGTAAAAGAATATAAATATCTCGAAAGATACATCAAAGAAGAGTGTTAACAATTTTTTTGGAAAGTACTATAAGGTACAATGCAGAAGTGTAACATATAAATAAAAATATAAAGAAACAAAATTATTTGTAAAAATGTACTGGAGGAAACGTTACAGATTACAAATAAGGAATCGGCTGGGAAACAAAAGTATTAGAGAAAACACGAACATAAAATAAATCACTAATAGACAACAAATATACACACGCGAAGAATGAAAAATAATGAGACTGTTATTGAAAGTTTCAATATATAAATCACAATAGATAAGACAAAAGAAAGACTGAGAAAACGCCCTAAATGACACAAAATGTGAAGGCAGATCCCAATTTTGGCATAATGATTTATGTACTATTTGAATACTTTTTTATAAATCGACCCTATTATTCCTATCTTCTGATAACCTTTGCGATATTTCCTATACGACATTTCTTTTTACTTGATTACGTATATGTAATGAACGTTTTTTTGAAAAGTCCTATCTATTACGAAGCGTCTTTAGAAATTTTCTATTTGTTAAAATATTCTTCTTAGTATAACGTTTCACTTCATTTTTCATTTAATATGTTTTTGATTACAATTACCTTTAAAACGTTTGATTTAATAAAGATAGTCTTTATTACGTGTCACACGCAACCGGTCTTGTCATTTATATTGAGAAATGTGGATTTTAAATTAACTTTTTATAAATTTCTCATGTTTCCAAAGAAAAAGCGACAACCAGTTTAAAATAGAGTAAAGGCTCCATATTAATATATTAAAACAAACGCAATAAAATAAGTTTGCGAAACTTGATTTAACTCCTAAAGATTCAAAAAATTTTTGCTTTGCTTATAAATTGCGTTATTTGTACCAAATTAGTAGTGTATTGTAATGATAAAACAATACTACGGATTCACCATTCTTATTATTTAAAATATATATACAATGACTACAACCGCGTGAGCGAGAAAAATTCCATCGCTTTAAAAGTCACGTGCAAAATAAATTTTCAAGCAAAGTTAACCTCTTGACCTAACCATTTCACAAGACAAAAGATACCAATTACAATGCTGTTCGGACTTAAGTAGACAACGCTGCTTAATTCCTTCAAAAAACACAAAATAGAGGTAGAACTATCGGGAAAAAAATATTAAAAAGGAGGATCTAATTAGAAGAGTATTTCGATACAGAATAATTAAGAAGAGAAGGAAAAAAAAACGAAGCAAAGCCATATTCATAGAATTTGTAATTAAGTACACAGCAAACGAATGTTTAATTACAGGAAAAATAGTCCAGGACAATACTCAAAGATGTCGCGATTATTCTACTACAACTATGGAAAAATGTTCAAAAGGAACAAAAAGAAATTGGTACCTGAAAATTCTACAAGGTCCATGGACACATCAATAGTTATGAAAATATTTCCAAAATATAGGATTTTAATTTAAATAAATATAATTACGATAAAATATATTAGTACGCCATTTTATCACGCAGATTAGATACACACACATACACCCATATACACATGCATGGGTAAATACTGCTGTCAGACTCCTGTAACGTAACCTGTATTGCAAATGAAACAGACATGCAATATACACATCTGTAACTGTACACATGGACAATACACCTCGTATTTTCGAGAATTTACTTCTGCTTAAGACACGTGTTTCTGCCATTTATTATTAGGCGTCATCATTTAAGCTAATGAAGTAATTTAAAGCTTAAATCGCCTATAAGGTATAGTAAATTTTCTGCTATCAGGTAGCACCACATAATATAGTGACATCTGACGGACGAAAGAGACTATGCCGAAAATGGCAACCCTTCCCTTGACCGGCTGTGCCGGTACAGAAGGGAAGAAAATACGTATATAGGTGCAAGTCCATTAACACGATGCCAGATGGCAGTAAATATACAAAAAAGGTTTAAGTATATCAATACGTTAAGCACGTATTACGCATTTGTTACAAATGAAACAGACATGCAATATACACATCTGTAACTGTACACATGGACAATACACCTCGTATTTTCCAGCATTTACTTCTGCTTAAGACACGTGTTTCTGCCATTTACTAATAGGCGTCATCAGTTAAGCTAGTGAAGTCATTAAAAGCTTAAATCGCCTATAAGGTATAGTCAATTTTGACCTATCAGGTAGCACCACATAATATAGTGACACCTGACGGCATAGTCTCTTTCGTCCGTCAGCTAACAAATAAGTGTGTGACGGTCCTTGCGAGGTCATTGTCCGTACAAAGATCTATACAATGGATTTTTTTTATTTGTAGTTTCATCTATAGTGAGCCACAGTCTTTTATTTTATACAACGGTTTTTACACTATTATCTATTTTTTCGCGCACCGTCGGTAAATACCTACGTAGCGTCCTCAGACTTGATAGTTTCCACGTAGGATTGTATTTGTTCCAAAACTGACGAAACATTCTTTGTCCGATTTTTTTAACCGGTAGGTTTATTACATGCACTTAACATCATACTTAAATCACAAAGAAATTCACTCAACGGTCTCTCTCCGTCTCTTTTTAGATATGTATGTTGCACTATTCACATGTTTTCTACATAAACGGTGGATTCCAGCATAATACATTTTTCTCACAAACTAAGCACCTCACTACATTACCATTACATATTAAGCCTGGAAATTTTCATAAAAATATGCTTACCCTTTCAACTAACAGGCGAGTTAATGCATTTC
The DNA here is from genome assembly GCA_935421215.2 of Melolontha melolontha. Lineage (NCBI taxonomy): Eukaryota > Metazoa > Arthropoda > Insecta > Coleoptera > Scarabaeidae > Melolontha > Melolontha melolontha. The sequence continues at coordinate 50,906,210 of OW285239.1, forward strand.
TATGAAGTTTCGACATTTTTAATGTTTTGCGCATATATGCATGCGTATTCGTAAATACATTATGAAATAATACGCATTACGATAGCTGTTCACGTACTAAAGTGTGAAACGCGAGATGCACAACTTGAGCCGACAGCAGCTCTGAATTACTCAGACCCCTAGTTCTCCTTGGCCATTGTAATCCGACCGAGAATGTCTGTCTTTAAGAATGACATAACTAAAACTTAAGTTACAAAATTGTCAATAAGTACTTTTGAGTTATAATACAAGTACAACTTGTTATCCGATTCTTATATACCCATGTTTATCTAATAAATGTACATAAGTTAACTGCATTGGAGATTTGTTTAATACTTAATCAAGTTTCAGAGATTCATTCATAATGAAATAATAATAGTAATAATTAACTTCATTATGTTACCAGATAAGAAACATATGAGATATTAATACATTCCTTTCTTCTTCTTCTTTTTGTGCCCTCTCCGTCATCGGAGGTTAGCGATCACATCAGCAAAGGTCTCTCGATTTGCAGCAGCTCTAATGAGTTGTTCAAAGTTTAATCCGGTCCAGTCCTAATATTCCGCATCCATGATAGTTTCTTTCTGCCAAGCCCACGTTTACCCTCTATCTTTCCTTCAATTATGAGCCGCAGTAGGTAATATTTTTCATTTCTCAAAACGTGACCAAGGTAAGCCGTCTTTCGCATCTTTACTATGTGGAGCAGTTCTCGATCTTTGTGTACCCTTTTCAAAGTTTCCTCATTAGTTGTATGTGATGTCCATGGAATTCTTAGCATTCTTCGGTATGTCCACATTTCAAATGCTTCTATACGGTTCATACTAACAGTTTTCAAGGTCCATGTTTCCACTCCGTATAATAGCGTTGACCAGACGTAACACTTTGTAAATCGTATGCGTAAATTTACATTTAGTTGTTTATCGCACAGTATGTTTTTGAGTTTGAAGAAATTTTGCCTTGCCTGTTCAATTCTTGACCTTATTTCGATGTCATGCTTCAGTCTTGAGTCAATCCAGCAGCCCAGGTACTTAAAGCGATCAACCCTGGTCAATATTTCCCCGTCAACCTGTAGAGGTGTGGGTACGTTTGAATTACGAGAAATTAACATTACTTTCGTTTTGCTGATGTTTATGGCCATATTAAAATCTTTGCATGTCATATTCAATCTGTTGATCATGTTTTGTAATCCTATATCGGTATCCGCAATCAACACAGTATCGTCAGCATAACGGATAGTCGATATATTGACACCGTTTATTTTTATTCCGTCGTTACAACCCCTAAGCGCCTTCGCAAACAGATACTCTGAGTATATATTAAATAGTGTGGGGGACAACACGCACCCCTGTCTCACACCTCTACAAATGTCAATGTTTCTTGAAGACAAGTTATTCTCGACTCTTATTCTTGCGGACTGGTGCCAATACAAGTTTCTGAGAAGTCTCAAATCCCCATCATCCAACCCGATTTCCTCCAGGAACTCGAAAAGTTTATCATGGCTTACTCGGTCAAACGCTTTCTCAAAATCGACGAAACAAATATGTATGTCTCTTTGTTGGTCGTGGCACTTCTGTGCAAGGACTTGTAGGCTGAATAAAGCTTCTCTCGTACCTAGCCCTTTTCGGAATCCGAATTGTTCCGAGCCGATGTTAGATTCGCATTTGTTATATATCCTCTTGTGTATAATTTTTAATAGGATCTTGAGAACATGACTCATCAGACTTATAAGTCTGCAGTCGTTACATTTCCTTGCACTATACTTTTTTGGTAATGGTATAAAAGTTGATTCGAGCCAATCCTGGGGAATTTTGCCCGTCTTATATATGTTGTTAAACAGAAGTAGAAGTAGATCTATGTTTTCCTCATTTATGAGTTTAAGTATCTCTGAGTTTATTTGATCAGGGCCCGGACTTTTATTATTTTTCAGCTGGTTAATAGCATATACAATCTCACTCTTTAGAATATGAGGTCCTCCTATATGTTCAGCATTGATGTCTAGCTGCTGTATTTCGTCCGCGAACATTTCGTGAATGTACTTTTCCCATTGTTGTAGCTTCTCTTCTCCATCAATTATTATTCTGCCATCTGAGTCTTCTAGCATATTATATATTCTTTTGTTATTGTGTGTTATCTTTTTTATTTCCTTATGTAAGTTGTGCATGTCGTTTTTTGTGCTGGAGCTCCTCAATTTTCTCACATTTCTGTCTCATCCAGTTCTCTTTTGCATTTCTTATTTTGTTTCTTATTTCCTTATTTACTTTCTTATAGTCTGCTTCATTATTCTTAACTTCTCGCCTTTTCCCCATTAGATTTAGAATTTCTTCAATCATCCATTCTGTTTTCTTTTCTACATAGATTGAGAATTAAGAAATACTGAAAAAATAAGCCTATCAACGCGAGGAAACGTACAGACGACCGTTTCGTTCTAATTGGAACTTCTCAATGTACGGCATTCCCTTTCGATGACGACCTTGCTTTTTCATTTCTATACTTTCTGTATATATAGTTAACATTTGGAATTTACTGCAAGTGAGAATTAATGAATATTAAATCACATTCTTACATGTAAATGTCGACTTATTTAATGCGTATAAATCTACAATCCGTCAAACTAAGTTTGTACTAGTATGCAGAACACACTCTTTCGCGACAACGAACTTCCTGGTAGTTAGGTTAATTAAGAATTAAGAAATACTGAAAAAACAAGCCTATCAACGCGAGGAAACGTACAGACGACCGTTTCGTTCTAATTGGAACTTCTCAATGTACGGCATTCCCTTTCGATGACGACCTTGCTTTTTCATTTCTATACTTTCTGTATATATAGTTAACATTTGGAATTTACTGCAAGTGAGAATTAATGAATATTAAATCACATTCTTACATGTAAATGTCGACTTATTTAATGCGTATAAATCTACAATCCGTCAAACTAAGTTTGTACTAGTATGCAGAACACACTCTTTCGCGACAACGAACTTCCTGGTAGTTAGGTTAATTAAGAATTAAGAAATACTGAAAAAACAAGCCTATCAACGCGAGGAAACGTACAGACGACCGTTTCGTTCTAATTGGAACTTCTCAATGTACGGCATTCCCTTTCGATGACGACCTTGCTTTTTCATTTCTATACTTTCTGTATATATAGTTAACATTTGGAATTTACTGCAAGTGAGAATTAATGAATATTAAATCACATTCTTACATGTAAATGTCGACTTATTTAATGCGTATAAATCTACAATCCGTCAAACTAAGTTTGTACTAGTATGCAGAACACACTCTTTCGCGACAACGAACTTCCTGGTAGTTAGGTTAATTAAGAATTAAGAAATACTGAAAAAACAAGCCTATCAACGCGAGGAAACGTACAGACGACCGTTTCGTTCTAATTGGAACTTCTCAATGTACGGCATTCCCTTTCGATGACGACCTTGCTTTTTCATTTCTGCATACTAGTACAAACTTAGTTTGACGGATTGTAGATTTATACGCATTAAATAAGTCGACATTTACATGTAAGAATGTGATTTAATATTCATTAATTCTCACTTGCAGTAAATTCCAAATGTTACATAGATTGACTTTAAATTGTTATTTGTTACTTCTAAAACTATATCTTTGAAGTTGTTCGAAATGTTATCCATGTCGGTTATACTATTATTGTCTATTCCAGTTCTTAAGGTTTCGAGTTGTATGTTTAGTTGTTCAGATGTGTTTGTTTTAACCCTTTCTTCCTTTAGAACTCCCATGTCAATTCTATTTTTAATCCTTCCTCTTTCCATCATTTTTAGCTTGAGACGCATATTAACCACAACCGGGTTGTGATCCGATCCGATATCGGCCCCAGGATAAGTTTTTGCACTAAGTATTGTGCTGCGGAACCTACGGTTAATAAGCACATAGTCTATTTGATTCCTTACGATTCTATTTTTGTTGTGTTGAGGGGATGTCCATGTATATAGTCGTCTTGGGTGGAGTTTAAATAAGGTGTTTGTAATGACCATATTGTGTTCTTGGCAGAATTCTATAAATATATCTCCGCGATAATTTCGTTCTCCCAAGCCATATTCCCCCACGATGTTCTCAACTTTTCCTTGTCCAACTTTGGCGTTCATATCACCCATTATTATAGTCACGTCCTGTGGTTTTGTGGTTTTTAGTAGGGTTACTAGTTCATTGTACCATGATTCTATTTCTTTTTCATCCCTACCAGCTGTTGGAGCATACGTCTGAATTAAGTTTATATTCACCGGATTCCCTGATATTTGAATTAATATGTTTCTGTCCGAGTAAGGAACAAAATTTTTCACTGCTTGGCTGACACTTCTGTTAAGTATTATGCCTACTCCATTTCGGTGTTCTGCTTCATTATTTCCTGAGTAGTAAAAAGTTTTCCCCATTGATTCCGTCTTACCCGATCCTGGCCATCTCGTCTCACTGATACCCAGCATGTCAAGCTGCAGTCTATTCATTTCCTGGCAGGCATTGGCTAGTTTTCCTGCCTCAAACAAAGTCCTCACGTTCCATGTTGCTGTTCTCAAATTGTTTCTTGAGTTTATTGTTTTCTTATCTCCACTCAAAGCCATCCTCCCCGGAGATCCGATTGGAGGATGAGTTTTACCTCCGGAATTTTTAACATCGAGCGATTGCATCTTTCTTCTATTTGAGACCATGTGATTCTCTAGGGAATAGTTTATGATTGAGGTAGTTTCCCTTTGCTTTCCACAACTACAGGGATTTAATCCTGTTTTTATACATTATGGTTATCCCGCCAATGTTCGGTCGTCAGAGCCTCGTTCGTTATCTAGCAGGGTGTACCGGGTGGCGTCTGCCACCACTCGTGCAGGTGAGGTTGACATTTGGGTAGCTTTGTTGTTCAGATGTATCGCGCTACCCCTTACACTCCATTCCTTTATAGTTCATTTAAATATATAGATACATATTGTTACTAAATATATACAAAGAGGTAATTTTCCAAGTATCGCTTCTATTATGGGTCATCGAATTAAAATCTAAGTAGAGAAATTCTTAGGAATATTACATTTTTTAATTATCGCTTATTTTGAACGTGTCAGTTAAATTGGAGTCGCTAAACTGTATTATCATTTGCGGATATGACTAATTCCTGTTATTATCTTCCATTTCACCTACCTACCACATTTTTTCCTCAACTGAAATATTTAATACAATAATAGTAAGAAATGAGTTAATGTTAATTATGCATATGCCTTTTTGCATGATTAAGGTAATTAGTCCATTATTTGCATAAAACTTAATCATATGCTCTGTCTACTGAAGTCAGCATATCTGTCACCCTAAAAGTAATATTTTTTTATTAGAGCCCATACCATTTGTTTCGAATTAAGCGTGCCATTGTATGAAAAGGTTTCTTTTAGATTGTGTGACCAAGCCTCACTTTATTATTTTCAAATTTGTAGTTATCGATAAGCTTTCCGTGGTCTCCTCTTTTTAACAATATTTATTTTGCTACGTGCTTTTAATAACATAAATAATAATTCATTTAATATTATTACGAAATACTTAGATTTAAAGAAGTTAATAGCAAGAGATCAAAAATATACAGATAAACATTTCATTTAATAACTTTTAACACCAGGAAATGATACAGCTAGTTTCACTTTATTCAAATTGCTTAGCAGAATCAAACAACATTGCACATTAGCAAATGAGAGAGTAGGTATATGTTAATTCTATAATAAGAAAGGATACACATAGTCCCATAAGAGCCAGTACTGTTTTCTAAGGTGCTAATAAACTAAAGTGATATGATAAATTACTGCCTTATATTTTCATCAAATTCACACAGTATACGTCTAAAAAATCTCAATATTTTTTAAATTGCTTAGGTGGACTTGGTTCTATGTTTTAATAATTATTTTATTTGATTATTGTTTTAACCTTTTAACTTTTTTATTTTGATTAATAGTATGAAATGCAGAATTAATTATTCTGGTGTTAGTATACGAGTAAAATTATTTCTGTGGCAAGATTTACGTAGCATTGATTTACTTGGAAAAATCAAGACAGATAATTTTGGGTGGTCTGGATACAAATCTGATATTTGTTTCTAGTAGGTAACGTTTCTCGAATAAATTTGCGAAAGAACAGTATTTCCTAATGCCCATAACCGAAAATTGTTCAATAATAGGTAAAGATGTTTATTTCCTCTAGAACGATTATACATGTATATATATACATATACAATATTATGCAAATATTGTGTCACCTTCGACGGCCCTTTATAAATTTCTGCGAGTCGCGCGCAATTAGGGGGCCAGTCAAAGTAAATTCACAGTAGCGTTTCATATTTAGTTACAGTGTTGATCTCTTATTGGACGACTTAAAAGAATGAAGACTTCGAGGGTATAGGTAGAAATAAGAGAGAATACGGCTGTGAACTCAAAGTAACAGTATTACAATTGACGAAGAACAATGTGCATTCGATCTTTGTTGAAAAAAATATTAAAATCGAACCAATTTATATTGTTTGTTATAAGTACCTAATACGATGCTATAATATAAAATTATTCATTTTTGCTTATTATACATTAGTACTAATTCGTACGCTCAAGATTTCTACGCCGTTGGGTAAATCATGATCGATATATGTGCGATAATATTGTACAACGGTATAGGTAGACATAACTGTATACTCAAGGTAACAGTATTAGAATTAACGTAGTCAAACAGGCATTAGTATGATCACTTATCGGATGGGTGACCGACCTGTCGAAAAAAGAGATGAAAGAGGGATAACAGAATAAAGAAAGAAACAGATCTATTTATTTACGCTACTATTTTTGTACATCAACTCTTAAAATTTCCTACGCGGTATGGTGTCTTCTTTACTACAACTTATTGTACTATCTCAACACAATTATATTGTACAAGCAACCACTTTAAGAAACAACATTTTTTAATACACCTCGATAGCTGTAACTATAGTGACTATCGTATACGAAAGTGTTTTTATAGTAAAATTATTTTTTTTAACGCGGCGCGACAAAGGTCTTCCCGCATCAGTGAAATCTTCGATGCCCTTCGGCATAGGTAGTGCAAAAGTTTCTCAAATATGTACTTGATTTGGTAGTACTACTTTTTTATTACAAGTTGACGTTTGCTAATCATAATAATAATAATAATAATAATAATGATTTACCCATAATAATAAACCCCGCACAGGGTAGCCTAGAGATAGGTTACTGGGGACTGGCGACCCCACGGGTTCCTGAGCTAACCGTTGGGTTGGGTTAGCAGCCCCAATGAGGTACACTTGCTCCAAACACTGGATGAAAAGGATACTGTGGTGGGTCGGAGGAGCGGGATCCAGGTAGGATTAACCAGCAAAGACCGAAACAGCAAATTGGAAATGAATAACACAAACATGGCATGCTTCAGTAGAAACAAAGAACGCAGACGAGGATGTTGTTGAGATACCTTCATCTCAACCCACTTCGTCAACATAACAACTAAAGCGCCGGACCCTATGGGCCGTGAAAATGAACCCCCCCCCCCCTACATGGTGGGAGGTGTTATTATCTGCTTACTAAGAATGAAGCATGCCATATGAAGGAGAGCTGCATAGTTAGGTTACGGAAAAATACTTGGAAATAAGAAACAATAAACAACAATAATAATAATATTATGATAGTTATGCCAGCCATCTTGTTCACGAACCGATGGGTTAACACACTGGCAACCAAGAACAAATTGAATGTTCTTGTGTGTGGAGGAAATAATAATAATAATAATAATAATAATAATAATAATAATAATAATAATAATAATGGCAAACAGCATCCGCCGGGGTCGGTTCGTGGATGGGTGACCGCTTTTAGATTCAAGTGCGCCACCTTTACATGCAAACGTGCATTAATATGTGACGGCAGGCGTCTGTCTGGGACGCCAAGCGTCTGTCTGGCCAAATCGTGGCCCTTCCTTCTTGGACGTTAGAAATGAAGAAGTTTATGCTCAGATGTTATTACACAATAACAAAATTGGGAACAGTTAAAATACCTTATGGAGCAGAGTTACATAGACAGGTAACTGAAAAGTTCCCAGAGTTGGCGGATAAAACCATTCAAAATATCTTAGATCAAAGACGATCTATATTCATTAATAATAGATTGTCAGCGGAAATAATTAATCAAGTGAGACAAGAGGTTTCCTTAGAAATTGGTATGAGTAGTAATGATGAAGTGGAGGTTGAAGAACAGATTAACCCGTTTTTAGATGAATTAATAGTCTTGCCCGTACAGGAAAGTAGATTTCATTTAGAGTTTGAGAATAATTTTCTTAAATATCATGGAGTTGTACCTAGTAAGAAGCCGCATCTAAAAAAGCTTATTTACCAAAAGGGCACATCTGATATTATAAACGAGGTAAACGGCATTATTGAGACAAAAATAAAAAATAGCACAACACTGGAAGAGCTCCACAGTTTAATATATACAGGTGCATGTACGGTTTTGATATTAAATGATCAAAATATAGACACCGTAGAAATGGAATTCGATAGTAGGAATAAAACTCCTTGTTGGGAAAAACGATTGACATGGAAAATTGAAAATCTGAGACGGGAAATTGGAATATTAACTCAAAGCTTAAAGGACAATGCTAGCGCGAGGGTTAAGAGAGATGCAGAGGTTATATTGAGCTGTTATGTTTCACCTGAAAACTCCAATGTTGTAGAAATTTTAGATTTATTAAAGCAGAAATTAGCGGCATATGCAAAGAGGTTGAAACGATATAAAATCAGTAATACTCGAAGACAGCAAAATAAACAGTTCGCTAGAAATCAAAAATTATTCTATCGTGGTTTGAGTGATACAAATCCTGGACAACAGGTTCAGTTACCAACGAAAGACAAAATATCAGATTATTGGTCTGGAATATGGAGTACGCCGGTGCAACATAGAAATGCAAAATGGCTGACGGATGAAAGAAGGAAGGTAAGTAACGTTAGGACAATGATAAATTGGCGGATTGATTTAAAAGATGTGAAAAGAGCAATCCAAAAAGCAATGAATTGGAAATCACCTGGACCAGATAAAATACAAAATTTCTGGTTAAAAAAATTTACATCGACGCACCTGCAACTTGCTAAGTGCTTCCAATTATTGCTAGAACAACCATCCGAACTGCCAGAATTCATGACCGAGGGAAACACCTTCTTAATTCCGAAATCTAATGTATCTGCGGAAGATCCCTCTAAATATAGACCAATTACATGTCTTCCTACGTTATACAAGATGTTCACCTCGATTATATCTGAAAAGATATATGCCCACTTGGAGAATAACAACCTTTTAGAAGAGGAACAGAAAGGATGTAGAAAAGGATCAAGAGGCTGCAAAGAACAGCTCCTGATTGATTCAGTTGTGATGAAGAATGTGGTGAAAGCAAAAGAAAATCTCTACATGGCATATATAGACTATCAGAAAGCGTTTGATAGTGTACCTCACTCGTGGCTGGTAGAGATTCTTAGGTTATATAGGATTGAGGAGCATCATATTAACTTTCTTAGTTACGCCATGACTAAATGGAAGACAAGTTTGTTAATGAAAACCCCTACAGAAAGTATTGATGCAGGTAAGATCAGTATTAAAAGAGGCATATTTCAGGGAGACGCTTTGAGTCCACTGTGGTTTTGTTTAGCCTTGAAACCGTTAACAACTTTGTTAAATTCCCTAAATAAGGGATGTAATTTACAACAACCTGTCGTACAAATTAGTCACCTTTGGTACATGGATGATCTCAAATTGTATGCTAGGAAAAAGAATCATCTTCGCGATCTCCTAAACTGTGTTGGCCGTTATAGTAGAGATATCCAAATGAAATTTGGATTGGAAAAATGCAAAATAAGTTGCATAGAAAAGGGACAATGGGTTGAACATCGTGGGTTCGAAGTGGAAGGCGGACAAGGACTAGTTATTGGAATGGAGAACAACGACTATTATAAGTATCTTGGTTACTTACAGGCTAGAGGAATAGAACACAATATTGCAAAAGAATCAGCGAAAGATCAGTATTTCTCTAGGCTGCGATCGTTGTTGAAAACCAGATTGTCGGCAAGAAATATGTCCAAGGCAATAAACAGCTTTGCAACTTCCGTACTTACTTATGGATTTGGAATAATTAACTGGACTGATACTGAACTTGAAGCAATAGACATCAAGACAAGAGTAGAAGCCAGAAAATTTAGAATTCATCACCCACGTAGTGCGATCGAAAGGTTCCACCTACCAAGAAGAGAAGGGGGTAGAGGAATACCGAGTGCTTATTGCAGGCATTATACACAGGTAAATAATTTACGAGAGTACTTTCTGCAAAAGTCGAAAGAAAGTAGATTGCATAATGCGATTGCTCAAATGGACAATTTTACGCCACTCAAACTGGCTAACAATGAATTCAATCCATCCACGAGAATCTTAAGTATACCCCAACAGAAAGAGAGATGGAAAAATAAATCTTTGCATGGCAAGTATCCGTTAACAATTGGATCTGAAAATTTTGACACCTCAGCGTCGCAGGCATGGCTGTATACAGGTAACCTGTTTGCAGAAACAGAGGGATTCATAGCCGCCATCCAAGATCAAGTAATTCCAACACGCTCCTATAGGAAAAAGATTCTTAAGGAGAATTTATCTGACATTAAATGTCGTGTATGCGCAGATAAGGAAGAAACAATTGATCATTTGATGGCAGGCTGCTCTGTACTTGCCCCCAAACAATATCTCGAGAGGCACAACAGGGTTGCAAAAATATTACACCAACTGCTCAGACAGAAGCACTTGTCGTATTCTGAAAATGTCCCGTATTATGAATATGAAGCACCTTCAGTTTGCGAGGACGAAAATTCTCGATTATATTGGAATCGCCAAATAATCACAGATAAAACAATTCCCAACAATATTCCAGATATAATACTGACACTGAAGAAGGACAAGGTAACGTACATCATTGACATTGCTGTTCCGTTGGCAAAAAACACTGCAAGGAACTATAGTGAGAAGGTAAATAAATATTTACCTCTCAGCGACGAAATCAAGAGTATGTGGAAGATGGACAAGGTCCTAATAGTCCCAATTGTGATTGGCGCAACTGGAGAAATTCCACAGAAATTACACAAGTCCATAAATACTTTGGATCTCTACCAAAAACTTTATTTAAAAATGCAAAAAAGTGTCTTGTTAGACACGGCTGCAATAATACGTGGCGTGCTGAACTGAAATTGCAGCGCGCGAACGCGGCCAACGTGGCCGGGAGGCGAAATGACGGAACGGGTGGGGTGCTGATGTGGTCCTCTACTGGGTGGTAGCCTAGCATATGCGCTACCAAACTCTAGGGGGGTCTGCCCGATGGGCGGTCAGGTGCCATTCCGCCTTTCCAGCAGGGGAGAGAGGAACCAAGCTACGCGGCGCAAAACACGGCGCCGCGCAATGCACACACCACTGGGGTCGGTCCCGGGCGGCAACCTTGCCAGGCTGGCGTGAACAGCACACACACGCTCGACGTGTGTGCAGTGCCCCCGCAATGGCGGAAAACGTTAAGATGGCACAAAGTGTGACCGTCGTCGACCAAAGTAGCCGCTAAGAGTGTTCCATTGGTTGGCGATGAGCAACCCCGTGCAGGCTGCGCTTCGCGTGTCTGGGCCTTGCCTCGATGGGGCGGGGGTCGGGCCGTCGAAGTACTGCATGGAAAAGTAAAGAAGTTGCCGGGAAAGGGTTGGCGGCCCTGCGCAACGGCTGGTTCTCCGATCTCTCAAAATTAGCGCGACGGGACACTAAACACATGCACGAGTGCGCTAAAATACAACACCCCTACACTTGCGCGCTCGCACAAACACAAAACCACACACCCAGAGAGAGAAGCAAGCTGCCAGCAGCGGACAACACGTAAGTTGACACCCTGAAAGTACTGGTAAGTATCTACTATAATCAATATTCATATAAAAATAATGAATGCTAGATAACTATGCCACCCATCTTGTTCGAATGAACCGATGGGGTAAGATAATGGCAACCAAGAGCGAATAGTTCTTGTGAGTGAAAGAGATAATAATAATAATAATACACTTCGTCAACATAACAACTAAAGCGCCGGACCCTCTGGGCCGAGTAAATGTAACCCCCCCTACATGGGAGAGGTATTATTATCTGCTTACTATGAATTAAGCATGCCATATGTAGTAGAGTCGCATAGATAGATTACGGAGAAATACCTGGAAATAAGAAATAATAAACAATAATAATAATATTATGACAGTTATGCCAGCCATCTTGTTCTCACGAACCGATGGGTTAACACCCTGGCAACCAAGGACAAATTGAGTGTTCTTGTGAATGGAGGAAATAATTATAATAATAATAATAATAATAATAATAATAATAATAATAATAATAATAATAATAATAATAATAATAATAATAATAATAATAATAATAATAATAATAATAATAATAATAATAATAATAATAATAATAATAATAATAATAATAATAATAATATTTATTGATGTATATATACATACATACGTCCTATTGATATATTCAGTATAAAATATAAATGAGAAAATTACAAATAACAATAAAAGAAAGAACACATTAAAATTGATGATTAAAGAAATCACTTAACGAGTAAAAACACTCCTTTAGTAGTATGTCTTTGGCTTTGATTTTAAATCGTCCACGGTCCAGGCCTTTCATTCCATTGGGAATTTTATTGTAAATTTTTAAGGCTAGGTAATTTGTACTCATTTGACTTCTCTGTAACCGATGGTATGGTATCACTATGTCATTTCTATTCCTGGTGCCGTAATTGTGGAAATTACTATTTAAGTAGAACTTTTGGTGTGTATTGTGGACATACTCCAGACAGGTAAGTACATAAAGGGATGGCAAGGTCAGTATTTTACGTGTTTTAAACAGTTGCCTGCAGCTAGTTTTGCTGGACACACTACTAAGAGCCCTAATGGCACTTTTTTGCATTTTAATTAATTTTATACTCTATTTACACTAACATGCTGTTATGAAATCTTAATAATAAAATGGGAAATAACTTTGATTTAATCTTGAATGAATTGTCTTATATGAAAACTTAAAATAATGTGTATAGACTAGACGCAAACGTCAGGAGAGTGTTATTTTTAAAAATATTATGACAAAAAAATGTCAAATTTAAAGTGCGAAAATATTAATGATATTGATACTTGAAAAATAATTAAACAAGGAGCTGGATTTGAAAGAAAAAAAAAAGAAGATATTATTATTGATTTTATAAACGTCGACACGCAGTCAAAGTACACCAAAGACGATCGAAAGACCTGAAGTCTTATGAGTTGAATCGAGAAGAAGAAGAGCAGCACAATCGTCTCAATAACGGCAAGAACAATTAGATCAACAGCGAAGATAATCAATACTATACCTCATGTAAATTCGTTCAAATTGGAAAAATGGACAAAGTTTCTCCGCACCCTGTCAATTATATTAATCTGAAACGTCAATCAGCCCAAGTTATGCCACGGCACACAATTAGTGGTTAAAAAATTGATGAACAATCTAATTGAAGCAACAATTCCGATTTGACCTAATAAAGGTGAAGACGTACTACTTCCATGAACGCCACTTATTTCGACCGACATGGCGTTCGATTTCAAATGACTTCAATTTACAATACGCCTTGTGTTCCCTATGACTATAAATAGAACGCAAGGGCAATCCTTGCGAGTGTGCAATTTAAATTTAGAAAACGATTGCTTCTTTCATGGGCAATTATACGTCGCATGCTTCAGAGTCGGTAAACCATCTGATCTTTATGGTTTTGCAGAAAACAGACAAACAAAAATAAAGTAAATCCACTAGCGTTACAATAAAAAATATTTTTTTGTGAAAAACATCTTTTTATCTCCTTTCCTTTCATTCCGCATAGCCACAGCAACACAAGGCAGGGTATTGAATTGAATGATGTGTTTTTTGAGTGAATCCACGTTCGCTACAATAACTTTATTTACATTTCTATTCATTTCATATCAGACTGAACCACAGCGAACCGTGGCCGGATTTAGCTAATACTAGATATTTTTTCAGTTCGGAAACTAAATAATTATGTTTTTATACGTTCAATACTGAGATAGAAACTGTTTATATTTGGTAAAATGTCAATTATATTTAAGTAACTGAAAATTTGAAAAAAATGTAATTCAAAATAGAAATTAAAGAATAACTCGTATTGTAAATATTGAACCACAAGTTGGAAACAAAATTTAGACAAAGTACTCATAAATTCACAATGAGAATTCAAAAAATAGAGATTATTAACTTGATATTGTCTGTGTATGCCTGTGTATATGCATGTTTGTGTGTGTGGTGTTGTACGTATTATACATATATGTAAACATAACGCAAATATTCCTATTTTGTTTTCTTAGGGAAGCGGTATATTTCCCAGAGGTGTTTCGTACTCTCCTGTTAACGGTTAGAATTTTCTCGTTCTTACGAAAACATGTGTTATATGTAAAATTGTATTTCTATAACATTGCAGGAAGAACGCAGACGTACAATGAAATTTGCTAACTGACGCCCATAATTCACAATGTCAGACTAAGCAAGACATATTAGTCCCTTACGGTTCTGCGTACTCGTTTTGTATGTCACGGTTTTAGCCATATACAAGTTTCACAGAGCTTTTGCAGTATTAAAGTATGAACGCTTGTTGAAACGATTTGGATGTGGAAGCTAGAATTTTTCTAATGTAAATGTTGCGGCATGTAAAATGTAACATACGATTTACAGGAATTTTATGAAGAAGTTACATATTAAAATTTTACTACAGTAATACGAAAATATTAAAAAACATCTGTATGTGCACAGATAAATATATACAAGTGTCGCGTATCGTTATGCTCAAATTTTGGGAGTGTAAAGTAGACTTCGTTTCAAGTAACAAAAACGCAAAACTTGTATATCCATTTTTATTTGTTTCAAAGTTACAGATCTATGAATGTGGTTGTCAGATCATGAAAAAAAATGTAATCCTCAAGTCAACTGATTTTATTTAAAAAAAGTTATACGATTCAATAACAGGCCTGTGATTGTTAACGTCGCATAATAAAATGTTATCCTAAAATAAATAAACACGTGTTGTAGTGCATACAGTAATTCCATGGAGATCTACAAAAAGAGTACGGGAAATTCATTTATGATTAAGAAGGTTCTTACTTATTTCGTAAGTGCTGAACCATGAATATCATACAATAAACAAATGTCCAGATGACTGCTAACGTTGCATTTTTTAATAAAGGATTACATTACGTTTCAGTTCATACCACAGCTTATTAGTGAGTGGACACGTTTTTTTTTGTACAAAATAACTTACCGATTTTCTTCTCAAGAGTATGCGGACATGCATTTTGTGTATGGCTACTGTAGCGGCAGTACACGTCAAGCAGTTATTGAATACCGACATCAGTTTCCCGATAGGCGCATTCCTCATTACAGAACTTTTCTGGAAGAACACAGACAATTTCGGGAATGCGGACTACGTGAATATTTTTCGACAGAGGAGTAAATTTGCCAGCCGACTAAGAAGAAGAAGCAGTAGCTATTGTTACAAGTGTGTTACAGTTGACGTTGAATCGCTAGATAACTAGGAGTGCCACGAACGACAGTTTGGCGAATTTTAAAACGTGAGGACTTATATCAATATCATTATCGCAGGGGACACGGTTTGCTTGAGGCAGACCACTATGCTCGTCTAGTTTATTCTAATTGGATATTAAGACAGTCACGGCTTCATTGTAATTTCTGCAGAACAGATGAATCTACGTTCACGAGAGGTGGTGTTACAAATCTGAGAAACCTGCATAGGTGGTCATCAGAAAATCCCAAAGTTTTACGCCCATCTAAATTTCAACATGAATTTTCTATTAACGTTTAGGCGGCCCTAATCGCTGACTTGTTTATTGGTCCTGTCGTTCTTCCTGGTAGGTTAAATGCGGATAATTACCTTGGATTTCGTATTGACGAACTGCCAGGTCTTTTAGAGGATGTCCCACTGAATTTTCGACGAAACAAGTGGTTTCACATGGATGGGGCACTACCACATTTTGGAATTGCTGTCCGAAATTGGGTTAACGTCAATTATCCAAGATGGATTGGTGGAGGTGGTCCTGTTGCATGGCCACCCAGATCACCCGATCTTAATCCTCTTGACTTTTATTTATGGGGGTACATGAAAAATTTAGTCTACGCGCAAGTTTCGAACACAAGAGAAGAGTTGTTGGATTGTATTCACCTGGCTGCCGAGCAAATCCGACAAAACAAGTATGAAATTTGGATAAGTACTTCTTCTGTTGGCTTACGGGCACAAGCCTGCATTCAACAAGGAGGTGGAGATTTCGAAAATATTATTAATTGAACTTTTTTAAATAAAATCAATTTTTATTGACTTTTGGATTACATTTTTTTTTGCATGATCTGACAATCACATTCATAGATCTGTAATTTTGAAACAAATAAAAATGGATATACAAGTTTTGCGTTTTTGTTACTTGAAATGAAGTCTACTTTACACTCCTAAAATTTGAACATAATGGTACTTGACACTTGTATAACCCATACTTACATAATGGGTGGCCAGAAAAATTCTAATCAAGGCAGTCGTTGAAAATTTAAGCTAATGTCTGAGATAGAGTACGATGGAATGATACATTTACTTAATACAATTTTATAGGTTATCATTAGAGCTAGGAAAATATGCAAAATGTATGTTAAGTGCATAACGGCATATTGTGAATATTTTCTTAAAATGCATATTCAAAATTCAATAGCGCATATATGAAGGTTTCTATCCAAATGTCCAAGAATTTAATTTTATATATTTAAAATATTTTATTGTCGACTGTAGCTATAACTGCAAAGTTGAACCTTTTACCTGCAATTTGTCCCCCGATGTGTTAACGATTTTGTAATGAGAATATGCAGAGTGCACCTTTTCTATCAGATGGGTATATGGGTAACTCTCTTAGTATTGAAGATACCTGATCGATTAAACTAGCAAAGTTGCTCAGAATTTATTTGAGTATTTGATAGCATTTTCAGATTTGTCCTATGTTGTTAACTTTTTGAGATATTTAAGGAAAATTAAAATTTTACGAAATTTTAAATCTAGAAAAAAATTATATGCTTTTTGTTATTATGCTAGTACTAGAAATAGTAATGACACTAGCGAATTGTATTATCAACGCTATATGGAAAGAAGAATCGAAACCTATTTTCTAAGTTAGAAAATAATTTGAAAAGGTATGGCTTGTTTACAAAACCAAGATCACTTGAAAAAGAAATTCAAACCGGAAGACGAAGAAAGGGTTTTAGCTTATGTAAGTTACAAATGCGAGACATCAATTCGTGAAATTGCTAGTGAATGTGCTGTTTCCACAGAAAACGCTCATTTAATTAATTAATAACAGAATAAAAACAGGCCATTTAAATATAGTGTGACTAATACATTTTATGGCCAAGATCATGAAATGTTATTTTTTCGATGGCTTTTGGAAGAAACAAACATTAGTCCGCATTTTTCTTACACAATTATGTATACAGATCAAACAAAATTGATCAACAATGGATTATTTAATAGGCATAATATATGTTTGTTGGTCTCAAGGTAACCCTCATCTTACTGTTGAAAAGCGAGATTAACACGCATTTTCTGTAAATGTGTGGTGTGGAATTTTTGGAATGAAAATATTGGGATCATATTTTTGTGAGACTAATTTGAATGGAGAACGATATTTACACTGGCCGTCGGCGTACGTGTGTCTGAACATGAACGTTCTGCTAGACTGTTAAATATAGCCAGTTCAGCGCTGGTAGAACACAAACTCAACTACGTTGATCAAATTATATTCAAAGATGTCAAGCTTCTGTCACGTGAATCGCATTACTTCCCTAGGAAAATCCGTGGATCTATTTAAATTCACAAACATCCCTGGAATCTCAATAGAGATAATTCTGTAAAAGCACACTTTAGCACTGTTTGTAAATATTACATTGTGATGTAAATCTCCGCTATATGTTCAAAATTTGAATGTAATTTTTCCACGATAATTTCTCAACGTTAGTATTTCTTCATATAGTCAATGTAACAGTCTTTACTTACTAAACTAACACATAAATTTTATCATATAGATACTTTGTCGGTTATTATATGATTTATTCGATGAATGTTTTGATAGCGGGGATTCACGAATTACCCAAGTTGTGCGGTCGCACTGAAGGATTGTGTTTGTGACCCATTTTCTTTGCTTCAACTTAATATAAGCAAATAGAAGCTAAAATAAAGTACGTACTTTTCCCAATTAGTCATACTGCAGTGAGAAAGTAAAAATGCCGAAAGCAGCGTCTGAAAAAAATCGATTTACAGATCATTGACAACAACTACATTTTTTGCGGGCTGTGCGACAAACGAGTAAGTACTTATAGCCACACATGTATTTTTTAAGAAATATTTCTTACGCTAAAAAATATAGACTGATTACACTTATATTTTTTATGCTTATTTAGTTATATAAACTTTATGATTAAATTATTTTCAAGTTATTAAATTGTTGTATTGTTATCTTTATCTGTTTTTTTTAAATTAACGTATTACATATTTTTATGGATAAAATGTGACAAGAAATTCCAAGTAGATCAACACTTAGAAACCGAAAGCCATCAATTAAAAAAACATGGACCAAATCACATGATACAAAAA
The DNA here is from genome assembly GCA_935421215.2 of Melolontha melolontha. NCBI lineage: Eukaryota > Metazoa > Arthropoda > Insecta > Coleoptera > Scarabaeidae > Melolontha > Melolontha melolontha. The sequence continues at coordinate 50,925,008 of OW285239.1, forward strand.
CAATTAACCGAACAACATGGAGACAGTGAGCAATGAATTTATTCAAAAAATCCGCCTAATCTTTTTGTTGGGTGTAATATTGCGCTTTAGAATCTGAATTAGAAATAGAAATTGTTCTAAGATTTTTTAAAGAAATCATCATCAACTTTGAGAAAGAATTATGTCGATCGTAACCTTGAAGATGTGACAGAAGCGTTCAATATGAATTTAAAAATAAATTTGTGTGGTTTCCTATCGACGAAACTACAGATATTCAAGAGAAGGTATATTGCCAACTTTACATTCGAGAAGATTCATGGAGTCATTGAACGAAGATGGCCAAGGAAAAAAATATTTGATTGGTCTAAAGGTGTTAGAAAAAATGAATAATTTAAACATCGCTAGGTTCGTTAATAATACGTTAACTAATTTCTTTTTACCGTAAAAATTACCATTAGAAAACGTATTACTAATGGTAACTGATGCTGCTTCATATATGGTGAAAGCATTAGAAAAAAAAAAAATTCCTAATTTAATACATTGCTCATGTTTGGCCCATGGGTTACTTAAATAGAGTAGCCGAAATTATTAAATCAGAATTTCCTTTAGTTAATAGTTTAGTAAGTAACGTGAAGAAAGTTTTTGTTAAAGCTACACTTCGAGTTCAAGTATATAAAGAAAAATATCCAGAATTGCCACTACCCCTAGAATAAGGTAGTAGTCGGTAGGGGGCGTGCTTAAACGCCGTAAATTTTCTTATCGAAAATTATGAAGAAATGAAGAATGTAATTTTCGATATTGATCCAAATTGCTCGGCAGCAATTATAAAATGCATTAGTTTATTTGAAAACCCTTTAATCATTAGTCAATTGTGTTTTATTAAAAATAATTTTTTGTGTATTGCTACCACAATCACAAAACTAGAAAGCAGAGGATTTTCATTGGACGAAAGTATTTATGTAGTAAATTCTGTAAAAATCGTATCTAAACTTCGGTAGGCAAAAATAAAGATATTTGAAAAAAGTTAATTCGGTGCTAGATAAGAACCTAAGATTTAAAACGCTCACGCAAATTAATGATATCTTGCCAGGAAATTTTGAAGAAAATATGAATTTCAGTCCAAATGTAATGTGTAAATCGAACTATGCTCCAATAACTTCCTGTCAAGTTGAACAGTCTGGTTAGAAATTAATTTTAAACGAACGACGACAGAGTTTTACAATGAACAATTTAGAAAAGCATTTGATTACTTACTGTTATTATTCAAGTAATAATTAATTAATTATTATTAGAAAAATTGTAATGTTTAGAATTTAAATATACAAATCATTTTTATTATTCCTACACTACCTAAAATAAATTTCATAAACAAAGCAGTTGTTTTTTAACATTTTATGACCTTAAACTCTCTATGTAACTTGAACATGAATACATAACTTGTCTTATTATATTAGAGGTTGTTAATATTAATGCATTATTTTATTTTATTACATATAAAGTTTAGTACAATAATTAAATCTTCCAAAGCATAAACGCATCTTCAAGGGCATAATTTAATAGTTTATCTTGCATATTTGAATGCATTTTCTTTAACTTTTTTAGTGCATATTTTCTAAGCTCTAGTTATCATACACGCAAATGTTAGTTCATGTCAAAAGATACTCCATTAAAATGCCATATTAATTAACAAAAATTAATCAAGTAATGATTAAATTTAAAATTAAGCGTTTTATTACATTAGAGAATTCTTGCTTAACAATAAATAACAATTCTTTATGCCATATCTTACTTTGGAAGAAAGTACATAATCTGATTCATATGTTGTTCATTCTTTGGTAATAAATCCCGTCGTATCTGTGGCAATACGTAAAAAGAAAATGCATAACTAAGGAAAATAAATCATTTTACAAGCAAAGGTTTTATTCATCTTATAATGATAATAGTATCTAGCTAGTTATCACACTAGTCTAATTTTAACATTTAACAAATTATTGTAAAAAAATGGCTTAAAATAATTTTGGAATAGATTCATTGCTCGTAGTCCTTCGATTATAACTTTAAAATAAATATCATAAATTGTAGTTGTATAAATTAGGTAACAATAATAATGACTACAATAAATTATATAAAAGATGTTGAAATTGTCCACCATCTTCTTCTAAGTATTTCACTTCTTGTAACATATTCACTGTTTCATCTGCTGTGTGAGCTCTAACACCATCTTGTTGAAAGTAACCTAAAGCTAGTTCACCATCGCGAAGCTGATTAAGGAAAGGCAAGACTATTTCCTGTCGATATCTTTGTTCAGTCAAGGTAAAAATATTGGACCAACAATCCTTCTTCTACTCATAGCGCACCAAACAACAACATCAGCTTTCAAAACTGACTTCTGCTTTCAACTTGACATCTACATTCAATAACTGGCATCTGATTCATTAACACTGTTACTTTGTAATGCATTTCTAAATAGCTTGAACCTGGGTCTATTGTGGCTAAGTGGTAAAAGCGACAGTCCGGCAAACTGTAGACTTGGGTTCGAGTCCAAACATAGACAATATTTTTCAATTAATAATTTCGTATGATTTGCTTTGTAATTTGTAGACAGCAATGTTTACATCCCCACTTACTCTGCAATTACATACATTCTAATTTGATATTTGTAAATATTTCATATAAAAGCCGAAAACTCCAATAATTTATCAATTGTTATATATATATATATATATATATATATATATTACTTATACTTTTTATGTAAGCCAATTCATTCAAGATTAAATCCTACATATTTTTCCTTTATAAGTAATATCTCATAACAATATATTCTTGTGAGTTTAGATACAGTGAATCAACATATTATTTATTATTTCTAAACAATAGCTCATTTTGTGATTCAAACAAAATTATTTATTAAAATTGTTTTATGTGATCAGATAGTACTTGCTTTAATATATGTGGCAGTGTATTTTAGTGCTCTTACAGTTTCTTTTGTAAGTATTGTAGACGATGCCTGATACGATAAATGCTTTTTATAGTGTTATTTTCTGCATTTTGATACCGTTTCATTCAATGAGTATTTTTATTTTTCACTTCTTCTCGGATTTTATATATACGATATTGATATCGATATCACATTTGTTCGGTCCCATTTCCTACCTTACTGTTGCTCGTTGTTAACTGTTTCTCGTAATTGGAAGCCATTGTGACCGGCAGAATAGAGGAAAGTGTTCCCTCCTGTTTTTTCCCTTTTTCGATATATTTAAGTTTGTTTTTAATTACATCTGTGACTAAAATTAATTGTCCTAGTACAGTGTGATGCATGTCATTTTCTTCATGTTCCATGTGTTGGTTTGGCTGAGGGTTAATTAAGACAAGAGCAAAATCACATTTTATTAAACTAGTTTGTAAGAATTACAACAATATCCTGTTTAGTGACATCAAGTCCTTAATTATTTCTCTCAGAAATGATTTGTATGATACTCTAAACATTTTAAAGGAGAATTGAATGACCGGGATTTACTGCATTTAAGAGAGAAATTGATGAAAATTTAGTTACACGCCAAGTTGATCCTGCTTACGAAGATATAATTGAAGAATTAAATGATTGACAATTCAGAAGAACTAATGATTTTCATTTTTGGGGCGCCAGAGCAAAAACCGAAGTTGAGTGGGAACGCTCGCTTAGCACCCGGCTGCATTGGGGTTCCATTAATATTAAAATCTGTTAGACCTGACTTTGAAATCCACGCAGACTTAACTTGAGCGGTTCAATGGCAAGGCGACTAGATCACAACCAATTACGGTTTCAATCAAGTGCGATTCCAATGTTCACTTAATTCATGAAAGAATCTAAAGTATGTAGGCAAATACAAAAATTGATCTTCATCGCTTTTTTCAAATTAAGGCATATAATGATCTGAGAAAATTACAGCAACGTATTGCCTAGGGCGCAAACAAGTTCATAATAAAGTATATACGCAGAGTACCCGGGTCTATTCAGTTAAACCAAACAGTACCCCCAATTGCGACCGCCATAACATCTCACTTTTTTATCAAAACGTTCGAGGCGTTAATATTAAATTAAAAACTTTTTACAATTTGGTACTATCTTGAAATTATGATATTATATGTTTAATTGAAACCTAGTTAACCAGCCATGACTAGTTAACCAGGTTTCACTGTTAAAAGAACGCTAGTGGGCGGTCTATTACCCCACGTTTGGGCGCCAAATTGTTACCTTGTATGTTAGTGGTTTGTGTTGGTTTTGTTCCGGGCTAGCATTCCAAAATTAGACGAATGCTATTTCGCATGTAACCATTGATGAATTATTAAAGAACATACTTTAAATTTTACTGAAAAATAGGTAAAGCGAAGATGATATTTATTTGTAAAATAAATTACATTTCATTCAAGTGCCTTTGATTTATATATATATATATATATATATATATATATATATATATATATATATATATATATATAGATATATATATATATATATATGGGTACTACATACATTATACTATATAACTTATGGCTCATACAGCATTTTGAGATAATGGACAAAATAATAGTTTACCTAAATAAAATGTTTCAGGTTAAAAAGATACAGGGTGTTTAAGATGAGTTAATTGTCAGACAGTTCCTCGGATTTTCGCATTTAAATGTCTGCTGCAAATATTGCCGACGGGTGAAAAATATTTAATTCGCAAATTGTGTCTTTAATATTGACAAATCATTCAGGTTTACCATACCAGGTTATATAAACCAAAAGGATTTCTATCTTTTCCTGTCTTAAGTACGCCAAAACCAGTTTTTTACATTACCCAAGACCTGTAATATTTCCAATTAAAAATGTCCAAATGATGTGCTGCACTTAGAAAGCATGAGGAACTCTGTCCAGCCAGAATCATTCCAAACCGAAAAACATGTCAAAGAAAATTCAATCAGTTAGGTGTAACATGTTCGTTTTATAACAAACATCCTGGCGGACGACCAAAAACTGTAACAGTCGAACAAGAAGAAGAGATCTTGGTTAGAATCGCGGAAAATCCTGAATTAAGTACACCTATTTCGCTGCTGCATTCATTATCTATGTATGCTGATAGAGCATGTATTCTATAGAATTATTGGTGCAATTAAACTACTCCTCAGCAAGCCCTTTGAATAACACCATGGTCAGTGTTGTTCAAACAAATAATTTGCATACATACGTACATGTATGTATACAACTGAAACTCACCTCAGGTTTGTGCAGGATAAGCAATTTTTGTTCTATACTGATTTTCAAAAACCATCCTGAAAGAGTTGACCAATTGCAATTAATTTTTTTTTATATTACTCTGCTTTGTCTCTGATACGAAGTGAAATTTAGCAGGTGCAAATTTTTTTTTATTTTGCTTTATCAAGAAATTACGTAATAAAAAAGTATTTTTAATAATATAAAATATTATTAAAAATCGGGTGTGAAGAACACAATACAAGTTCATATATGTGTGATTATATCCTCTCTACAAACGTAGATACGTATTTCGGTTTTCTACAAGATCATCGGTACGTCCCTGCTAGAGAAGAGACGCCTTCACAAAAACAACAACTTCGTTATCCCACAGAAATGATTAAGATTTAGCGCTGTTTGCAAAACTAGCAAAGTGTTTCCATCACTTCCATCCAGACATTAACAATTGTATCTGTAGAAACTGTATTTCCGTGTCTTCACTCTTTAACGGACGAACCGCATGCGTATATAACAAAATAATTTAACATGCTTGAGTAGGTAAAACCTAACCAATTTTGTATAATACAAAAGTACTTCTAATAATATAAAATATTATTAAAAATCAGGTGGGAAGAACACATACAAGTTCATATATTTGTGAATGTATCCTCTCCAGAGACGTAGGTATGAATTTCACATTTCTACGGGATCATCGGTACGTCCCTACTGGAGAAGAAACGCATTCACAAAAAATCACAACTTCGCTGTCTCACAGAAATTATTAAGATAGCGTAGAAGAAGATTTAGTGCAGAATTACCGGTCGATATTGGCTATGTGGAAAGTCATCCAGAACTTTCCTTTAGTTTGGAATTGGATGCTTTTTGGCATTTTCCGACATGAAGCAGATGTCTGGGCTGGTATCAGTGTTCCATGCAGCTGACGTGAAAGTATTTCGTTCTTTAGCATCGAAGATTAGGTAGAAGTTGGAGGGTGCCTGCCCAATTCGCAAGGCGATCACCATTCTCATCAGTGGTATGATATTTCCAATTAGTGTGATGGCTATTAATGTCACCGGCATGTATTGTAGGGTACGGATACGCATCTAATACATTATCAGGCCAAGATGCTTGTGGTGGCTTATAAACTTTGACAGATTAGGATTTTCACGATAACAGTGCATACACGTCATTAACAGAAATTTCGGAACGATAAATACAAAGTCAATAAAATGCCCATGGGGAATGGTGTATTATTACAAGCGGCGGCTTTGCTGGTTATCGGGATGTGGATGTGCCGTGCTAATAATATTGAAATTATTCTAAGATAAATAAAATAATTAGTGGTGCTGGTGAAGTTTCATCAAAGTTCCAGGACGTGTGTGATAATGGTTGATTAACTAAATATACTACAACTTACTTACTAAATAAAACACAGGAGCGTTGTCCTTAAAGTTTGTATTTATATTTACATAAGAAGATATTTAAATTCGTATATTTAAAAGTAATTAATCAAAGTAATATATACACGAGCAGCGGTAAATACGTAATTAAAATTAACACAAAATACACTGAAACGAACGTTAAATTGAGCAGTAAATTAAGGGTTAATTAATATATATATATATAATAACTAACCTCTGTATAGAACAATACAGAGCTACCTTTAAGTTGCGAAGTCGGTCACGTTGTCTGCGAAGGTATACTCGGAGAAGTATATGTAGAGCGATGTTTGGCCGGAGGAATAAGAAATTAATTAGTTAAATTAATATGGATCCGCTTAAAAGAATAATATATATTGAACAATACAAAATTACCTTAGAAGCGAAAGAGGCCGGACGGCGTGGTGAGTTGCATCGTGTACTTGAACAGCACGAGGAGTTGTTTTACTCACGAAGGTTCTAAAGAGAAGATGGACTGATAGTTTGTCGATAGAACACTGGTTTTTAAAAACGGTCTGTTTTATGACCTGAGTCGGAGAGAGGGTCGATATCTTGAATAATAATTAATAAGAAACGCGACCTGATGAGGTGTTCTATCGATGGCATAAATATTATTAAAATATCGCTTGTGACTTAAGCTTTCTAATGATATGAAACACAACATATAAAAGATGTATATAATTCAATTAAAACAATTTAAAATGAAAGTATATAGAAATTATTATTATTATTATCGGGTCAGGTAGAAAACCAAGGGTTTGTCGGTTAGGATATAACAAAAGAAATGCTTTCTCTTTGTAAACGAATATGTACAGGAAAATGTCTTAAGTTTAAATATTTTAAATCGAGATATTTAAAGAAGAAATATATTATTTAAAAATAAATTAAAATATTTTATATGCGGAGCGTAACAGTATATACAGTTTTTATGTTACCTTCATATTGCCAGCACTGAAAATGACACTGGCATTGTTGACACATATTCGATATTGTGCAATATTTTACATTGACCTTTAGGTTATAGCGCGTGCCTCGTTTTGTTTGGTCTTCTTCGGTTTTCAGATTTTCAATTTGTTAGAATACAGCTAATTGATTTGGTTAATAAGTAAGTACATTGAAAGCAAGTATTATTGCACCTATCTATGAAGTTAACCAAATAGCACAACGTTATGGTCACAAGTTTCTTCGCTTACCACCATATCAATGCGTTTTTAACCCTATGTTCCATAGGGGTATCACAAAAAAAAATTATTATACACGACGTGTTCGAGAAACGGGTCGCTCCTTAGAAAATTCAAAGTTGATATGGCTAGACGCTCTGCAAACAATTACACCGGAAATTTGGAAAAACACTATAAAACATACTGAAGACGAAATACAAAAATTGTGGGATAGGGAAGTTGTTATAGATCGTGTAGATCCTGGGGAATTTATTATCCATGTTAATGAAGACAGTGATATGGATGAAGACAGCATTGCATTAGATTAATAATATCTTTGTAAACAATTTTTATTGAATTATATGTATTTTTAGCTTGGGTAGTTTAGTTTTATATTTTACATTTCCCACTTTTTATTTATCACTATATAATGTAAATTAATTAAAGAAATATTTTACATTTTGAATGTTGTTTTGTCATGCGAAACAAAAATTTGATTAAAAAATGAATTGGTAGTTATTTACAAATAACATAACAGTCAATAAAGTCGAAATGATTTTTCACTTCGTTAATATATTTAAATTAAGGACATTTAATTTACCTTAAGTAAAATATTAGTTCAATATTTTAATACTGTAATGTTTTATTATAATTTTATAAGCCAATTTTAACAATTACATGAGGTAACATAACTTTCATATCATGAATCTCGTATAAATTTTACAACATTGCGCAACGTATCAGTCTGTAATCGTGAAAATTCTACATCATCTATTTTTGTTACTACTTAGTGAACATTTGAAATTACTATGGAATTTAATAATAAAGCGTTCCCAATGTCGTTCAGAAAGTAGGTTGTATTTCCATAGGGGCGGAGATAGGTGGTCCCAAGTAAGTCAAATCCATTAATTTTACATCTGTAGCGTTGTTGGTCTTCGTTTTCTATGTGAGTTTCTAGCAAGAGCTTTGAAATGTACACACTTTTAGCTCTGTTAAGTCCTTCAACGTTTATTTGACTGCAGAACTAGAAAAGTGTTTCCATCAGACAGTAACAACTGTATCTGTAGAAACTGTATTACCATGTCTTCAAAAATTATGTTCCTAAATTTGCATTTCCTTCAGATTAAAGTAATATTTCGTAGCGATTTGTTCTCAATTTATTAAGTCAATATGCATAGGTACCGTTTACGGAACAATTACAATCATTTAAGTGAATTTGAAAGGAAGCGAATCGTTGGTATGCGGGAAGCCTGCTTTTCAATAAGACAAATTTCCGACCGCATTGGACGCAGTATGACAACAGACCTGGAGCAACTACAAGACGGGAAGATCGTCATTTGAGGATTGTAGCTTTAAAAGACAGAATTTTCACAACCTGGTCGATTGAAAATGCTTGTGTTGGAGTTTTACAACAAAAACCTCTCTATGGTAATGGTATATCGCAGAATACGCGATTTTGGGTTTCGTTCGTATACGAGGACCATCTTTCATATTTTTACAAAACCTGGGAAGAAAACTAAATTTTTGGGAACAAGCTATTTTATTGCTTTTCAAAGTATTCGCCTTTATAGTCTATACGCTCTTGCATGCGTACGAACCAGTTCTCAAAACATTTTTTCCACTCTCAAGGTTGTATCTCAGAAACATGGTTTTAAAGGCTTCGGCTGCTTATTGAGGTGTTGAAAATAACTGTTCACGCATTTTTTGTTTTACGGTTGGGAACAAAAAAAATTATTCGGCGACAAGTCAGGTGAATAGGGACAATGAGACATTATTTCAACTAGTCAACTGATAGACGTGCTGTATGGGAACTCGCATTGTCGTGATGAAGTATAATGTATGTCAACGTTGTTCTTCCTGATTTTGTCTATAACTTTTGGCAAACAAATTACTGTATACTATTCAGCGTTAACAGTTTTCGATCCTCTAAAGGAATTGTTGCGATGTGTCCTGTACAGCCTGTTACACTTCGCGTATATTAAATATCAGTTTCATTAAAACATCGCTTTTTCTTTTGAACGCGCAATATTTTTCAGAAACTCTGTATACAACCTTCCCGTCGCGTTCCTAAAGAGAAAGTTCGGTTGACACAAGCACCGGTTAACCGTAATTCTAGGAAAAGCCACCTACCCTCTAAGTTTACGCGCGAAAATGTGCATTTTTTTAGAAGCCTAATGAGTTAGCGTGGTTTTTTATTCATTATGAGATTACTCGCCTTCTAATTAATATTCAGTTATAAGCGAGGTACGATTCTCTAGGATAATTTAACCCCATTCTTCAATCAAAATCTCATACGTCTAACTTATAGCTGAAGCGAGATAATTAATAGTTTGTCTAGAGTTATTTCTTTCTTTTTGCCGCCATTTTCAATAACTCAATAGATTAGTCGTTATCAACCTAGAATTCAAACGACACCTGTAGTTTATAATAGGTAGGATTACTGTAAGTCATCTAGAACCATTTTCAGGTAAAACTACGTCTACCTGCCATTAGAAATAATTGTAGTTACCTGGCCAGTCTAACTTCGTTAAACACGCCTCGAATTACCTGCTGTGCGGTATCATTCTAACCCGCTTTTTATTACGAATCTCGCGAATATATTTATCATCGATACCGCGGTTCCGCGAGCGTATCGCGAATCTTATTAATTCTGACTCTGTCTGCAGCCTCCCATTGGTTCACAGTTTCTGTAGAGATTCACCCCCGCACGATCATATATAAACGCTGGTTCCCGCGGATTCGCTCTCGATCTTTCAGTTTCTTAGACCTCACGTGTTCATCCAACACTCAACACTTTCGTGCCCCCCACGAGACACCAGCAACAGCAATTACAAGTTAAATACCCTTTACTTACTTTAATTCTTTTCTTTTATCTTTCGTTATTTATTCATCATTAAATAACTCAGACAGAGGTGAGCTTTCACTAGAATTTAACGTGTTTGTGTAGATTAACTTTAACCGGAAGTTAACTCTGCACGAGGCGTATTATAATTGTTATTTGTTTTTATATTTATAGTGTAGTGTTTAATATTGTTTCTTATTATTAAATAAAGCGCTTTAAGGACACCTCTGCTCTTTTATTATTCATTTATTTAAAACTAATTCTATTACACCTGCATTATACAATTTTAACAACGACGCCTTGTGTTTCGTGCATCGATCACCATTTAGCAAAAATTTGTTATCATTTATTGAAGCGCTAAACCTAGCCAGGATCTCAACATACAAGCGCGGCAATAAGCCAAAGAAACAAGCGATCATTTTCTTGGAAGCGCTAGTTGCACGAACAACTTTTGTGACTTTTGGTTCGCTTTGGAACACTCATACAGTAGATTGTTGCTTGGTTTCCGGCACATACGGATATATCCATGTTTCGTCAGGTGTGACGATGTTGTATACGGATTTTGCGGTTCCTACGTCGAATTTTTTGCACATCTATTTACACCAATTGACACGAGCTGCTTTCTGTGCTTCGGTCAAGTTATGTGGAATCCATCTGGAACATATTATTTTTTACAAATAAATGTTAATGTAAAATCAAATGAATTGCAGTCTGCGATATGCCAAGAGATGCCTCTACCTCACTGTAAGTCACATGTCGACCGTGTTCTATCATTTTCCGCACAGCATCAATTTTTTTTTTAATCACAACAGTTTTTGGTTGACATTTACCTGATTCATTAATCACTGAGGCACGACCATGACGAAATTCTGCAAACCAAATTTGTACCAAAAGTTGACCGAAGCAATATAATGCATTCTTGTGGAGTTAAGCCTTTTTTATAATCGTAAAAATAATCCAATGAAAACCTTTACGAGTAATCTCCATTATTTTACAAACTCACTGTCTTAAAACTGTCACTGTCAACAAACTACTGTCTCAATTTCTAAGATATCGCGGATTTGTCATTGATAAATGTCAAACTTTAAAAATATAGTGATTACATATGTCAAAAGCACCATCTAGTGGTCGATTGTAAAAATAAAAAATGTATCCCTCGTACACCATTTCTATGTCTCCCACTGACTGCTCGGATTGAGTAGTGTAACACCAAATCAAATTGGTATGGTAAGTGGAATCGTGTTGTGTTCTCGGTCGAGTCCCGATTCTGTCTGTTGATTCACGATGGTCGCAGAAGAGTAAGACGATTTCGTGGAAAACGCGGAAATTTAGAATTTGCTGAGGAACAACATATGGCGTTTACACCGGGGGTGATGGTATGGGGTGCGATAACATACGATAGCTGGTCACCTCTAGTTTTTATTGACAGAAATTTGATTGCAAATGGTTACATACGAAGCATACTGCAGCGCGTTGCACTGCCATACCTATGAAGGTTAATTTAATCCCTTTTTCAACAAGATAACGCATGTCCGCATACAGCAAGGGTTACTACAAAGTGTAAAAAAAAATCATGTGATCCTACTACCATGGCCTTCTCATAGTTCCCCATAGTTGTCGCCAATCAAATATATGTGGGATAGATTGGTACTCGATTGGGTAATGGGTTAATTGAATAAATGTGCTTTCATCTAAATATATTTATTTACACTATATACATTTATTTTGGGTCTACAACGACTTATACTGACATAAAACTGCTGCCAAGACTGATGTATCTTGTGCTGTTGCTTATTATGATGCTAAATATGAAACTATTGTCTTAAGACTGTGTGCCTTGTACTGATGTTGAGTTGATACGGTTTTTGAGTTCATACTGTTCTATTCTTTACTGTTGTTCAAGTAGGAAAAATATACCACTACCCCTACATTATTACATATTAATATACACAGATTAGTTGTACAGTGTATTGTTTGACGACATAACAGGAAATTTTTGTGTTATTACTTCGTGGAAATTGTGTCTACAAGCAATAATACCCAAGGTTTACAATAGTGTCTTGGAAATATAATCTTAACTTATAAATAGTAAAATATAATTATTAATTAAATATTGGTGTTATAAATCTAAGTACGTAGTTCCGGATAATTCCTTAAAGTAGTAAAATTTGTTATACATATTTGGGAAACGTAATCTTAAGAGTAGATATTCAGAGTAAAGCTGTTGTTCACTATAACCCAAGCTAATAAAACAGCGGTCGATGTATAAAGCAATAAATAAATTTTGAAAAAGATGCCGATTATTAACAACCCTAGGTAATAAGACGAGTGGTCTAAATTATATAGTAGGTAATAAATAGATTTGAAAATGTAAAGGATATCGCTTTCGTAGAATTTAAAGAAAGGTTTACAACTTGAATGTTATAATAAAAGAATGTTATACAGTGGTTTAAACGTGAAAATGTACGTTAAATATTTTATAAAATTGAAGAAGTTTTTGTTTGAATTCTATATCCTAGATCTACTTATATTTAACAATAAAAAATATTTGAAATTAAAATATTACAAAAAAAATAGCAAATATATCCTCAACACATGGATTTTGTAAATTTAATTCACACACTTAAGGTGAATGTCCCTGTGCTTTATTGATTGTCGTTGCAAAGGCAAGACGAAGTCCTTCGAATTATAATGTCATATCTGTCGGTCATTGGTATACGTGGTAGTAGCACATCTTCATATCTGTCATTCTATATTGTTTTTCATCAACTGTTTGACTGCAAGTCTTGTACCGTTGCACAGATGCGTCGGATCGATATTTCGAAGCAGACAATTCTTTCTGTAGTTTTGTCGTCTTTGAATGCTACACATAAACGCACTATAAACAAAATTGTTACCTTATTGTTAATTTACAATTTGACCTAAAATAGTTTCCATGTCATAATTGTGAAATAGTTCTAGTATGTTGTGAAATAAACATTTTACAACAAATATACGAAAAGTGTAGTGTTGGTTATTTTCTAGTTCATTTGTCAATTTTTTTTAAATGATATTCAACGCCACCTATCGTAAAGTAATCATTCTATGTCCACAATCTTCCTCTCTTCAAAACACATTTGTATCAATGTTCAAACTCAATCGCTCGAGGAGTTACGAAGTTTGTCGAAGACACACAAACAAACCAAAATTAATTTCTACACATACACATTTAATTCACTGAAACTAACATTGTACCTACTGTAAATGGAGCACAATAAAGACATTAATTATTATTATAAAATTATTCTTTATTTCTCAACGTTATACTAAACTTTCAAGTATCTCCTTCGTAAATCAACGATTCAAATATGAGAATTATTCTTTTGATAACTTTATGCTGTCGTCCATAATAATTTTAATTATTTACCCAAGGTATAAGAATTTATAATTGATTTATAAAAATAAAAAGCATATATTAACTCAAAAATAATTGCAAGTCCCGTCATCACTGTTGAGTAATAATTTTCCACATATGAAAATTTGCCTTAGTAAAATTAAATGCTTTGGTCTGATAGTTCAAATATAATTAATGGATTTTAAATCAATATTATCTACTTGATGAACTTTAATTCATACACTTTTACCAAACATTTTAGTGAAAATGATTAAAGTAAATTGGCACATGTTTATAATTTGGCAAATCGTATACACGCATTGAATTCTTTTTGAACATTATATAGAACATCTGTAAAAATCGACTTATTTACGTAACCATCAACAGATAAATTGTTTACATACGTTAGTGTTCGTATATTAAGCTAAGCTATGTATAATATACACCTAAATAGTTCTTATATAATATTGAATAAGACATATAGCATATCAGTAATATAAAATGTCGTCAAACAACGTGCATATAGGACGAAGTATAAATACGAGTACATAAGCTTTATTGTGTATGTCGTCCTTTTCCAAGCTCTTTGTTCATGCACCGAACGTGAAACTTTAATCTGAAACCCATCTAGCGCTCTCTAACTTTGCTCTCCTAGACAGACGCTCTTTTACTCAGCATACATACATATGTATGTATATTCGACGTCGCCGTCGTATTTACTTATGTTAGTTTTCTGTGTAAAGATATTGCAGCCTTTCTTTCTAAGACAATATATACCAACTTTTGATCCAAATTACATATGCATATGTGCACGAAGCACAGATGAGTAGTTTGTAGAACTTCCAAAGTAATTTTTGATTCATATTTAAAGCTTTTAACTACCAAATCTTCTTTTATAATGGAAATCAAACTAATAGTTATTCATTTTATGAATATATAATCGACGATTGTTTCCCCACCACAGGGCTTTGTTTAGTTCATACTACATACATACATAAATACACGAGAGAAATAGTAAGTAGGAAGGAAAGATCAATAATAGATTATGTCATAATTAACAAACCATATAGAAGAGAAATAATAGATACAGAAGTAAGAAGAGGCTGTGAAATATATTCCGACCACTACATAGTGCTATCAAAAATAAAAATAGAAATAAAAGACCAGACACAAACAGAAATGTACAAGACAAATAGTAAATCTAAAAGTAACACAGTAAAAGAAGTAATAAGAACATATAAACTCAGAGAAGAGGTGATAGCAAATATATATAAAGGAAAAATAGAGGCAGAAATGATAAAAAGCGAAGATAGTTTAAACAACGTGGAGGTGGAAGACATGTGGAAAATAATTAAAGATTCAATAATGAAAATAGCTAAAGAATCGTGTGGAAGCAGCAAAACAGACAAAAACAAAAAACAAACAAGATGGTGGAATGAGGAAATTAAAAGGTAAGTAAAGATGAAGAAAGACAAATGGAAAAATTATCTTAGTGAAAAGAACAAAGATAATTACGACAAGTACAAGGAACAAAGGTTAAAAGTGAAGGGGATGGTGAAAGAAGCGAAACAACAAGCTTGGGAAGAATTAGGAGAAAAGATGAAACAAGACAGTAAAGGTAACCTAAAGTTATTCTATAAAATATTGAAGACACTAAGAAAAGGTAAACAAAACAAAATTAGATACATAAAAGCAGAAAACGGGAGAATTTTAGAAGACGAAGATAATATAATGAAAAGATGGAAAGAATATTTCGAGGGAATGCTTAACACAGAACGAATAAACTTAATATACGAAATAGAGGTGAGCGAAGAAAACATAGAAAGTGGGGAGAGGGGAGGCGAGGAAGCGATCAAGAAGGAAGAAATAATGGAAGCTATAAGGAAGTTAAAACGAGGCAAGGTGGCAGGACATGACGGTATAACAGCGGAAATGATAAAAAATATGAAGGAAAACGGCATAGAAGTCCTAGAGAAATTGTTTAATAGGATTTGGAATGAACAAAATATACCAAAGGACTGGGATGTAGGCATAATACTATCCATCCACAAAAAAGGTGAAAATAAAGAGTGTAGAAATTATAGAGGAATTACACTACTCAGTGTAATGCTAAAAATATATGAGAGAATCCTAGAAAAGAGATTAAAAATATTAATTGATCACCAACTAGAAGAACCGCAAAGCGGATTTCGGAAAGGCAAAGGAGTGCACGATCACATTTTCACTATGAAACAACTGATAGAAAAAAACCGAAATAAGACTATATAATATGCGGCCTTCATAGACATAGAAAAAGCTTTTGATAGTATTCCAAGAGAAGAAGTTTGGAAAAGCCTTAAAAAAAGAGGAATAGGCGAAAAACTCATAAAAGCTATAAGAACCATATACGAGAAAACTAGAAATTATGTGAGAACTGAAAATAGGAAGTCCGAAGAGTTCATAACCAAAGAAGGACTGAGACAAGGAGGGTTGCTCAGCCCCGTACTATTTAACATAATATTAGATGATGTACTAAAAGAAATAAGGGGAATAACAAAGAAACTACAAGTAGGGTATAAGAACATGGAGAGGGTTGCAATAGCAGAATGTGTCTTCGCTGATGACATAATAATATACACAAAGAACGAAAGAGACTTACAAGAAAACCTAAACACATGGAATATAGCACTAAAAAAGAGGAATCTAAAAATAAACATTGATAAAACAAAAGTGATGACGATAGGGAGAAATGATTTAAAAGTAAAAATTGAAATAGAAGGAAGAAACATAGAACAAACAGACACATTCAAGTACCTCGGAATAAACATACATAAAGACGGAAAAGAAGATATGGAAATAAACAGCACAATAGAAAATGCAACAAAACTATATTGTGCACTAAACAACACATTTATAAGAAAGAAGGAAATAACGAAGAAAACAAAAATCACAGTATATAACGCGTTGTTCAAACCAATAACGACGTACGGATGCGAAAGCCGGATACTTAATAAACATATGAAGAGCAGACTACAAGCCGTAGAAATGAAATACCTAAGAGCGGTGAAAGGAGTTAGTAGAAGGGACAAAATAAGAAATGAAGTAATAGGACAAGAATTAAATGTACAGCCCATAATGGAAGAAATCGCAAAACAACAACTAAGGTGGTTCGGTCATGTAGTAAGAATGGAAGAAGAAAGACAGACTAAAAGAGTATGGCTAGCAAGAACAACGCAGAAGAAAACAAGAGGAAGACCACAAAAAACGTGGGATAATGTCATAGTGGAAAATTTAAAGAAAAGAGGAGTAACATTGTACGAAGGGAAGAGAATAGCGAGAAACAAAAAGGAATGGGCAAGATTTATATATCAGGAATAGTCATATAAGCAAAATGTAAATAGTTTGACACCCTAGGGGTAAACAAGCATATAGATTATAATAATAATAATAAACATACATATGTGTGTATATTCGACGTCGCCGTCGTATTTACTTATGTTAGTTTTCTGTGTAAAGATATTGCAGCCTTTCTTTCTAAGATAATATATACCAACTTTTGATCCAAATTACATATGCATATGTGCACGAAGCACAGATGAGTAGTTTGTAGAACTTCCAAAGTAATTTTTGATTCATATTTAAAGCTTTTAACTACCAAATCTTCTTTTATAATGGAAATCAAACTAATAGTTATTCATTTTATGAATATATAATCGACGATTGTTTCCCCACCACAGGACTTCGTTTAGTTCGTACTAGAGCAGCGTTTCTTGATCTTTTTGATAAGTGGAACCCTTTTTAGTAGTCACTTTTATTGTGGAACCCCTGGTTTGTTTCCATAGTATGCTTTTAATGTAACATTCTGTAAATGGATTATATGTAACAAAAATGACAATTATTTCAAAAAATATTTATTTTTTTCAAAAAGTAATTCAAAAATTAACACAAAAGTTCTTAAAGCAACTTAAATTTACATTTACAGGACTTTTAAATTTCAATTTTAATGGGATGAGTGATATTGCTTTTTATTATCACAAATATACTTAATATTAGGCTTAATTGATGAAAGTTGAATTCTTATGTCAGGTTCGTCATCAAGTCTGTTCCGGTATTTAGTTCTTGTCGACAAATAAGCTGAGAACCCCGTTTCGCCATATATGTGGTTACAAATGGTAAAAGCACCAACACGGCCTTTTGCGACAATTGAGGATATTCATCTTTTATACTGCACCAGAATTCCGTTAATGGCATTAATTTAAATTTATTTTGCAATGATGAATCAGATGTCATTTCAATAAAAGTTTCGTATTCTTCCGTTGACATGGTCGAAGGCCGTGCATTGAAAATAAATGGGTATTTAATCCACAATTCATTTTGATATTTAATCTGCTGTTCATTTGGAAAATACTTATTAAAAGCTTCACTCAATCCTTTCAGATGTTGAATAATTTCTTCAATAAATGTCTCTGCCATTTCAACCCCTTCTTCTTCTTCTAAAAAGCCTTTTATTGTTGGGAAACAATCAAACTCGTTGGAGCGCATACAAATTGTCCAAAATTCTATTTTTTTCTTGAAATCAAGAATTTTTTCGTGGGCAATAAATACATTTACTTGTTTGCCCTGGAGGGTTAAATTAAGTTCATTTATCTTTGTAAAAATGTCGCTTAAATAGGCAATTTTAAGTAACCAATTTCTATCAAATAATCGACCTTTCAATTCAAAATTGTGTTCTAAAAAAAAAGCACGCACCTCGTCCCTTAACTCAAGAAAACGGGTTAGTATCTTTCCTCGAGATAACCATCTGACTTCAGTATGTAAAAGAAGATATGTATGTATACTTCCAATCTCCTCACAGAGTATTTTGAATAAACGATTATTTAGCGGTCGAAATTTTATGAAGTTAATGATTTTGATGATCTCATCAAGAGTATTCTTATAACTGGGGGATAATTTTTTAGCAGCAAGTGCCTGCCTATGGATCATGCAGTGGCTACTATAACAGTTTTAGCTATATTTTTAATAAGCTGTATAGCCCCTTAATTATGCCACTCATGGCCTTTGCTCCATCGGTACAGATATCAATACAGTTGTCCCATGGTATTTTATTCTCTTCAAGAAAATAATTTAGAAGACCAAATATTTCGACTCCAGTAGTACGTGTTGGTAGAGATTTGCATAAAAGAAGATCTTCCAATAATGCGTTTTCGTGCTGATATCTAACGGTTGAGTCATCCATTTGTAATGAAAATTTGCATGATTTGAGACGAAAAGTAAGTTCATTCTTTATATTGGCTGCTAAATCTCTGATGCGCTGAGCTACAGTATCATTCGAAAGTGGAATCTTAGCCATTTCTTTTGCAGATTTTTCACCTAACACACATTTTACTATCTCCATACATGAAGGTTTAATAAGATTTTCCGCAATTGAGTATGCTTCACCGCGTTGAGCTATCAGATAGCTGTCTAAGTAAGAAGCCTCACTTGCTTTTTCATTCACCGTTTTTGTGGTTTGAACCGTAACCGTTTTTAATTTTCAAAGTTCGTCACGCTTCCGAATGAAGAATTCAACATTTTTTTCTTTAAGCACGCCATGAACAGATTCTAAATGACGACGCATTTTAGCTGGAGCGATTGAGCTATTTGGTAGAACTTTGTTGCATATAACACGCTGAGTATTATCATTATCGTTCATGAATCCTAAACATATATAACTTTCATCATATTTCCTTAGTTTTTAGTAACTGCTCTGGGTTGATTACTTGCAGAGGCCATTACTGGCCTAATTTCGTTTGTGGCGATTTCAGTTGCATCACTTTTATTATTACCACAGTTATCTTTAGCAAAAGAGCTAGTTGCTGGGTGCGAAACAGAAGAGTCAAGTTCTGCAGCAGAACGCTTTAAAGTGCCTTCTTTAAGCCACCTCTCCATCCTGCAACAAAATATCGAAAATGGTTTTAAGACAAAAATAACAGCACCAGTTACCTATTAAGAGGGAGTTCTCATTTTTCAATTAAAAAAAGTTTTTTTTTCTTTTATTATCTTAATGCTATATGTGTCTAGAATAAGTCTAGAATAAGTACTCGGTTCCGTATAAAAATTATAGCTTTATGTATCACTTGTATACAAGCTGTATACATCACTCGTATAAAGTTTAAGCAAATTTTTCCCAAAATGATGTTTCTGAAATCGGTAACAAGAATTTCTCAGACGCTAATTGACCAATCTAGATCTAGATCTTTTTGTATTATGTTTGTAAACGTGTACACCAGTGGGCAAACTAGGATCTTTGATTAAAATGCTATATTTCAGTTTTAATTCCACTTTTCCTAATCTAAAAAGGTCGTTTTTTCAAATTTTTAGTAAAATGCGCGCCATTTTTAATTTTTAGAAAAGATCCTATTTTACTCAACAGAAGTAATCTTTGCTACCGTTTGGTATCTCGTTTTTCGGGCGTCAACTTTAACGCCCTCTGCTACAGAGGCAAATTATGGCAAATTAAAACACAATTTGTTTTTGCAACGATATGCGTAACGCATTAAAAAAAAAGTTTCTATATATAAAAAAACAATCCTCTTTAAAAAAAAAATATTAAAAATTGTGGTGTTTTTATTCAAAAAATGAGAACTCCCCATTAAGACCGAATAAAGTTTAAAGGTTACTTACGTTGATATTATTTTTAACAGTGAAATATATATATATAACACAAACAATTACAATTTCTAGGTTTTAACACAGTTTTTAGACAGTTTGATTTTAAACAATTGGTTTTAGACAGAACCAATAAAGTTTATCAATAAACAAAATCACTTTATCAATAACTTTCAATCAGTTTATTTATCTTTCAATCACTTTATTTTAATTTTCAATCACTTTATTTATAAGACACACATCGGCAAGTGATTATTATGCCCGGATACTCGCAGTGTAATGATCAATATAGAATTGAGCCGGGGAATCACCGATACCGGGATTTCCCGTTATTATACCAGGCGGCTGCTTTTAAATACCAAAAATTGACCCGACGGCGCCGTTACAATTCGCGACGTCGGACTGTCGCATTTGCACCGACTATCCAAATTAGTAAGTGGAATTTAGTTGTGCCGTAAATTTGTATTACTTTTTTTATGTTACTTCCTTGAATGTTATAAGAAAAGCACGTATCTTTCGCGGAACCTCTGAGTGATCTCCACGGAACCCCGGGGTTCCGCGGAACACAGTTTAAGAAACGCTGTACTAGAGTAACATTATTTTAAATAAAGAACAATGTTCAGCAAAAAGTTTCTCAAATGAGATTTCTGTTTGATCGACATATATTTTATATCTTATATCCACACGGTAACTTATAGACACCAGATTTTTTATTTCCATGTTGTATGTTTTGTAAACCGTGTTTATATTAAATCTTATCTAGAAATATATTGATTATGTTTGGCCTTTATTACAAGATAAAACATAGAGATGTTTCTTTTAATACTTTTTTTGTGAGCATATTGTTAATTAGGGTATTTATATAGCCGTTATCGATTGCTGTTTGTTTCATTTAATTTTTTTACAATTTTCTTTAGATAGTGAATAATTACTTAACATATTGCTATGAACTTTTCCCCACAAATATTATGAAAAGTTGAATTATTTATTTTTGTACATTTATTTTGGATGCTAGTGTATAATTTTGAAATTTATTATTTTTTTGTGAAAAACTGGTTTTATGTTGTAAGCCTGCGCGCTTTACTACGTTTAACCTGAAGACGCAAATGTACTCTGGGTGTAGAAAGACGTGTTTATTATAAGATAAATCTTTATCTTTGTTAAGTAACCTCGTGATTTTTGAGTTAATTGTGGTTGGTGTTTGATTTCATTACCGATATTTTTATACGAGTTAGTTGATCTCGTTTTTTGTTAATTTTTAAGCTTTCTACCTCAGATGTCTCGAGAAAATATATATATGTTTTTTATTTACGTAAGTAAATTATATTTAATGATATCTTAATATTATTATTATTATTTTGAATGTATAGAATTCGGTATTTTTCCACTGTGATATTATATTTTATTCTTAGTTATTTGATTTAAATGACAAAGAACGTTTTTTAAAATTTCTATTATAAAAAAAAATATTTTTGTAAATTTTGTACGCTTGGGATCTCAAGGGCATATTTTTTCATGTGTTTGCACATGCGTTAGAGATTGTTTCGGGCTGTCATTTTAGTTTGTTTATTTTTGTTTATTGTGGGAGAAATTAAAAAGCATATTTGTAATTTATTAGTTTTAATTTTGATCGGATGTCATAAAGGAAGTTTTTTATCGCACGCTGCGGTCAATTTCCGTGCGATATTTTTACCTTAATAATATTGTTTAATGACGCAATATTAGTCTTTATACTTCATAAAGACATTTTTTTAATTTTTTTTTATTGTGTATTAAAGTTTTATTTAAAGTTTATTGTGAATATTATTTAACCTTATCTCAAGAAGTTTACAAGTAACTTAAAGAAATAGTTATAACATGTGTCAATACTCTTTTACTGGCGCATTATAAATTTGTAGAAGAGAAAAACATTTTTTTAATTTTTTTTTATTGTGTATTAAAGTTTTATTTAAAGTTTATTGTGAATATTATTTAACCTTATCTCAAGAAGTTTACAAGTAACTTAAAGAAATAGTTATAACATGTGTCAATACTCTTTTACTGGCGCATTATAAATTTGTAGAAGAGAAAACCCACGTTTTCCAATTGGAACCTTGAGGGAAAAGCAGTCTCATCTGGAAAATAGACCGACTGAATATCTAAGCTGGACAGTTTGGTTGTGAATAGTGGTGTTACCAAAATCAAAACCACTATTCATAGCAATATGTACGAAACTATTGAAACCTGCTACTTTGTGTTGCATAGGATGTGTTGATGATTAATGTACTATGTAGTTAATTTTTTTAAAAATTAGATCCAAAAAATTAATGGTATTGTTACTTCAGGTTCCATGAATTGATGAATGCCATTACTAAGTTTAATTATCTTTGCCATCCGGTAAAATAAACTACAATATTTTTTATATATCTACGCAAAAGAAAATATTAAATAATAATAATATATTAAAAATTATGGATTCTAAAGGATTCATGAAAAGTTTTGGTAGAAGTGGACTTCAAAAGTTATTCATTACACTGATCAACAAATTTTCATTTTTAAAATTTTTCTTTAAAAAGCATGTACAATTTTAGTATCTTTTATAGTTCCAAAAATAGTAATGACAAAAAAAATTATTATGGCACGTCAGGGTTGGAAGAAAATGTTGAAAAGTACCTAAATGAAATAATATTAATTAGGTATGTATATTATAGGAAGCTGTATGGTATCTTCTTGTTAAAAATGTTTTTATTTTTACTTTTCGTTTATTACTGTTCTTCGGCACTTTCTGATATCAATGTCCAACAATCACTGGACACGGCCAAAATGTATCCAAAATAAATCGACTTAATATTACTATTTTTGGTATGCTAGAACCGAAAATAAACTTATATATAATATTAGTTCAAGTTTTAGAGACACGCGATGTCATGTGTTCTTATATGTATATTAACACTATAACCGCATGTCTGCCTTGTACTAAACAGCCCCTGTATACAAACAAATGACAAACGCCACTATCGCGAATATTATGGAATTGAACAGAAAATTCTCTAATTTTCAGATATTGAAAAAATTGCTTGGAATAACTTTTGCCTCGTGGTCACTAATTTCTTGGGAAATAAAAAATCTGACAGTTACGTTACTCTTATTGACCATATGCTGTCATCGTATCAAAAAAAGGGTTGTAATATGTCTCTAAAGATACATTTTCCATACTCACACCTGGGCTTTTTTCAGGGAAACTGTGGAGTTGTGATGAGCACTGAGAACGCTTCCATCAGGATATATCAACAATGGAGAAAAGGTACTAGAGAAACTGTGGAATGCCTCCATGCTTACCGACTACTGTTAGACTCTTATTAGAGATGTTCCAGAAACAATTCACAAAATAACAGCAAAAAGACGGCGCATTTAGTGATACCGAAATTGTAAAGCTGTCTGTTTTTTATTATTTTGTTAAAAATAAAAAAAAAAATTTGTTCTTCTTTAATTTCATTGTCATTTTTGTATTCAATGCCCTAAAATTTTGAAAAAAATGCACTTTTCAAACAAAATACAACAAATAAACTAAAATTTGTTGCCAGCATTTCACTGTTCCATTTGCCCTGGTAACATTTTTCAATAACAGAAATGTCTTGATGAAATGTTCCACTGTGTTCATCACTAACGTCGCCGAAGTTCGGCGGAAATAAATCCAGATGCGGGTGCAAAAAATAGTATATTAAAAAACAAGTTTCATAAGGCACCATTTTGCCGCACGAGATCAGTTTAGAAAACGAGCTGCAATAGCGTCGAGTTTTCTAAAGAGCGAGTGCGGCAAAAGGCCTTATGAAACGAGTTTTTTATACTATTTTTTTCTATTTTGCGTTTTTTACATTAATAAATTGCTTAAATTGGAATTATTTAATTTGAAAGTTCAGAGTTTAATTTTTATATAAAGCATGCAGTTGGTCACATTGATACTTGACATTTTCAAATTTAAATCTTGCTATCCGCGAAGTATATTATATTACATACTATTTATTAATTTTCGTTAACATTACTTGATATTTCATTTAAAAATATAAACATGATTGACATAGAAACATATATATGTTTTTGTCAATTGTATACAACATACGTTGTTGGTGTAAAATACGGACATATATATACGGACATCATATCTGTCAAATGTACATAAATTCTTAAAATCAAATGACAGCAATGATATTTATTTCTGTATTCGAACAAGGCCAACATTGAAAAATGAAAAAAATCGTATCGAAATGAAGCTCATTTCGATACTGTTTTGGGTTTCATAATGAGTTCATTTCGAACGCAAAATAGAAAAATGTATTTTAAAGCTCATGTTATAGCCAAATTTATGGTATTGTGATATTGTGGGGCACATTTTTAAAAGCATTCCAAGCAACACGCTCCAAGTCACCTACGGTTTCTTCAAATTTTTTATCTCCTTGTGGAAGTTTAATTTGGGTTCCTATAAAAAATTCCTGATTAAGCTTTGCATCTGAGATTTTAGGAAATTGTTGTTTAAGGTGTTGGAATACACGGTCATCTTTATCCATTGTTTTCACGAAATTTTTCGTCAAATCTAATTTTATGTCTAATGGGGGTCGAAGTATTTTATCAGGTTCAAGTAGTGACTCATAAAATAAATTCTTTTGTCCAGGAATACACTGAGCCCTGACTAGCCAGTCTTTAATCAATGCAGTGGGAATTTCTTGATCGACTTTCTCATTCACTAAGAAAACAGCAATTGTTTGTATACTCTAGTTGTAAGCTGAGTAGAATTGCTACAACTTCGAGGTCTGCGCTGATATACCATTTGTATATTTTGTAATTAATTCAATTTAGAAGAAGTCATATTTTCATAGGTTTTTTTAAGTGTATTACGTGACGAACGGAGATCGATGGATAAACGTTTTCTATGCGAAGAAGGACAGCATTCAAACTCAGTTTCGTGTTAATGACCTAATTACTTCGGAAGTTTCAAAACAATGTTTAACAAATCTCAGATTTCAATTTTAATTACAGTGTTAGTGTTATTAGCTGTAAGTAAATTTAATTAAATTGACGGTTTCGTCTTAAGAAAGGTTCGGAAATAAATTCTTACGTCAAAAATACCAGTTTTGCATTATAAGTTAGTGAAATATTGTTGATTCTATTAATTAATCCGTATACATTTTTTATACTGTGCTGTTGCTTGAAGTTTGTATATTTAATAATATTAACAAGTATTTTAAATATTTTAACAGAAGGTGCGGTAACATAAGCAACATCTTGTCAGATGTTTTATTTATGTAATTTAATCAATGAGTATAATTTAGGTGACTGAAGGTTCATATTTCAAGTATTAACATGTAAGCAATGGGATTTTTGAACAAAATTGAAAAAAGCAAGTGGGAATAAATAGATAATGTAAAGTATAAACGATAAACTTAATTATAAGAATTAGGTTCTTTGTATCTTATAATGGGTGAAAAAGACAAATGGATGTCGGGCACTAATCTACCGTAGCGCGCTGTGTAAAATGTAATTAAGTGAGGATTTAAAAGCAGACAGGAGTTCCTGATATGGCCTCTCTCAATGATACTGGAGAGGTTGTTCTTCAATTTTGATGGTTTTTCTTATAATTCTTGTAAGTGAATAAGTACATCGAAAGGGGGATGGGACATTTCGTCGCCGCCGTTTCGGGGCCGCCGATTCGGAGCCGCCGTTTCGTGGTCGGGACGTTTGGGAGCCGAGCCGTTTCGGAGTCGAGCCGTTTCGGAGCCGAGCCGTTTCGGCGCCGAACCGTTTCGTAGCCGAGCTGTTTCGCGGCCGAGAAGATTCGCAGCCGGGCGGTTCGGAGCGGGGCAAAGTGAATATTTTTTAAATTTTTAAGATCGTATGAAAGTAAGCACTGTAATGTAATGACATTCATTACATCCGAGGTGTGTTCAAGATTTAATCGGTTTCTGTACATTGAACGTATAAAATTAAATTCAAAAACTCGTTTTGGAAAGTGACAGTGACAGATTATTAACAAATATTGACAAATTGGTATGTAAAATTGACATATCGGTATTGTAAATTTTTAACATCCAGCATGAGGTTGAAATAGGTACGTACAATTGACATATCGGTATTGTAAATTTTTTACATCCAGCATAATGTTATTCCATAGTTACCAGACTATATTTGTGAATGTAAAGGACCGTTTAACCGACAGAAACCGATTAAAATAATTTCTTCTTGCTAACATGTGGATTAAGATTATAAGCCGATAAACAGTGTTTACTTTCATACGATTTTAAAAGTATCAAAAATATTCACTTTGCCTCGCCCCGAACCGCCCGGCTGCGAATCGTCTCGGCCCCGAAAGGGCTCGGCCCCAAAACGGCTCGGCCCCGAAACGGCTTGGCCCCGAAACGGCTCGGCTCCGAACCGGCTCGGCTCCCAAACGTCCCGGCCACGAAACGGCGGCTCCGAATCGGCGGCCCCGAAACGGCAGCGACGAAACGTCCTAGACCCCATCGAAAGAGATCATGTACACTCAAATGCTATGCTATGTACTATGTTTTTGATACGCCACTGTTCCAATATGAGTAAAGTGTGGGAGGGGGTATAGTTTGTAATAACTAAAGTCCCATTTCTACATATTCAATTGAACATTTAGTTTACGAAACACGTTCTTGTTAATTGCTATATCTTTCGCATTCTTGCTTAATTGAGTAACTAGGTTAGTACAACATTAGGTTATTAAGTAAGTAGACATGATATATATATATACTGAAGACAGAAGAGAACAAGTCAGACTTGTAAATATAATCTAATCAATCATGGGCATGTGAACACAGTAACATCTTGTTGTTATGTATTTATTAAATGTTATTTTATATTGTTTCAGAGTTTATAATTTATTTGATCAATAAAACCGGTCTCTAATGAACCCGCCTCAGAGATGAAGCCTTAGAGCACCAGAAAACTTCACACGGCGATCCTGCCAGCCACTTCTGATCACATGCGATCCTGCCAGGATCGCCGTGTTAGCTTAGTGGTAAGTTAGTTATTACAAGTGAATGGCTTAAAAATGTTTCCGCATTTTATGCGGTGAGTGAATCAATCCAGCTTTTGCATTAAGGCGTATCACTGATCGGTGTCTTTGCAAAGACAATTTCGTGAATATAATGTTGCCAAACCTGATAGAATTTATTTGCGCAACACAATTTTGTTGTGGGTTGTTGCATTTATTGAAGTGTCCAAAATGAATATGTCGGTATATGTCAATGTATTTCAAACACGCAATTTATCTATTGTACAATCTTTGTACATATTGTAAATAAATTTGGATGTGGCGTGTTCACAAATATATGTACAATTTTGCAACAATAAATGACAAAATGTTCTTTAATTCATTTAACGCTCCACAATTCAACACCTCATCATTCTCCAATATTAATTAAATTTTTCTAAACCAATAGTTTTTAATACATTCGAAGTATTATTAACCAGAGTTCGTGTGAAAAAATTTATATCAAACGGAAAAATAAAATGAACGACAAACCCGAAAAATATGGGAAACAATCACGAATAATTAGCTTCGAGTTCAGTAAATTTAACACGAAAAAGTAATGGCGAAGAAATCTGTTCGAACAGATTGAACCTATTATACACAACCGATTGATTATATCAAGCATACTGGTCGATGAAATATGAAAATTTATTACGTTTCGAACGCGTTCCACGTTAATTTGAATCGACATTAGTTTAGAAGATGATGGCGAGGCGTCGCTCGATGCGACGAAAACTCCTTCTTCATTTTGAAGATAAAATTTTACGCACCGGCAAAATCGTGGTTCGCTGAAAGGGCAGAGCTCGTGAAAGGGATTAATTTCACTTTTCAATATGTGCGTAAACACGTGCGCTCTTTCGAGCATATTAATCTTGAAGCCATAGCGACGAGAGCTACTATCAACTAATTTAATTAATTCATCAATTCGGTTTCCTTTTGTTTGACTGTAGTTCAGTCACAAGCGAAATTTGGTGTATTTGATGTATTACGTTCATATTTCTCACTGATTCGTGAACATTTCTTTAACCTATTTACAAAAGAATATTAGAAAGAACGTCGAGAACGAAATCATTCATAATTTTCTGTTTTTTATCTTTTATTTAAGAGAAATGATGTTACTCTTCACTGTATGCTGCTACACTAGGAAGACATCTCTTGCAAACATTCACTATCTATTAAAAGATCTATCAGCTTTCATTTCTCTTGTAGTTTTAAGTTTCATATTCCTATTTATAGAGTAATTACATGAGTTGTTTATTAATTCACATATTTTAGGTTAATATTTATTTTATTATCGTGTATTTTATTTGATACTAGCCGACCCCGGCAATGCTTTGCTATTACTAGATTCGTGTATACAAAAGCTGTCCTTGAAATAAAGAGACAACGTATGACAAATGGAAAGCTGTAATTATATAGAAAATAAATCCAAAATATAGTGAGTCAATTACGACGTGATCCCCAAAATTAAAACCCCCTGAAAATTGTATTATGTGACCCCTGTCGATGTTATAAAAACTATAACATTGTTGTATGCTAAATAGTCACGTACAAAATCAGTTGTTTATACATTCAAGTGAATTATTAAAAATTAAATAAAGGTACATTACGGCGTACGTGTATTCCGTGACAGATTTTTTTTTGTACGAGAAGTAACAAATTTAAGAGATTCAAAATGTCCATAAAAAATAACTCTATTGAATGCATTGTTTATATTTATAAAAATTCGAGAGGGTAACATTGTGTGGATAGGTTTGTATGCTAAGTGTTTGATAACCTTATACGAAAAGTCAGCGTTAAAAATTTATCCTTGAGTATGCATTTTTTAAAGATGTAGGATGTGTGCTCCACGGGCATTTAACGTATTATTTTGTAACAATCTATCTTTAATTTAAGATGTAAAAGCAAATCAGACCTACCGTACGTAACGATCGACAACTTATTGAACCCGAGAGGATACTTAAAGCGAGACGGACAATAACAAAATTACTCTTTTCGTTCTTGTCTGTCAGTTTTAAGTATCATGTCTGATACTTTCTATACTATATAGTCGGTGACACAGTAACGCAACAAGAATTTTTTATGTCATCTTTGGGAATTTTGGGAAAATCTTTTGGATTTATATTCTATATAATTACATCTTTCTATTTTTCATAGTTCTCTTTTTATTTCAAGGACAGCCTGTATATATATATATATATATATATATATATATATATATATATATATATATATATATATATATATATATATATATATATATATATATATTGTTGTAGGGCAATTAACCCACATATCAAATTCTTCTTCTTATAAGATAACAGATCCGAGAATGTTATATCTGAGAAATAATGTATTGTGAGATTATTGAATAGCTAAATTTTTGTATATTAATGTAAAACCATAGTTGGATTTAGAAATATTGATATCGATAAACATTGTAAATTATATTCAGTCTTTTTCTATTACTCGCTCTTTATTTAAATATCTTTACATTTTTCCGCGAAGATCTAGGTTTTCTAAATCTGATTATAGTTATATTCTTTGTTATACATATATTTCTTTTAATATTGTAATATCTTTTATTGTTCCTTGGCTAATATCATTTCTTAATTTGTAATTTGGAATACGTGAGTAGATTTCATCAGCATGACATTTAGCTGTCAGAATTATTTTTATTACTAAATTATATATTTTATTTACAAAACTAACATTCAAAATTATTATTTATTTTAATTTGTCATAGTTGTCTTTAATATAATTTTCGAGATCATTGTATAAATTCCTAAGAAAATCTGATTTATGGAAATACAAATTTATCTTATGGGAACCGGGACAACGAAAAACAATATTATTGATTGAAAAGTTTTTTTGCATGCAGTTGAATAATTAAGTGTTATTTTTTGAATTCCTCTACGAAATTATTCTTATAATAACTTATAACAACGTTCTAATCACCAGAAAATGGATAATTTATAATTATTTGACATATTTACCTTGCGAGAAGATTTTCTTCGTGTGTGGAGATCAAGGAAACCAAATAATCTTCACTATTTTGATTCCTTTTATATATTAATCTTTCTTCGTTTATGCAGTTTTACTAAAGAAGCTACTGGAATTATCTTTTGGAAATTTTTGGACAAGATACACTCATCTGGAAATCGTATATACACATAACCTTGCTGTTTACATCGTGCAAGAGGACCATGTGCGATTCTACAACTATATTATCTACCAGACGTTCGAAATAAGGATATCGTAACCTGCCATTGCTGTATCTGTTGGTTTTCTACGGAACATTTTACATGTTAGAAGACACGTGATTTGACATTTCCATTTGTACTTAAAGTGACAGGTATTTTGTAAAGATTGTTTACCTTAATTATATTAAAGATATAACTTTTCTCGAGATCAGATACCAAATTTCTAAATTTACTCACGACATTTCAAAGTATCTATACAACTTTTATATATTATATCTTGTTTTATAATTGGAAAAGGACATCAGTTGATTTCTAAAATATATTATAATTATTATTGACCTAGTCGTTTTATTGTATGTCCCTTGTGTAGCTTTCTGCACGTCCGGAACCTACCTTTGACCCAGAGATAAGCAGTATTCATCTCAGATTATCTTTTATTTATTACATTTGAGCTAGCATAATACAGGGTATTCTTTCTAAATTTATTTATATATATCATTAATAAATTTTCTTATTTTCTTATACCACGTCAGTATTATATCATTAATTGACGTCCGAACGTGGGGCAATTCTCCACGGTAGATGGTATTATATCATTTATTGTCACTACAACGCGGGGCAGCTTTCCGCTTTATATCAATATATATATATATATATATATATATATATATATATATATATAGTTTTAGAAGGAATTTTTTATTTTCTTCGCCGTAATTATAATACGAGAGATAAAAGTAATATTTTTTGGGGGTAGCTGCCGGCTAAATAAAACATTATTTAATTTGACGTTTCGATAGTATATATGGTATCTTCTTCAAAAACTGTAAAATTTTAATGTAAAAAATGGTAAGAGACGATATTATAATAAATCTACTTAGATTCAATTTTTGTGGTGTTAATATATTGTGACGTATTTGTTACGCATTTCTAAATAAAATTATTTAATGTACACATTGCAAGAAAGTATTTTTATTGTTGAAGATATTTCCGAACTGCACAGTTTCTTAACGGAGTATGTTAATATTCCTACGCGGAACGTAAGAAATATTTTCACGTACAGTTTGCTAATAGAGTTGTGGACAATATCGCTTTACATTATCACATTCGTTTAGTTGTGGAGAAGTTTTGGTCTACAGGATAAAATATAGCGCTTTTAGAAGATTACTCCCCTCATCGAGTTATAAGCAGAGGTGTTTGGCCAACGCAGTCACCAGATCTTACTCCGTTAGATTTTTCTATTTTCGGATTGTTAAAAAATAAAGTATATCAGACAAGAATTAATGACTTAAATGACATGATGAATGAAATTACAATTAAATGTAATAAAATAGCGCCAAATGTATTCGAGAATATTTTTGACAACCTGAAACGTCGTATTCAACAGAATGGTGACCATTTTGAACACTTGCTATAAATTGTAATAATTAAAAGTTCTAAGAAAATAGTTATTTACCTGGGTTGTTTGATTAATATCCCATCTTTAAAGTTTTCGTATTAAATAAATTAATAATCTAATTGTACTTGTTTTATAATTTCATCACCAAATTTTTACAGTGACAGGTAGACAACCTTCATATCATTTAATCTATATTCGCATTCTAAGAATGCAGAGCATCATAATTTATAGGAGAAATTCATGGAATTATTTTTGAAACACGTTGTACAACAGGTTCTATCCACTCAAGTATATTTCAAATTACTTTTTTATAAACGCTGTCGGCTGTGTCCTCAGATAGAAACCTCTGGCTAAGTCTTACACTTGTTATGAACAGAGCGATTATTGTTGTGGGGTTCGTGATGTTCACATTAAAGAATGAACGGTGCTGAATGTTCTTCTACGGTCTGTCTTAATAACTTTTATAATGTGGTAAGGGTATTATTTATGGTAACAGTGTCTTTCCAACAGCATGTATTGATGATTCTATAGTAAGATTAAACACGTGTCTGCATGTCTGGAAAGATATTCTCACACAAATATGAAATTGTAGTGTGTTCTCCACACCCGATTTTTAATAATATTTTTACATTTTAAAACATATTTTTTTATGTTATGTAATGTTTCGATATCTTCAGGAACTTCGAAAAGTATCCAAATCTACTTGATTTTTAATAATTTCGTTAAAGTAAGTCTCTTTATTTGTTAGTTTATAAGGGACTATTATAACATAGTTGTTTTGTATACGGTTGTTTTGTATACGTCTAGTTAAGCCTGGGGCGGGCATCTGTCGGATTTTCAACAAATATTACTTCCTGGGATTTGTTATTTTGAATTATTGTAGTTAGAATACGCAAAATATTATAGCCTAGCTATCTGCCATTCACACAATCATATGCTGTAGTTCTGAACTATATTTTATCAATTAAAATAAATACACTGCTCAACACATAATTTAAGTTTGTAAATTTATAGTTTGATAAAAACACACAATGTTGTATTAGATTTACACTTTATTTAATAATATTCAATAATGACTATATAACAGCTGTTTCACCGTACAACGGTGTGTATAAACTAACTTGTGGCACATGTACTAAAACATATATCGGGCAAACAGGTAGAACGTTCAAAAAGCGCATATACGAACATTATTATTCGTTTAGAAATGGGAAAACAGATTCAGCATACTCCAACCATTTAATTGAAGAAAGCCATAGTTTTAATAATAATTTCAAGATCCTACACGAAGAAAAGAAAAGTAAGAAACTCGATTTATTAGAAGCAATGCAAATTAATAAACAAAAATTTTCAAATAAATTATTAAATGACAAAGCAGAGCTTAATTCTTCCCCTCTGTTGAACTTATTTCCTATTTTTGATTGAAATATTTTGTTAGATATGTGTCACTTATAATATAATTTATGTTATCTATATGTATCCCTTATACCAAAAGAGGCGGGTAAAAATATTTCGGTTTCCAATTTCTGAGAATACCATTAAGTCATAAAATAAAAAATATTTACGTTTAAGTAAAATTTTTTATAGTACCGCTTGTTATATCTGAAGAAACCGTTGTACGGTGAAACAGCTGTTATATAGTCATTATTAAATATTATTAAATAAAGTGTAAATCTAATACAACATTGTGTGTTTTTATCATTTGATATGGATTTACATCAAGTAAAGGCAGAATCGATTCAAATTTATAGTTCTTTAAAAGTTTCGTGTTGGTCGAATAAGGGAGCAGTGGCTGCAATGCGGGTTATCGGAAATTTAATTTTCAGTTGGCAATGCACGTATGTCAAATTATTAACAAAAATTAATCTTGTCATTACTTAGCCTTTCAATGTGGGTAACTCATGGTTCGGTCTTAGCTTATTGGTTTAATAATAATGTGATTTTATCCACATTCTCTCGCAAGAACTTAATATTTCGTTCTTCATTCGGCTTTGTTTTTCTTTGTGACAGCTAGTTTTTATGATGGTGCTCCATGTGCAAAGAAGAATCAAAACGGCTTTACAAGGTATTTATTGATAAATAATTACTGCTATTCTTTTATACAAATCAATATACAGTCTATACAAGTCGTACAATTGTAAAATGGAATTAGAATATATAGAAGTATATATATTCTACACAATATTTATTCCATAAAACGGTGAGATCAGCTGATCGCGTGAGTATCAACAATGCCAAAAATATTCTTAAGTTGGAATAGCTGATCGTGGACGAATTCTAGCTAAAGAAAGTAAACAAAATAATTCAGCATTTACGATGATTATTAAAATTAAATAATTTTAACAGCATGTATGGTTTCCGAAACTGTATTCTAATTAATTAAATGCAAACTTGATTAATATAAAATAAATTATGTAGTTCTGAAATGAACTAACATTAATAACCAAATGATGGAGGGTAGACACTTGAAGTGAATACGTTGACTTGAACAAAAATATGACGCGTCCTGCGTCTCGGCACATGAAACCGTAGTTAAATCGCGTTTTGTGTCTTGTCGTGTACGGGATGCGGTAGTTCAATGCATTTACGGATTCAATGAATTGATGTGGTTGAGTGTGGAACGTGATTCGCGGGGCGGATTAGAAATTAAATTATTGACGAAAGTCAGGAAAATACACACTTAAGGTACGGCCGTGGTTTCACTATGCGCCGTATCCTCCTCAGGCCAGTGAAAACTGTCGGCATACCACCGCGACGTCTTACTGTGAACGAGGAGTTATTGTTGAGACGTGCCGAGAAGTTATTGATGATGGATGATTAACTGAGTAGTTGTCTGGGCTATTTCCAAGGTTAGTAGGATTTGAATAATCCGACGTTTCGGCAGTCAATCTACTTCCGTTTATTTATTGCGAATAGCGTAGTGGTCAGCGTGCTTGATTTAGTTCAAAGTTTCGAACTTTAAAACTGGTTCAATTCTCACACGAGTACATTACGCAAAAAGAAATTGGGAAGACATATATGTCAGACATGAGTTTGGCAAAAACTAGCCCTTCTCAGAGCTACCCTGAAGATGGCAGTAGATTGACTGCCGAAACGTAGGATTATTCAAATCCTACAAGCGATGAAAATAACCCAAACAACTACTGAATAAATGTAGATAGTTATTCATTTCACTTTTTCATTTTATAATATTCATTTGTTTTTATAAGCATATACATGTTTAAGTTTAACAAGGGTTTCTATGTGTACAGCTATTAATACTAATTATGTATTGCAACTCATTTATTTGTTAAACTGCTTAAATTTTTAAGCAAAATTTCCAAATTACCTATGCGTTTTCTGCTGTGTTTATAGTTTCATATTTAATCATCCTACCTATTTTATGACACATAAGTATTTGGATATTTTGAACTCGCCCTTTACAGATCCTTATCTAATTTACTAAAGATGTTGACAGGAGGAGTAGTTACTTGTTAGTAGACCTAGACAAACAAAAGGATATACGACACGACATTATTGTATCTAACTAGTGTACATATAAAATGTGTGTATTTCCTCACAAATGGAATTTCTGTAAAATATCTATTGCGTTGTTACAGTAGAACCATTCAATTCAGATTATTTCGACGTTTCAATTGATGATTTTGCGTATTCAGTTTATTTATAACTTGGGAATTAATACCGAAAACGTTCAGCAGCGCAAAGAAAATCGTAAGAGGCCATCTTCGGCTATTACTAGATACATCAAAGTTGGCGCACATCTGGTCAATGGTGTCAATTCCATTTTTAGTGGAATTATAAAAAGTGACGATTTCGGGTTTCGCCGCTTCTCCCGTAGCTTCATCGATTGAACTATCATGAACGAGTGTTTAAAAAAGCAAAACATTTTTGGCTTTTCTCTGTTGATATGATACTAATGTGATGTCCTTCTGCAAGCCAAACAAAGGTATTTCTCGAGATCTCGTGTCCAAAAATGCTGCTGGTAGTTCTCTCTTATTTTTTAACGGTTCCTACAACTGTCAGTTGATGTTCATTCAGCAGTCGAGTCAATAAAGGATAACTAGTAAACCAATTATCGAAGGTTATATTTCTTTTACTACGAGTGTATGGCGAAATCAAACGTAAAACAAGATCCTCCGTTTTAATGGTGATTTTGTATGAACCCTCTGGTTGTGTACCATAGTATATCTCCATATTTAATGTATGATAGCATCTGCTACTGCAAATATTTTAATACCGTGACGAGTAGGCTTCTTCGGCTTATATTTCCGAAAAGAGCACCGTCCACGGAAAGCTTCAAGCTTCTCGTAACTTGTCGGATAAGCACCAGGCGTATAGGCAGCTTGAAATTGTTCTATTATCCTCTCAAAGACAGCTCTAACGTTTCAGAGACATAGTTTTTCTAGATATCGATATTCCCGTGTCATCACTTGACTACATATCCTCTAGACTCTGTAGTGAACTTTTATTGATGCCTGCAAGATACAGCAACCCAAATACAGCTTTAATTTCTTCGACGTTAGTTACTCTTACGCTGTACTGGTGATTGTCATCGTAATGATCTCTGATAGAGTCAATTTTGTAATTGGTAGATTTCGCTATATCCTCTATAATCACTTGATCTACAAATAAATTCTAACAGCCACGTATAGTTTTAGCGCCTTTGACGTATTGTTTTACGCCTGGCATATAGGTAATAATATTTTCTGCTCTTGTTCGAATAGTAGGGAGGCCACTTTGTCCACTTCGTACGTTTATCTTTTCCCCAGTAAGGTCGTTGCGTTTGTTTGGCTTCAGCTGTTCACTTTCTTCATCGCCATCTTGCTTCGTATCTGTGTTATGGAAACTCTCGCTAAGATGATCAGACACGTCCTCACTATCACAAATTTCCTTCTTTTCATCTTCACTATCATTCTCAAATTCTCTCCACAATTGTGCAAGTCTCTCTTGTTCTTTCTCGTAACTCCACATTTCTGTTTGTCGCTCTCAACCGCTTCTAGCAGTAGAAGACATTTACTTGACGGCCCTTCAAAAACTTACGCGATGGTGTGGTGGGGTTTGACATACCCAGAACAAGGTTTCTGCAATTTTGTTCAGCAGATCTCTTTTCACAATTCGAAAGCTTGATCTTTTAGCTACAGGTATTGAAAATCAGAGCGTGCTACAATGACTTTTACCACAAAATTACTTTAATTTTTGAAGCGTTTGGTATGTGACACGCCAACGAAGGGTTTTAATAGTTTTTTTCCTTAAATAATTAGAATGACCGTAAAACTTTGCAGCTTTAATTGTAATAAATAAAGAGTGGAAAGTATTTCGTTTCATTCGTGTCTCCAATAAATTTCAGCAAAATTAGTAAATGAAGTTTCGTAGGCTTTCACGGCTGTTGTCACTTGTAGTACAATCTTCTTACGAGTTTCTCCGGCGAAACACTCAAGAAGACGACAACATTAACCAATGCTTTTCTAAAGTTTTGCACTTATATGAGCTTTTAAATTATATTAATATTACTTCCGACTAAAAACTTCGTTGACGAGTATAACGTTAAATGGAATGTACGTAACATTTTGTATACAGAATCATTACTTGTTCTATTTCTTGTAGTGGTATTTAGGTAATTTCTCCAAAGAACATGTTTAATTATAAATATATTATAATTCTCTTTCTGAAGCGTTTTGGTCTTCATATTATTTTAATTAGTGCGCAGTTTATTTTTCTTAATTTAGAATCAATCCTTTGCCTCCACAATTTTATTATAATTAATATTGTGAATTTTATTGCTACATACCTTCAATTGACTTTCATAGTTATTGTAATCGAGATTGTTATGAAAGCATATTTAAAAAAGAAATATTAGTTGCTTTATTTGAAATACTTTGTAAATTATGCTCCTTTAATTATCGTGTATTTCATAGACTCTTAATTCAGAACTGAAATTAGAAGTGGATCTTCCTTTGTGTACGGCCGCCAATGTTGTCTTTCAATTGCATTTTGGCTGTTAGCTTGAATTTCTCTTATGTATTTTGCAAATAACTCAAACATCAGCTGAAGTACCTAAAGCATCCATTGTTTTATAGCGTTTTATTCGCTGTATGAAATTCTAAGCTC
Source organism: Melolontha melolontha (assembly GCA_935421215.2). Classification (NCBI taxonomy): domain Eukaryota; kingdom Metazoa; phylum Arthropoda; class Insecta; order Coleoptera; family Scarabaeidae; genus Melolontha; species Melolontha melolontha. The sequence continues at coordinate 50,963,389 of OW285239.1, forward strand.
TACGAATATACATGTACTAACTAGAAGAATTGAATTACTCTCATTGCAAAATTGCAAGAGCCGGGAATTAATGTTAAACTAAATCAATAATTTTATTGAATGTGAAATTATGCAGTTGGCAAATATAATATGGCATTAATTTCTGGTAAATTAAACAGTTTTAGGTTAATGTGGTTATTTAATCATAGAAACTGTAATCTGCACATATTTGATATTAAAGTTATAAAATATGAATTTCGAATATATGTTATTTCGGAAGCACTCATAAACTGCATCAATCATAATTGATGAAAATGTAAATAAAGCAACGACTATTGGAAACACACAAAAATAATATTTAATTCTGTACAAAAGTGACGAATTTACAACAATTATTTATTTCTGGTTCTTTCAGACTCATCATTAAAATATAAATTACCGTTTATGCTCAAAGGAAGCGAGAAGCACATATACTATTTTAATAAAAGTTATTGAATTATTTTCACTATTTGGAGAATTTTATGAACATTAATAATACACACACACACACACAGATATATATATATATATATATATATATATATATATATATATATATATATATATATATATGTACATTATGTCATGAATTTTTCCCCGAAGAAAAAATTTAAAGAAACTATAAAAGCTACTATAAAAACTATATATTTATGTACATTTTATTCCAGGAAAATATTTAGAGATAGTAAATATTTTATTTAAATTTTGATTATAATATGTATTTTAGACCAAGCCTGTAGGTTGTTCGAGCGTGGTCTTGATGTACGCAGTCCCGGTCAAGCGGAAGTGTATCGTTGTAGTCGGTCTTTTGATTTATGTTATAGGTTGGGAGATGTTCATTTCCATAGGGAAGCGGCAGAGATTTTCTATCCATTAGAGTCTAATGGATAGAAAATCTCTGCCGCTATCTAGACCTATTTGTCTAATGATTAGACAGATAGGTTCAGTTAATTTTTGCTGAATAAAGTCTTCCTTTTTATTCAGTATTTTGTTGTTAATTTCGGTTTATGTTTTTAGTTGAGTTGTTGCTGATGTGTATAAAGTAATTCCCGATTAATTATGAGTTTCTGATACTTATAATTTTTGATTTATGCGACCTACCTGAAATCTCTCTTTTAGAATTTTTTTGTGAAGTGTGACGACTACATTAATTAATGTACGTGTATATTTGCAAGTATAATTATTTATATATATTGATTTAGTTCCATGATTTTGTATATTGATTGAGCTCGTAAATTCAGTAAATTATTAGTTTATAAAATATATTAATAGTCAAATAAATATCAAGGAAAATTTTCATACTTTTTATGTAGTATTTTTTTATCAGTAATATATTTTAGAAAGTAGGAATTGGTGGAAAAATTACATTTTTACCATGTTGAATGTGCGCATGGGTTAGTTTTAATGCGCGCGCTTACAGTTATTTTTCTGTTTGACGTTTGAAGTTGGGAATAACGTAATTATTGAAGTCTGATAGTTTTCCTAAATATTTAAATAGTTTAATTTTGTTCGCAGTCAAAGTGAGGTTTTTTTATCTTATGTAAGTCATTATTTATAAAAGTTTTCCTCACGCTGTGGCACATTTATTGCCTCAGCACTTCTTTATACTCTATAAAGTTGAAATTTTTTATTTTTTTTTGTAGTAAATGTTTGTGTTGTTAATCCGAGTTTTATTACGTTGCTAATACCTTTTGTTTTATTTAACACATACCCTTTGAGGGTAACCCTGAAGATACAAGAGCTCCTGGAAAGCTGTACCGATTAGAGTGAAACTGGGCAAGCTATTGTGTATTGTGGGCCAATTTAAATAAGTTAATCAACACCACAATACATAGCAATATGTATGGTGGAATTCAACGTGTATGTTGATGGTGAATAGCACTATGTATTAATAACTTACTACACTTGTGTAGAATTAGGGTGTCGTTTTGAAGAAAAATACTGTTTTGGTTGTGTGACGTTTCGGTCTTGGATTTAAACCTTCCTCAGACCTGTTTTTATTAAGAAGCAAACAAAAAAGGAATGTAAACAACTTGTCAATATGTTGTCATTGTTCAAAATAAAATGTATTACAAATACTTACATAACCTAAACTATATGCGCTATTATTTTTTTTAATACTACACACACGAGCCTGTTACAGTGGCCTCTACATGTTAAAATCATCTCTATGTCAATGCTGATAAAACAAAAAAAACATTAAACCTTTAATACACTAGTACATATACTTTAACTAAAATCAGTATATGTATATATATATAGATAGATAATTATTTCGTGACCTTTGTATGTTATGGTAGATTCAATTAGTTGGCGATTTAAGGTCTGATTTATTTTGATATGTATATATTTAAAGCAAGCTTATATGTTTCGACACATAGTGTCTTTTTCTGCTTCTGGTTACTTGTAAACTTTACGAGTAACCAGAAGCAGAAGCAGACAGTTATCGCAGACCTGAAGATGGCTAATGTGATTTTGCCGAAACGTCGTCCAGAAACCAGCACCGGTCTTTACGAAGACCAAACAGTGGAAACGCGCAAGAAAACCCGGAATCCAGTTACAACATATATATATATATATATATATATATATATATATAATGAGCCATCGAAAAAATTCATAATTGGAGTAGACTGTGAAATTGGGTTGGTACTTTAACCACTTCCACATAATGACATTTATTATTTGACATTGAAACATTGTGTCAAATTTTTCAAAACTCTTATTAAGAAAATTGTTTGTGTTTAGATGTAAATGGACAACATTTTCAACAACTTCTGTAGCTATATGTAAATTTTGATTGTGATTTCGACATTAAATAAATTATTTGTTTTCTTTTTTGTTGTAGTATCATTTCAATGCCATAACCTTTTTTTACAATGAAACCAAATGAAACTGTCAAGTAATGTGTCATTATGTGGAAGTGGTTAAAGTACCAACCCAATTTCAGAGTCTACTCCAATTATGAATTTTGTCGATAGCTCGTTATATATGTATATATATATATATATATATATATATATATATATATATATATATATATATATATTTATCAATTGATATATGGGTTTATGAATGGTTTATATATTTACAAGTGGATGTGAGGAAGAAATATTCTAAATTGGTTTTAATTCTTTAAGAAATATGGGCTCCTGTTCATCTAATGCTTTATTAAATGAACAAAATTATATGATATTCGGTAACTTAGCGGTAGAGCAAGATCTATTTCTCAGGAGTCGATTCTTCTTTTTAAAAATCAAATCTTATTTGGTCTCCTTAAACAACCACGAGCATTTACACTTATAATAAGTTTAAAATGTAATATCACAAGCATACGGCATTAAGTCAGATAAACGGTAAATAAAAATGTTGTATGTAATTTGTGGAAATTTAAATTTAATCGATATTTCTTTTTGATATATGGTTCAAATTAGCAACATATTTGAATTAGCAGATAATTGTGCGTAAATCACGTGATATAATAGGGTTATAAATCATGAACGTATTTATAATAGAGATATGGTGTTATAAATGTGAATAATATTACTTAAGCTAGCGATTTTAGTTGAATAATAAATTTGTGAAAATATAATTTGAAAAAGACTATGTAGTTTCAGGTAAGTTTAGTCTAATTAATGTTTCTGTCTTTAAATTCTATTACTATTGTACAAATAATGAGGTTATGTTGTTATGTAATGCAAATATGGATATAAAATAAAGATTTTTATTTGTAATTACGTGTAGTCCGACGTCTATTACAAGGATTTTTTGGTGATATGGGTTCGATCAGGAACAGACGGAAATTTGATGCAGGTATGTTGGAGGCAAACTGATATGACGCCAACAGTTTTTTTTTTTGTAGGATTGGTCCGTATAAATTAGGAATGCTGTTCTACATTATTGTTCAGACGATGTATGTACACAGTCTTCTTGTATTGGGAAAGTGTTCGGTTAGTATATAACAGTTTTTGTATTTTATATAATATTTTTAAGTTTTACAATTATTTTTAACGTAGTTTATTCTTACAAACGACGCTCTTATCTTGTGTTTTTTCCTTGGCCTGCACACGATTTATTTTTTACAAGTGTTTAATTTTGTATTTATTCTAATCGACTTATTTTATATCTCATATTAATTGACGTTACTGTTGTAATAAAAAATAATAATTATAAAATAGTAATTACATTCTTTTAAATGTCTATTAATGTCATATCTATGTAAGTTAAAATCAATGAATTCCGCGGTGAATAAGTTCAAATCAAAAAATATTACGGTCAATAAAATAGATTTCCATATGATATTAATGTATTCTTTGATAATTTTATGATCTTCAAAATCAGACTGGCAAAAAAAGAACTGGCAAACCAGATCAACAGAAGAAACTTTGTAAGATGCAGATCGTTACAAATAACATCTACATTTATAAAAATGAAGAAACTTGACAGTTTTCATTCCACAATTTCAAAACTAAAAACTAAATTTCAAAAAATTATGAATTCCTGTTACCTAAATTTTAAACATCACAATATCCCAAACCATTTGTGACATAAATACATTTAATCAAATTATTTCAAACTTGAAAAATATTATCATATAGAAATTGTCTCCTCAAATTTTAAATAGCTTCGAAAAAATAGAATCTAAAATTTACAATAATCATTTCCTAACAAACAAAAACAAATTAAAAACAAAGTAGATAAACTAATAAAGAAACTACACTTAGAGATAAATTATAAAATTAACAATATCTGGGGATTATCAATTTGACAAATATAAATATTCCTGATAATATTAAATACATACTTAGCCTAGGACCCAAATTTAATATGCAACCTAATAAAATACCCATTAATGACTATATAGCTAACATTGAAACAGGAATACAAAATTTACCCCAAAAGAAACAGAATGAAATACGTAACAAAATCTGTAATATAATCACTAACCATAAACATAAGAAAGTAAATAATAAAAAAACATATATCAAATCTATATATGAATAAGTTCATTAGAGAAACAAAAAGATTTGTCCAACACAACCCTCATATTATAATAGCAAGAGCAGATAAATAAAATAAAGCAGTGATCATTCTTAAAGAGGAATATGAGCAAAAAATAGAAAAACTATTACGATAAATTCACCTATAAAAAAGAAAGAAATAATCCAACAGAGAAAACTCAAAAAGAAAATAATAACTTAATATATAAATGGCATAGACTAAACCTAATAGATTTCAACACTAAAAACAAACTTCGCATTTTTAATTCCCACCCTCCATCAATATATGGTTAATCAAAAATTCACAAAAATAATATCCCTTTAAGACAAATAGTGTCTAACATACAAGCCCCTACTTATAATATAGCAAAATTCCTAGGTGATAGCATATCTAAGATGAAACTGAATATCATACCAAAGACTCATGACAATTTCAAAATTTCATCAGGGAACAAAAAGTACCAACTACTCACAAAATTATATCACTTGATGTAGAATCTTTATATACTAACATTCCTACAGATCTAGCTATAAACATAATGGAATCCAAATGGGATGAAATTAGTCCACACACATCACTAAATAAAAACGAATTTATTAGAGGTATACACTTCTGTCTCGACAACACGTATTTTCAATACAAAAATTCTTTTTATAGTCAAACATTTGGTATTGCCATGGGCTCTCCTTTAGCTGCTCTTATTGCAAATGTGGTAATGGAACATTTAGAACAAAACGTTATCATTGATTATTAGACTTCCACCCTATTTTCTTCAAAAGATATGTTGATGATATCATAACATGTATTCCAACAAATAAAATAAACTATCTTTTAAATAAATTCAACAATTTTCACAAGAACTTAAAATTCACTATTGAAGAAGAAATTAATAACAGTATTAATTATCTTGATATTTCTTTAAGCTATGATAGACAGGGTACTATTTATACAAATTGGTATAATAAACCCACAGCTTCTTTTCGATATATAAATTACCACTCAAATGCTCCTACAGTATTCAATAAAATGATTATAAATGATCTGACTGATAGAGCAGTAAATCTATCACATACTCAATACAGAAAAGATAACATCAAGAAAATTAAAACAATCTTAACAAATAATAATTATCCACCACAACTTATAGACCAAACAATTAAAAAAAGAATACACCAAATATACAACACTGCAGACACCAATAACAATTTAAACAATTACACAACATATATCACGATTCCATATGTTCCACAACTATCAGAAAAAATTAAATACACTTTAAAAAAATATGATATAGCTACAACATATAAACTTAGTAATACTAATAAACATTTATTTTCAAAACTTAAACCTAAAATAGAAAAAAATCGAGAAATACATGTCATCTATAAAATACCCTGTCGCGATTGCGATAGTTACTACATAGGCCAAACTAAACAATATTTATACAAAAGAATACAAGCCCACAAATACTCTAAAACAGACAAAACTGCTTTATCTACACTCAAACTACAACGCGATCACCATTTGTATTTTGAAAACACACAGATAATTGATAAAGAACAACACACAATGAAAAGGGAAATAAAAGAAATGATTAGTATTAAACAGGAAAAAAATTCAATTAACAACAGAAGTGATATAAAAAATTGAAGCAGTATATACTATAACTTAATTATGTAACGATCTGCGATTTACCATCATAATATATGTTGCTGTTATATAATTATATATCTTAAGTCATTTAAATATCTATACATTTGCTTATCATGCTGACAGTTCCGTGTTTTGATTCCTGTCTGGTTGTCCGAGTAGGTTTTCGTGGTTTTCCTTCTCGTTTAAGGCGAATGCCGACAGCTTTGCATCTTAAGACGCTCCACGGGCGCATACATACTGGTACCTCATGTCTTGCTTATCCCTGTTTTTGTTGTCTATCTATTTTGGAATGCTAAGGCATGATTTATTATTATTCAATTGGAATGTATCTTTGAATAATTTTATCCATAGCAACTCAAATGTATGACATTAATATTCTGTCATTTATATTTTATATTTCTTGATAAAGGCATCGTTTGCCGAAACATGTAGGGTTGTTTTAAATATATATACTTTGAAGTAAAACCAGACCTTAAATCGCCAACAAATTTAATTTACTAAATATATACATATATATATATATATATATATATATATATATATATATATATATAGACGTAGTTCTAATTACGAGAGCACCAAGGTTGCCTGGGAATGAAAAGGTGGAAATTAATATAATGCAGGCGCGGCTGGTGATGACGTACTGTAGGGCCGTCTACAATGATGCGAGTGCGTCGTGTGTTTTCGATGTTTACTAAGAAAACACTACAGTTAGTACACGACAATACACGGAGCACTCGCATCATTGTACCTCAACTGTACTTCATCATGAGCCGCGCCTGATATAAGGTAAAGGCATATTGTAACGCAGCTGCATGTGGACGCAACATGTGAAAATTAATGTCGAACTGTTAATAAATTTATATCCCGACAATTTCATTTATTAAAGTCATATCATTCATTAACGCCAAAACATATTTAATTTATTTACATTCAAATTTGTATCGACATTAGTTTGGACACGCCCACTTTTTAAAACAGGAAAGCCCACGAATAAGATCTGTTTGTAGACACACAGTCAACATAACCTACTATCTAAGGTACACGCATTTACACTTGTAAATTCTAAAAATAATTTTATAAATCTATTTAAACGATTTTTACATTCACAATTCGACTTAAATAATAATTTATTTCAAGGTAAAAATCAAGATAATTTGCATAAATAAGGCTTTGAAATAAACAAACGACAACGGGGCAGTCTATTTGAAGAATGGACATCGTTCGCGTCAAAATTATATTTATCCGTTGATAATACATAAAAAAATTGGTTTAAAACAGTAATTTCGACAAAATAACCGGTTAGAAAAGTGCATAAGCCTTTTTAGATCACCGTTTAAACATATTTTTATATGCATAAAATAATTTTTCTATGAGATATTCGTCATAGCATCATCAGATGAAGCTCACCCTAGTGCCCAAGTTTTTACAATGTAATAAAGATGAAACGTACCTGGAAACACATCCAAAGTGTCAAATAATATACACCGTACCAGACATAAAAGAAAATAATCCGAATTCTCCAAGCTTACCCTTTTCTCCTCCTGGCTGCATATGGAGACTCAAGCCGAAGAATCCACCTTTCCTTGTGCCTGCTGCCGTTCCTACAAACACAGGTCCATTAGTTATATTTAAAGCCATTAGCTTCATTGTATATTATCACATTTAAAAATAATTACAAGTTATCTTTATTTAACTAAGAGATAATAATCTTTTAAATATAATATAGTAAAGAATAAAATCTACTTAAAATACACATAAATTCACTTAACAGTAGTTACTGCCTATTTTAAACAATAATATTAGATCACTGGGTAATTTAAATTATAAACATAACCACATTATTAGTTTTAATTCAAGTTCATCACTAAGTTATAATTTACAAATCGATCGAAAGAGTCCAAGTATTTCACCATATGTGAATAGTTTTCTTTAATCCAATAAATGTTTAATATGTAAAATATAAAAATGGTGTTATTTATTCATCCTTAGTGAAATCAAAATTATTAATTATGTTTGTGTAATTTTTACAGCCATATTTGAATGTCACTATCCACTGTGATACTGAGATTGGAGAATTTCAATATTCTTTATTTATTTCAAGCTCTCCGCGACATCTGTGTTTAGCTGTGGTACTACTACTTATTAGCTGATGATATCTAGAGATTCATTTAAAATTCGTAAAAACGTCCAATTCATAATATCATCAGCATGTTACTTTAATTGTCTACTACATTTAATTTTATCAGTCCTCAGCATTACTTCATTTTGGCTTAACCCAATCGTATCAGGCCTCCGTATCATAACATTTTGGCTTAACACAATCGTGGGGCCATATCAGAACACTTCCTTGTTGAATGCAGGGTTGTGCCCGTAAGGCAACAGAAGAAGTACTTATCCGAATTTCATACTTGTTTTGTCGGATTTGCTCGGCAGCCAGATGAATACGATTCAACAACTCTTCTCTTGTGTTCGAAACTTGCGGTAGACTATATTTTTCATGTACCCCTATAAATAAAAGTCAAAGGGATTAAGATCGGGTGATCTGGGTGGCCATGCAACAGGACCACCACGACCATTCCATCTTGAATAATTGATGTTAACCCAATTTCGGACAGCAATTCCGAAATGTGATGATGTGGTGTTGCACCATCCATGTGAAACCACATGTCTCAGTGGGACATCCTCTAAAAGACCTGGCAGTTCGTCAATAAGAAATTGAAGGTAATTGTCCGCATTTAACCTCCCAAGAGGAGCATCAGGACCAATCAACAAGTCATCGATTAGGGCCGCCCAAACGTTAATAGAAAATTCATGTTGAAATTTAGATGGGCGTATAGTTTTGGGATTTTTTGATGACCACCTGTGCAGGTTTCTAAGATTTGTAACACCACTTCTCGTGAACGTAGATTCATCTCTCCAGAGGACTGTTCTGCAGAAATTAAAATGAAGCCGTGACTGTCTTAATATCCAGGTAGAATAAACTAGACGATTATAGTGGTCTGCTTCAAGCAAACCGTGTCCCCTGCGATAGTGATATGGATGTAAGCCCTCACGTTTTAAAATTCGCCAAACTGTCGTTCGTGGCACTCCTAGTTGTCTAGCGATTCGACGTACACTGAGAGGTGGATCCCTTGTAACAATAGCTACTGCTGCTTCCTCTAAGCCCGCTGGCAAATTTACTCCTCGGTCGAAAAGATAATCACGCAGTCCGCATTCCCGAAATTGCCTGTGTACTTCCAGAAACGTTCTGTAACGAGGAATGTGCCTATTGGGAAACCGATGTCGGTATTCAATAACTGCTTGACGTGTACTGCCGTTACAGTAGCCATACACAAAATGCATGTCCGCATACTCTTGAGAAGAAAATCGGCAAGGCATTTTGAATAAAGAAAACGTGTCCACTCACTAATAAGCTGTTGTATGAACTGAAACGTAAAGTAATCCTTTATTAAAAAATGCAACGTTAACAGTCATCTGAATATTTTTTATTGTATGATATTCATTGTTCAGCACTTACGAAATAAGTAAGAACCTTCTTTATGATAAATCAATTTCCAGTACTCTTTTTTGTAGATCTCCAAGAAGTTACTATATGCATTACGACACGCGTTTATTTATTTTAGGAAAATATTTTATTATGCGACGTTAACCATCACAGGCCTGTTATTGAATCGTATAACTTTTTTAAATAAAATCAGTTTGTGTTGACTTTAGGATAGCACAATGAAGGCTACTTTACACTCCTAAAATTTGAACATAACGATACGGGACACTTGTATATATGCGTACAAACTGTTAGGTGAACTTTTTTAAAACACAAAAGACACTTTGATAAGATCTAATATCATTTAGTCGATCCCCTGTAGTTTAGTGCCATTAGTGCCGAATCAGACGAACTTACAGACACTTAAAATATTTAGAACCGTTGGTTAATTCTTGTTTATTGTTTTTTCTGATTTCATCATGCTTTTATGTCGTTTACACTATGTAATTTATTAATTGCTCAATTTAAACACTTTTAATTTTTTTCATATCACAATGTTACATTAGCAAAGTTTTCATAACCACATTCGCATCCTTAGTATAAATCACATAACTTTAACGTTAACGCTAGTTACTTTCAAATATGTATGTCTCATATGCCTGTTTAGTGACCGGTCGCCTAAAGTACTGCTCGGAAAAGTAAAGAAGTTGCCGGGAAATGGTTGGCGGCCCTACGCAACGGCTGGTTATCCGATATCTCTAAATTTACGCGACCGGTCACTAAACACACGCACGAGCGCACTAACATACAAAACCCTACACTTACGCGGTCACACAAATACAAAATCACACACCCAGAGAGAGACGCAAGCTGCCAGCAGCAACCAACACACAGGTTCATACCCAGAAAGAGACACAAGCTGCTGGCAGCGAACAACACATATGTTCACACCTTGCTATCTATTTTTTGGAATACTAAGGCATGACTTATTATTATTATTGGAATGTATCTTTGAATAATTTAAACCATACAAACTCAATTATTTGACATTTATATTCTGTCATTTATATTTTTTATTCCCTTGACAAAGGCATCATTGCCGAAACATGTAGGGTTGTTTTAAATATATATACTTTGAAGTAATGAACCAGACCTTTAATCGCCGACTTATTAAGTTTACCTTATCATACCAAGGTCACAAAAATATTATATATATATATATATATATATATATATATATATATATTATTAAAAAATAATTTCTTACTTTCTTGACCGTAATTATAATACGAGATAAAAGTAATATTTTTGGGAGTAGCGGTCGGGTAATTAAACAATATTTAATTTGACGTTTCGGTGCTATACATAGGACCTTTTCCGAAAATTAAAATGTATTTAAATATTAAAAAGGTAAAAGATGATATAATAATTCTATTTACATTAAATATTTTTGGTGTTAATATTTTGCGATGTATTTGTTTTGCATTTCTAAATAAAACTAAACTGTTTGTATTAGCAGGTAAACTATCTTCGGGGCCTTTTTTTTTTTGAACAGGTGGAAAAATATTGACTTTGTCAACAATTTGCGGGAGGGGGGGGGGGGGGGGGGGTAAATGTTCTCGGACATGCGTTTTCTTTATTTTATTTTTTGTATCATGTTTATATTGTTATTATATGGGGGGGGTGTTTATACAATGGATATGAATATTGCTGACAAATTATTTAAATCTGCACGTTCGTTCATTGAATTTGTATTTTTTGTATGTGGATACTTTCCAGTATATTTCTTGTTTGTTGTTTTTTTCAGATGTAATTATTGCGGTTTTAACAAAATTGAAATTGTGTTTGGTTGTTTTTTAAGAGCTGTACTATTGTTTAAAAATTTGTGTCCATTTAAACGTTCTTGTAGATATTGTGTTGTTTGGCCGGTGTATTCGCTTTCGCAGTCATTGCATGTAATTTCATAAACAACGTGTGTTTTCTTTAATGTAGGTATTTTGTCTTATAATTTTGAGGGCAGGTTGTTGAGATTATTGGAATTTTTGTGAGCTACTTTTATATTATATGATGTTAAGTTTTTGTTTATTTCTTTCAGACAGATTGTTTATATAAGGTATTTGAACATATTTATAAATAGCGAGCTTTAGTTTTATGTGATACTATAATATGTCCATGGTCATCAAATCGAGTATAGGTTGATTTTGATGGTATATGTTTCGTATTTATCTTGTTGCTCTTCAGTAAACGCAGAGCATTATACGCAAGCTGTGACAATTTACTTTCGTTTCATGCGTTGACAATAGCACTATGCACAATCGCCACTTTTCCCCAAAACTCTACACATGTAGTTAGCACTGCTGTTATCATGCAGGTCTACTCTTCCCGCGAATTTATTGTATGGGGCTGACAAATTGTTATATCCTTCTTCTCTTTTTTGTTATAACTTTTAGCAGTATTCAGTGGTTGGACGTTGAAATTACTACTGCATATCGTAACAACTGCGTTATCATTGTAACGTACAAGAGACCTTTGACAGGTTAATAAACGCTGAATCATATGAGTCTTTTATCTTTTTCGAAATATTTTTTGCAATTTCTAAACGGCATTGTTTCGTTCTGTTCTCTCTTATTGTGCTAATAGTAAAAAATCCTTTGTTTTTTAAGAAAACAAATAACATATAGAAAGAAAAATAATTATCAAATTATATATTTGATGACACAATGAATTTTTTACTACTTCAGGTAAATCCATAACTACCTGACCACCCATGACAAGAGCTGATTTTTAATTTTTTACTGAAGCTCCACCATAAGGCAATGAAGAAAGCAAATTCACAGTTTGAACCAAATAGTACAGGTTTGCCTTTTACAAACATTTTACATGAATTTCCTGCAAAATATAGTATTGTTTTCTCATCAATGAATATATTGAATGTAAATACGCCAAATTTAAAATTTCTGTCATTCAGCAGATTTAAACGCGGACGCACTTTTACGAATCTGTCATTTTTATCTAAGGATTTATTATCAGATAAATACAAATTACTTTTGATATTTCGAAATTTATTACGATTCCTTCATTTCTGTACAAAAATCACACCCTTACGCTTATCAGTCGACCAATATAGAGAAATTTGAGGCAAAGTGTGATACCCAGTATCATTATACCAAAAAAAATTTAAAGATCTGATCTATCAAATAGAAAATCGTGATTGTTATTGTAAAGCATACATTATTTCTGGTCTCTTGCGCCGTGTATGTTCTATATTTTTTAAAAGTGTTGATGGCTGAGAGAAGTTTTCGCCTCTTTTGTCTATCTGGCATCATGTATTAACTAGTCTGTAGCAGGCCGAAACATGTCTCTGAATGTTCGGATGGCAATTTCATGTTAATTTTTGACATAATTAAAAATTTAATTATGAAACAGACATGTAAAAAATTTACATATCTGCAACTGTACACTTGGACAATACCTCGTATTTTCAGCATTTACTTCTGCTTAAGACATATGTTTCTGCCATCTATAGGCGTCGTCAGTTAAGCTAATGAAGCAATGTATACAAATGATACAAATCTTTATAAATAGATCTATATCTGTATATGACATTTAGCCGAACCGCCTATTAGATAAAGCAAATCTCATCCTATCAGGTGGCAATTATTTAATAAGTGACATCTGACGGACGAAAGAGACTTTACCGAAAAAAAGCGATCTTTCATTTGACCCGCTAAGCTGATACGAAACGAAAACAATACGGGTGTAGTCCTTCAAAAACGAGCCAGATGGCGGTAAATATACAAAAAAGGTTTTAAATATATCTATACGTTAATATGCCGTATAACGCTTTTGTTTAATTATGAAACAGACATGTAAATAATTTACATATCTGCAACTGTACACTTGGACAATACCTCTTATTTTCAGCATTTACTTCTGCTTAAGACATATGTTTCTGCCATCTATAGGCGTCGTCAGTTAAGCTAATGAAGCAATGTATACAAATGATACAAATATTTATAAATAGATCTGTATCTGTATATGACATTTAGCCGAACCGCCTATTAGATAAAGCAAATCTCATCCTATCAGGTGGCAATTATTTAATAAGTGACATCTGACGGACGAAAGAGACTTTAGCGAAAAAAGCGATCTTTTATTTGACCCGCTAAGCTAAGCGTTATACGGCATATTAACGTATAGATATATTTAAAACCTTTTTTGTATATTTACCGCCATCTGGCTCGTTTTTGAAGGACTACACCCGTATTGTTTTCGTTTCGTACCAGCTTAGTGGGTCAAATGAAAGATCGCTTTTTTCGGTAAAGTCTCTTTCGTCCATCAGATGTCACATTAAATAATTGCCACCTGATAGGATGAGATTTGCTTTATCTAATAGGTGGTTCGGCTATATGTAATATACAGATACAGATCTATTTATAAAGATTTGTATCATTTGTATACATTGCTTCATTAGCTTAACTGACGATGCCTATAGATGGCAGAAACATATGTCTTAAGCAGAAGTAAATGCTGAAAATACGAGGTATTGTCCAAGTGTATAGTTGCAGATATGTAAATTATTTACATGACTGTTTCATAATTAAACAAAAGCGTTATACGGCATATTAACGTATAGATATATTTAAAACCTTTTTTGTATATAATTAAAAATGTTCTTGTTCTTATACGAATGGTGAGGTTTTTACTCACTATAGTATGTTTCGAATTGTTTTTGTTATATAATAGTTTAGTTCTGCTTTATAGGTCTGGAAGGCCCATAGGCATATCACGCGCTAGGTTTGTTATGACTTGAGCCGTATTAGGATGGTGAAGAAGATAGGCGCTACCCATTGCCAATTATCACCTTACAGTTACCTCCAGGGAACCATTTTTTATTAGCCTGAGTCGAGTTGGGACCGAGACACACCAACGATGTTATTAGCTGAGCCGGAATTCGAACTCGGTTCGTCGGATGCAAAGTCTAGTGACCTGTCCAATAGATCACCACGGCCCTAACTTATAAAAATATAAATAGAATTTATACTGCATAATTTTTAACATAAATATTTAATTTCTGGGGTAAAGTTACTATAATATTTATAAGTTTATATTATGTGACAGGATGCACCCGAAAGAATTGAGTTGGATGGGGCAACAGAATTGTTTGTGAATACGTACTGCGCCTGAACAATAGGTACTACTACTCCTACTTTTAGTTTTGGGTTGGACGCCAGCATGTCCAGGTACTTGAGCACAGTTCCCTTTGTACCATCCCTAATAGATCTCTCAGTTCCACTCTGTTAGTCTTGTGTCCTCGATAAAAGTCACTATCCTCCCCAGGGAAAGTTTGGGTACTCTTGTAGGATCCAATAGACCTTTTCCGAAATGTTTCTTGTCTGAGTCCTTTCAGTTTCTTACAAGTACATATTACATTAATGCTAGTTTCTTCCTGCACATTTCCTAGACTAGGGCTCGCTAACCAAGCCTATGCTGTACAGATGCTTCGAAGACCAAGTAATTTTATGAAGATGTGAATAATATCTTGTGGTGTAAATATTTTGTACTATGCTTACATAGGTACTGTAGACGCCAAATTAGATGGCGAGCGGTGGGGATGCACCGTAGTTGTTTTTAAAAACGCGCACGCCTACTTAATTGCAACTTTATGTAAAACCAAATACAAAGCTTCCCACTTCTTCTCACTATTTCTAATGTTACACGGACTTACTCCCACCGCTCGCCATCTAATTTGGCATTGCAATACAAGATTATTACTACGAACTGTTTTTTTCTTTTTTACAATTTCTGCTTTACTTTTGAACGATGCTCTACGAATGTGAAGTGTAGAAGGTAATATCCATAACCTCAATAATAATACATATTTTCTTTTGATAGATATTGAGGGTCCATTAAGTTGCAGAATTGTAGATCTATTGCAACTTGAATTTTGATAACCTTCTGTGATTATTATGATTTTTAAAACACAGTCTACCTTAAAAGTTGTTGGTCCAATAACGTTATTGATATTCAACAACTTTTAGAAAATGCATAATATCAAACATTGTTTATAAGTTGTCAAAAACTTGCAGGATGTGTTAAAAATACGACCTTTTACCATATATCTTCTATTGAAATTAATGCATGTGAGAATTAATAATTATTAAAATCTTGTCTCATATACAATTGTCGCTTAATTTGTTGCGTTGATTTTACAATGTGACAAGATTACTCCTGCCGAAGAGTGTAGGTTGTGAGTATAAATGCAAAATATATGAAAAGCCACATCTATCTCGAAACGTACATACACCAGTATTTCTTTCTCATTAGAAATCGTCTGTACACGATATACGGAGACAGAGATGACTTTCATTTCTACACTGCGCGTATGTACCGTGAGCTTTTTTATCACTGAACATAACACATAATTACACCTATGTTCAGTTTTAAAATAAATTCTTCAATCCATGGAAACGTTATGCAACCAACATTGCGAGTGTCATCACATGTTGTAATAAGGCATTTTTGTTGTCAGTGTTAACAAAGTGAAAATAATTTATTTAACATTTAACTTACACAGACAGTAATAAAATGAATTTTATGATAGATTGAAAAAATATTTTTTTATTTATAATTTTTAATAAATATTCGAAATGAATTGAATCTTCAATGTTAGTGAAAATTACATTATTATATATTTTAGATTTAAGGCATCCCAACGAAAAGTCATTTGGCGATAAATCTGACGAACGGGCAGGCCAAACTATCGGACTAAACCTACCTATCCATCGACCAGGAAAATTTGAATTTAGAAAATTTGTAATTGCTGCAGTTGAATGAATTGGGGCTCCATCAATTTGAAACCAGGGATCTTCAATGGGTAAATCTTCAAATTGAGGAATAATACGTGGTCGAAGTAATTCCAAGAATTTATTGGGATTAAAATTTGTGTCAATAAATTATGGTCCCACAAGTTATGTGCTGATTATACCTGCCCATACATTAGCTCTAGCGTTATATTGTGTGTGTTAAATTACTTATATGATCATTCGTCCGCGACCAGTACCTTAAAATGTAATTAAAATGGTAAAATTCAACAATTATGATTTTCATTTAATAAATTAAATAGTGTTTCCCAAAAATCAACCCGTCTTATTTTATCTTCATCAAATAATGACTGTTGATTAGAAAACTTGTAAGGTCTGCATTTGCACTACTTGAGAATTTTAAATACAGACGTCTTCGAAATATTTAATTGTTGTGCTATTTTACTTAATGGTGTTCTTCAATGTAACATAACACACTTACTTTTAGGTCTTCTGAAAGAATGTGGGGGGTTTTAATTTTCTTTCTGTGTGTATTTATGATACAGCCACCAGTATCAAATTTCCTAGTGATAGCCTGAATTGTTCCGATAGATGGTATGGGCCTGTCAAGATATTTGATAGAAAACAGATTCCGCCCTTTCCTTAAACTGTTTCCAGCTTTATACCAGTTTCAAATTTCTATTTTTTCATTTTTATATACATTTTTTAAATTAAGGGAATACAAATGTTAAGTTGTCGAAATACATATTCGAGTGATGTTGGTTGCATAACATTCCGTGCATTGAGGCGTTTTCTTTGAAACTGAACATAGGCTATGTATAGAGATAAAAAAACTCATGGTATACGAATCCCGTTGGACTTAATGCACGTGAGAATTAATAATTATTAAAATATTATTTCACATGAAATTGTCGCTTAATTTATTGCGTTGATTTTACAATGTGACAAAATTAAGTAGTATAGAAATGAAAGTCATGTCTGTCTCCGAATATCGTGTACTGACAATTTCTAATGAGAAATAAATACTGGTATACACATATTTCGAAACAGACGTGGCTTTTCATACAGTTTTCATTTTTCCTCACAACCTGGATGGTTGACGTTGCGACGTGTTGCGTCTACATTCTTAGGCATGAGAAAAAAGATTGCAGAATTAACGCAACGAATTAAGCAACAATTGCTTGTGAGATAAGATTTTAATAATTATTAATTCTCACATGCATTAAGTTCAACATAATTCGCATATACAGGGCAATAAAAAAATGGAGGTTTATTTTTAGCTGAAAATAGTATACACAAAATATTGACAAATGAAAAAAAAATTGCGATAAAAGTTGTAACGTAACAGAGATATTCACACTTATGCGAGCAACGCAAGAACACCTAGAGCAAATGTTCGAAGTTACCGCCTCCTGCTTGAATGCAAGCTTGTGCTCGCCGCATTCACGAGTTATAACACGGTCGGATATCTTGTTTGCTTATTGTATCTTGAAGACGTATGGTCAATAATTTAATAATTCAATTTCATTATCGTTATTGTAGGTATACCAAATTTTTTATATGTGCCCATACGGGTGATCTAGGTGGCCATGCAATAGGCCCGCCTTTACCTATCCATCGATCACCAAACGTATTATTTAATTGCTCACGCACCTCGCAACTGTGATAAGGTGGAGCACCATCGTGCAAAAACTGCATGTGTTGACGCACGTTCAAAGGCACCTTTTTTAAAAGTTCTGGTAAATTGTTCCGTAAAAACATTAAATAATTTCTGGCATGCATACAATGGTCCAATGAGAGGCCATTAACAATTCTTACCCATAGGTTAATAGAGAACCATAGTAAGTGTCCATGAGTCTCTTAAAGTGTAAGTATCTCGGACGTCTCCGCTAACTGGACGCTTCCCTTGGACGGGCAATTTTCTTGGCCTTTGAACTTCCTATAATATTTACTAACAATTTAAACTCTATTTTCCGGACATACCCTGGAACGGGCGCGGACAGTATTTTATATGGAACATTGTTCAACAAAACACTCACCTGTAGGGACAGCGTCGTAGCGATTATACATCTGCTGGGCATTTCCCTACAGTTATACGCACACTAGAATATATATTTAGTATTAAACAGTATACAGTTGTTAGTGTTTTTAATAAAGAAAAGCTTCGTGTACGTGATTTAGCAAAACGATTGAATATAGGGAAAACTCAAGCATCTGATATTATTAAAAAAAAGTTGAAATGTCAATGTTAACCAAAAACGAACATTATTGAAGACAGAAGCTTTCAATATCGATAAGCTATGTTATGAGTGGTTTCTGAGAGTAAGAAATAAAGAATTGCTATATCGGGTACATTGCCAAGATCAAAAACGAAAGAAATTGCTGAAAAATTAGGCTTCAGAGATTCCACGCTTCTGTTGGTTGGCTGCAAAAGTTCTGAATTCGTCACAATATCAGTTTTGAGGCAATTTCAGGCGAAGCTGCAAATGTTAATTTAAGAGATGTTAAAAATTTTATTGGGAAAGTCCCACTTCTTATAGAAGACTATTTATTAACCTAAAGGCATATATAACGCCAACAAAACAGGACTTTTTTTCGAATGCTGCAATACAAAATTATTAAAAGAACGCGTTCCCGTCTTACAATGTGTGAACATGGTTGGGGAAAAAGAGAAATTGCTTGGGATTGGAAAACGCATAATCCAAGGGTGTTCAAAAACTTGAATGTGAAATCGCTTCCTGTCGTATATAAAGCAAATAGAAGAGCGTGAATCATGAAGAAATGGTTGCAGGAATTTGATCATAGAATGGGTGTACAAAAAAGAAAAAATATACTTCCGCCAAACATGATATCGGTCTCTCAACCCCAGGGCCAAGGAATAATAAAATGTGGTAAAAGCTATTATAGGATAGCAATTTTAAAGCACATTTTATTAAAAATTGATACTGCGGAGTCCACTTATCCATTATCAAAGATTCAGAAACAGAAATTGACAATGAACTGATAAAATTATATTAAGAACCAGTTAAGAAGACACAACCCTTAAAAGCATTTGCAAAAATGAATCATGAAACCGAAGCATTACAGCTCATAGCAAATTTGGAAATTTGTTTAGAAAATGCATTAGTAAAGAGACAAGTGAAACAACACAGTATATTAGACTTCTTAAAATAATTAACTCTTGGTTATAAATTTGCAAATCTCTATAAGGTATGTACCTATTATATGTATGTACCTAGATACGTATTTGGTTTTATTTGTTATTATTAGCATTATTATTTATTTCATACATGTATGTTATTTATGTGTAAGTAGCCACATGATACATGTATTATTACTTATAGTATATGAAGTACTTTATTCGAAGTTAACTAAAGGATTTCCAATGAGCCAATGTCATTATAATCATTTAAAACTAAAAACTTCAATTTTAGCTTTCGTTTTCTATGGAGGTTGCCAACTCCCTTGAACAGACACAATTTTTGGTCCCGAAGGTGTCCGGCCAAGGGAGATTTCACTGTATATCTCTGTTACTTTAAAACTTTTCTCACAATTTTTTTCGTTTGGGCATTATATTGTGTAACTATTTTCAGTTAAAAATGAAGCCCCAACTTTTTTATCACCTTATATATATTCAGTATCGAAATTAAGGTAATGTCTGTATCCGAATATCGTGTACTAACGATTTCTAATGAGAAAGAAACACTGGTACTTGCTCGTTTTGAGGCAGGCGTAGCTTTTCATACATTTTTCATATTTTTCCTATGTAAAGTAAGTTAATAAAATTACATATATACGAAATATACTAAAAAATAGGTTAAAAAGGTAACTGAAAACTCATGAACAATCTTAGTCCGTTTGTTGGCCCTGTACAATTTCCGCTATTTCACCTGTCTAATGTATTTATGCATGTATTAAGAATTTTTCATATACAGGCTGATTCAAATTAAGTGCGCACCATTGCTATCTCTGTTATTATTGATTATAGAAAGTAGGTCAAATTATCAAAGTATTAGTGTTTTTAACATTGATTAGCATGCAGTTCATGAAAAAAAAAGTGACTAACGAATTTTCGAGAAATTTTGAAATTTATAATTTTTTTTAAATGAAACAGCCTGTATATTTTTTTAAATTCTGATTGCTAATGTTCTTTGTAATATAAAAGTTTCAATACACTATTGTCCTAAAACGAATAATAAAATAGTTATAGCAGTTTCTATTTCCTTCTAAATGTTGTCATTGCTCCGCTAACTTTTGACAAAACATATACATATTTTGTGTTTAATGTTTGTTTTAACATATTACAGCTTACAAAATTAAATTAAAAAGGTATAATTTATAAATACTGCTCAAAGGTGTCACTTTCCTGCTCAATACATTTTCGTGCCCGCTTCAGTATACTCTGGGTGGCTCTTAAGATTGCCCTTCTATCTAATTGGCGAAAAACTTCTCTGACCTTGTCTTGCAATTCGCGCACGTTGTCGTATCGCGTTTTGTACATCTCCTTTTTTAAGTACCCCAAAGAAAAAAATCTAAAGGTGCTAGGTCAGGGGAGCGTGCTGGCCATTGAATTGGACCATTTGTACCAATCCACTTTTCGGAAAAAATGGTGTCGAGGTAGGTTTGCACTAGGTGATAGTTGTGTGCAGGAGCACCGTCCTGCTGAAAGTATAAATTTTGGCGCATCAGGTAATTGGCATTATCAAGGAAATCCTCTAGAACGTTACGAATAAATTCCAGATATCTGTTTCCTGTCAACGTACCATTGTAGAACAGTGGACCAACGACTACCGAACCAACTAATCCGCACCAAACCTTAAAACTAAATCGAACTTGTGCAGCATGTGGACGAACTATTAATAAATTTTATTGAGACCAGTAGTGACTATTTTTCTTATTAAGCATGCCTCTATTTGAAAAATTTGTTTCGTCACTCGATAAAATACACTGTGCTCCATTCAAATTTTCACCACAAAAACTAACAAACCAATGACAGAAAGCTAATCTCCTGGCGGAATCTCCTGGCTTTAATGTTTGAGAGATTCTGAACTTAAAGGGGATATACTTATGCTTTTTCAAAATTCTTTGAACTGATGAATAACTTAATGCCAATTCCTTAGTAGCATCGCTAATGGAAAATTCGCGATGGGCTTCAAAATATGCTAACACTGTAATTTCTACTTCTTCGTTGACGACGATATTTTTCTTTGTTCTTTTCTTTCTAAATAAGCAATCATGCAGTCTAAAATGATTGTAAAGTTTTCGAAACTAACGTCGATCTGGCTGCTGTCGTAAAGGATAGTGTTTAGCATAATATTCGCTAGTCCTTATTGAATTTTTACGAAATAAAATGTATGCTTCCAACATATCGCATTTCTCCAAATGAGGAAATACCATAGTGAAATATTGTCAAACATTAAGCAACGAAAGTAAAACCAAAATGTTTAGAAAAATAAATAGAGAGCTAATGAACACAACACAAAATTTAAAAAAATATACTTTTAATAACTAAACGTGCGAAAGATTTATATTCAGTACGTTATTGACATTTACAAAGGGCATACTATTTGTTCTGTTTAAAGTGAAAGAAGTCTACTACTGATTTTACAGAATGAAAGAGTATCTTTGACATCAACTAAATTCCACGGTAAATACTTTATTATTCGTTTTAGGACAATAGTGTATTGAAACTTTTATATTACAAAGAACATTATCATTCAGAATTTTTAAAAATATACAGGCTGTTCCAATTAAAAAAATTATAAATTTCAAAATTTCTCGAAAATGTGTTATTCAATTTTTTTTTCATGAACTGCATGCTAATCAATGTTAGAAACACTAATACTTTGCTAATTTAACCTACTTTCGAGAATCAATAATAACAGAGATAGCAATAGTGCGCACTTAATTTGAATCAGCCTGTATTTCCTATATAAAGTAAGTAATAAACTTACATATTTACGAAATATACCTAAAAATAGGCTAAAAAAGTAATTGAAAACGTATCAACCATCTTATTCCTTTTGCTGGACTCTGTACAATTTGCGCTATTCTACCTGTGTAATGTATTTATGCATGTATTATGAGATGTATGGATGCACTAATAACCTAGTTTCTGTTATATTGAGTTACTCAGAATTTCAACATCTAGTGCAGCGGAAAACTAAGTACCAGGTAACATGATGATTTGTAAATATAAAGTTGTTTAATTGCGTTCACTAAATAATAAATGCAGTTGAGCTAAATTAGGTGTTCTAATTTTATATAACCTGGTTAAGTTACAACTGTATTGCTCTTATGTTTATCGCATATATTTTCCAGTGCAAGGAATTTTAAAAATTGGCAGTAAAAGATAAGGAATGTTTTATCAACAATTTTAATCTGAAGAATCTTTATGAGAAATTCTTTACGTCACAATGCAAAACATTAAAAAATATCAATACATTTCAATACTTAAATCTAGAGAAAATAAAAATAACTTGAAATTAAATGATTGTTTAATGTTCTCTTAGAATTTCTTTCGTGTTCTTAAAAGAAAAGAATAACTGTAGGTGAACTATTCATATAGTTTGAAAATATAACATAGATATTAATTAAATTATATCTTTTTCTGTTACAATGAAGTAGTATGCTGTCGTAACACTAATATAAATAAATCCATTTTAATTTAATATTAATTAATAAATTTCTTCACATAAAAAATATGACCTTTTAAATTAATTAAAAAGCTATTTTTATGATTATGTTCAAACCATATTAGTTCAGGAATATAAATACAGGGCGACAGAAGAACTTTCTGTGCATTGAAAGCTCAAACACGGCAATCGCAACTTTTTAAATTTACAATACAAGTATTACTGTACATCCGTAAGTTAAGGCGTACAAATATCCATCCTACCAGTCTTGTGATTTGTCTCAATGTATAATGTCATTTTAAAACTCCATTACAAGAATAAATGTAGGTGTAAAGTTTATGCAAGGTTAATTACACATTTTGAAAGTCTTTCTTAACGCCTAAAATGCTCTTTTTCTTTTCCTGTACTTCGAGAGGAAATTACCTCGAAACAATTGACCTTTAGCAACAATCGATCGCATACATTTAATAAATCTTGTAAGAAAACCCTAATATTGCAATCAGGACTTTCTTATCAAGAATAATAATAACCAAATACATTACAAAATACGAATATTTTTAATAGTATCAAGAATACTATTAAAAATTGCATGTTGTGAACACAGTAGAAGCACATACGAGGTGCATTCAAGTTATAACACCTCCGATTTTTTTCTCACAAACTAATGAAAATTGTGAAACTTGTCTCACTTTTTGACATAAGCCGTACACATTTTTTACAAGGTCGATGCCATGATTCCATGGCGGCGGTGAATGCTTCTTCAGGAGTCTTCTTCGTTTCAGGATTGGCAAACGGCATCTATGCTTCATCCATTATCACAATCGATGAAAAGAATGTCCTATTCATGGAGTCAAGATTGTCTGGCAACATGCCACGCTTGCAGCCTTGTGGTCGTCCGTCAGCTTTCGCGGCACCCACCTGGAGGACACTTTTTGCATTTTCAAGTCTTCATGCAGGATTGTGTGAGCAGATCCCAAGGAAATGCCAACTTTGAACACACTCACTGGGCGGTCCTCTAAAACAAGCTTCTCCACTCACTTGATCGTCAGACCGCCTGGTGCGAGGACGAGATTGTCGAGGTTTGTTGTCACACGACGCTTTGTCTTCTTTGAACTGTCGTACCAACAAACGCACATTAGATACTTCCATGATACCATCGCTACATGTCTTACTCAACTGTCGATGAATTTCGATCGGTGTCTCAGGATGTAAATGGAGATGACATAAAAGATAATGAGCAACAAAGTTAGGTTAAAGATTTATTCAACTGGCCTGTTGGATGTGGCTTAATCTTTTCCACACGTCTCCAGTCAAAGTGTAGTTTGAAATTTCAATGTTAGCACAGAAGCAATATCTAGTAAAAAAATTCAGTTTCTAGTTCAACTATATTTCATTGTGGCTCCTATCGTGACTAATATAAAAAATAAAAATTATAGCAGTAGCAAAACTAAATAAAAGAATTTAAGCCTACATACGAACAATAAATTATGTTGACTGAATTACCAAAGTGTATAATTACTAATGATATAGATGATATAGATTTAACTTATAAGAAAGCGATGACATGAACATCGGCAACGGTTTGAATCTGTCGGAACCAATTTTCAGTATAAACATTCGGCATACCACCGAATACCAGAGTTTTACTTACAATATATATAAACTTGTTATATAAAGCGAGCTTTTTAAATTAGGTCGGTTTTAAATAAAAGAAAATCGAATATCACTTTATTATAACGCATAACGTTACTGCAGTCCCAACATGAAAAATATGGCTTTGTCAAATGAGACTAACATCAAGGTAGAAGGCACTGTTAACAGTCATATCCTCTGGCACGAACTCTTTATAGATCATGCCCCGAATGTCAAATAAACCAATTACCATCGTCTTTGTTTGAGACTATGACCTTCTGACTTTTGTCGACACGCTTTTCTTCTTTCTTTAACCAATGCATACTCTGTCTCCGAGTTTCGGGGTCATACTGGAACACCAAACTTTCGTATCCAGTGACGATAGTTTTCAACCACGTTCGCTCTTTTTTAGATTTTAGATGCGTTCAACGAAATCCTGGCAAATCGACAAACGCAAATCTCTTTGTTCCGCTGGGAGCATCTTGGGGGCGAGTTCAGCACACAACTTCCACATCTTTAAATCATTGTGTAATATTTGGTGCACCATATCCTTGTTTATGACTAGTTCTACAGACAACAGCCGAATGGTTAGCGCTTGCAAACGTTTTATATTATGATGTGTGTGCATTGTAAATGATGCTCCTTGTCTTTCGCCGACTTTCACAGATTAAGAACGGGCTTTAAATCGCGCTTCCCACTTGTAAACAGGCGCTTGTGATAGACACTCATCGCCGTAAACACTTTTCAATCTAGTTCAAATTTTCAATAGTTTTTCTGCTTATTTCACTATGAACTTGATAGCAACTCTTTCCTCCATTTTATTATCTCACATTTTATCGACGTGCAATCACTACACAGTCAACTTTGAAACTGTCTACGATATGTAAACCGCGTCCTATGACTCTGCACCATTGCAACACATGCACACAATCTGTGGATTTTTAGTATTTAATCATACCGAATTTATCAGCATTTGCCCATCGCCCTTTTCGCAAGAATTCGCGTAATTTAATTGTCATACCTCGTACATAATTATATTTCCACATAAACACCATTCCTCCGAACGTTGAATTAATTTCTTCATTCCGTCTACAAAAAAATATTTTCTTGTTTACTGTTGATTCAATTGGTCCAACGGCAGCCCGAACTTCAGTTTCCGATGAAAAATATTGACCTTTCAATACCTCCTTCAACTTTGGGGACAACCAGGAATCTGAAGGTGCCAATTCAGGATTGTACGGAGGATGCCAAACAACCGTGAGTTTCAGGCTCGTCGCTGCCTTAATCGTTCTGTTGCTGCAATGCGGCTTGGCGTTGTTGTGCAAGAAAAAATTGTTCTTTCCGTCCCAACTCTACGGATGAGATTCTTTAGTTATCGTAAAAATTTGCAGTACGTCATTGAATTAATCGTTGATCCCTTCGGCAAATATTCGGTTTGAATGAGTTCCTTTGCATCCCAGAAAATTGTGGGCATGACTTCCCGCACTAATCGCTTTTGACTTCTTATACATACATCTGGAGAATCAGGACGACGATACTTCATTGGCTGGCATTTGTTTTCGGGGTCTTAATGATGAACCTAGAATTCGTTCCCGGTGGTGAACAATAGTGTCATGTTACTCAACAGTATTCAGGAAAATGAAACTTTACATGCTAAGAAAGATATTCGAAATTATCGTTTGCATGTCAGAACTTGTTTCTATTCCCACTACTTATACAATGCCATTGTTTGAGGATTTATATATCAATTCGCCCTCGTAATTGTTTCTTTGCTTCTAAACTAATTTTTAATTTCGTTCGAGAATGAACTACAGTAACTAAACTACAGTTACGTTATCTATTATAATAAAGAGATAAAAAAGAGGAAAAAGTAATTTTTTGTGTATCTATGTTTAACGATTATATGCTCACATGATTAACTATCACGATGTAACGGCTTCCAAAATTAATTTTTCCAATTGAATAAGGTAAGACCATTATTATATACATAGGAAAATTACATATACTAATTTATTTGCATATTCGTGATCGACTGTTAACACGTTTTTACTGTCTTTGCATTAACTTATTCATTACGTCTTCAAAATATTTTGTCGTCAATAATTTAAGCCAATCAATAAGATTTTCTGATTCGTCATTCTTTTGAAACTTCTGTGATGAAAGCCATTGATGAAAGCCATTGTTTAAGGAGGATAAATAGGGAATAGTTTATAGTTGGCAGGATGACGTTATTAAATGGTTAATTGAATATACGAGGCCTGTTATCTTTTCGCTGAACCTATCTAGTAGGCGATGATATTTACAAGTTTAGTTATAGTGACAGTTGTCAAATATATCTAATTGTTTGTAAGTTACATAAGTTTAAACCCTGTCGTCAATAAGTCATGGAACTGAACAAGGAGTATTATCGAGCTATGATTTTTTACAATTTAATGTGTGGCTTAAGGCATAGAGAATAGTAATAACTAATCCAGGTCATCTATTCACAAACATTCGATGCGCTACTTATTCAAAGACGACCTTCCTAGTTATCATCTTTCACCATATTGTTTAACGTTATGTAACCAGGTCACTAGGCTAGCAGTACTCACATATGATGTATAAACGAGATACTAAGAAGTCTCCACAGTCAGAGTCAGAGTGAGTATCAATCTACCAGTCTAGTGCTTCATATTGCAATGTACTATTTCTTGTTGTTATTGTCGTTACTAAATTTAATGTTATTATTTTAATCGTACGCATGCATGTCATTTATACCACTGTGAAACCCAATATCTAAATGGAACTGCCTCGGCAACGATGTTATCTCCGGGACCAGGTGACATTACAGAATGTTTCGAGGAAATCAATCAAGTGCTTGGTGACAAGTTGTGTTCTTTCGCTACCGTAAAGCGGTAGTACAATAAATTTTAACGCGACAGACTTTCCTTAAATGACAGTTTTCGAGCTTCTAAGCCAGGAACGGCATTTACAGAAAAAAATATTGGTCTTATTCAGAACATGATTGAAGAGGACCGGCATACTACTGTCAGAAGTATTCAAGCAACTTTAAAGATTGGTGCGAAAGTTATTAACATTATTCTACATAAAAATTTGAAGGTCCGTAAGCTTTGTTCCCGGTGGATTCCCCACAACTTGACTTCAATTCAAGAAGAGGACCGTGTCAAATGGTGCAGATATACACTAGATCGGTTTGACCGTGGATCGTCTCATTTGGTATACCATATCATCACAGGTGACGAAACATGAGTATACTGCTATGATTTTTTGACGAATTGGAGGATTGGTTTCTTGCAAGCAGGCTCAACGCTGAGTCGGTCTATTACTTAGGTGACTTTAATGTTGATTTTTTAAATGAAGAATCACCCTTGAGGCAGTGGGTTTCACATATGTTTGATACCTTAAACATGAAACAAATAAAAATGGAACCTACTCGAGTAACTCTCACCACTGCCACATTGCTTCATCTAATTATTATTTCCGATAGGTCATATTTGGTCGGAAGTGGTGTAATTTCATGCGATTTATCAGACCAAGATATCTCCTATTGTAGGTTTTCTAAACCTAAGGTTTTAAACACAACGAAATGTCAAACTTTCAGAGACCACTCTAGCTTGTTACATATAGAAAACCATTTTGCGAGTTGCTGGTATTTTATTTAATTATTATGTAAATTGTCTTACAGTTTAGGCTTATCCAAACTTGTAATTTCTCATTTAAATTTTCTTTCGTTTAAATATTTTGGGATGCCTATGTATTAAGTCATATGGCTTCCATCTTGGAATATTTTCCGCTTAGTCATTTCGGTTGTAATCCGCCTTAACCTATTAATTAGTAACTTCGTTAACCTTTTGTTGCTGTAGTAATTTTTGCTTTAAATTATAAGTCATTCTGGTCGTCTTTTTTTTGCAATTAGACAATCTTCTGAGAAGATGCCGTAATTATATCCTAACTAAGAAAGCGCCCTCTTTCCGCAACTGTTGATACTGCCTATTACAGAAAAGCTGTGTGTGGAATTTTGCATTGGTTATTTAATTAAAAGCTTCCGCTTTTGTTTTTAGTTGATTTAATGTATCGGTTTGAGCTTATGTCACTGCCTGCTTCGTTTGCGGGATTTTGTACATTAGCTTTTCGACTTTTGTTTCGTAGTATGCTGCTGTATTAACTCGTATCTCTGACGTTGTCAGACATCTTGTCGTTTTCACGTTGCACGTGTAGTGGAGACTTCATCTTAAGACAGATTAGCGCTTGCCTGTGTTTTCCTTGTGAAAAGCTGTGTCTGCGGTAAGGGAATTTGTGTTTTATTAGATACGTTACTTATTTCAACTTTCGATCTTAGGATTTATTATTATTAAATATCCACGGAAAATTGCAAATCCGGTTGGATGGCTTCCATGTGAAAACTAATACTTTTTTACTGAAAATTTTCCTACCACGTGGCTGTAGCTGCACCAAATTTTGTGGTCTAGGACCTCCGTTTGGCGAACAAACTCCTCCTCGACTTCCACGGAAGCAATTCCACGAAGAAGGGGGCCCGGGAGATCAAGGCCGACGTATCGAGTTTTGTACTAAGCTAAGTGTGGCTATTATATTTGATAATGTCAAAGTTTCACGATTAATTTTATTATTATATTTTAAATTTCTCCGATAATAAGAGATACAGCTTGGCGTGACTTGATAAGCACCCGTTAAATTCAGATCACATAATTACGTTTATATTTTTTTTCTAAACTTTGTTTTGTATTATTTTACTCTAATCTAGATTTCATTTCTTAAGATAACTAAATTCATTCGAGATCCATTTTAGTGTGTGTCACGGAATTATAGTTAATTACGCCTTTTGTTAATAATTTCATTGTTGATTAATTCAAACCCAATATAACTAATTTCATTTTTATTCTATTATTCTATTGTAAGCTTTATTAACTGTATGCATTGTGAAGCGCAAGGTATGATATCATACAGTCGCTCGACTGAGTACCTGTATTGCTTAGTGTCGAATTAGCTTCCGATAATTTACTTATATTTTCTCCTGTGTATACAGGGTGGTGCGAAGTGACTGTAATTCATTTTAATTTTGACTCTTTACGATCACCTTTAGATGCTACAATCAGTAGCAACACCGAATCGTACTTGAGTTTTTTATATTTCCATAACATATCTAGAACTGTCATTTGTGTTATTTTTGTGATCCAAAGCAATTTTTGAACCTTATATTAAAGCTTGTTATCGTTGACGTGGTTGTTTTAATTTCCCCTTCCTGCGAGTGGTGAGAAGAGCAAGCCTTTGTATTTATTTTTTATTGGACTCGAGCAAAAGGGAGCTGACCCTCTGGTTGTGGGGCTACCTAGGTCCCGCCACTTCCGCTTTCGGGTTATCTGCGGGCCGAGAAAGTGGTGGCGCTTTTTTTTAAATCTTTTGCGACGTTGTTCTCGCGACGCTCTACCATCTTGGGCTGGGTTAGCCGGCAGAGACGCTCCTGGGACGATTTCCAGCAGGTAGGTCCAGGCCAGAAGAGTCAACCTAGCAGTCCATCGCGCTAGCCCCTGTTTGCTCGACCTCCACCGTATTTTGAGTTTTGTCGCGTTTTAGGTTATAAATTTTGGCGCCTCACGCGTGGGCTTTTTTTTTTAAGTTTTTGGTAGATCTTGCTTTCTCACACTTGTGGGGGGGAAGTTGGACAACTCATAGGTTACTGTTTGTGAAGTTCTTCCTTTTTGGGAGTACTTGTGTATTTTTTTTTTGATAGACCACACTTTGTTTTGTTGACATAATTTTGGAGTGAACTGGTAACGTTCTGAAGTTTAGTTTTTTTTGAGATTTGTCGTATTTTGGGTATTTTGGAAGTATAGATTTCGTTATTAAAGTGTGTCGATACCTTTTGTAGTACAATGGAGGGTAAGTTCGAAATTAATAGGCTGGAGAGGGACGAGCTGGTGTACGAACTGAAGGTTCGCGGGGCCGAAGTCAACGTGCCGGTGAAAACAATGAGAGCTACTCTGCGAAGTTTCCTCCAATTAGAGTCTGGTGGTGTAGAGGTTTCTAGACCTACTAATCCCTTCACTGTGGAAGAAGATATTGATGAGGTCCAAAGGAAAGTTTCTGAAATTAAGGTTCTTTTGGAACAATTTGCTGATGTTGAGACGAGCTTGAAGTTTCGTAAAATTAATTCCAAACTTATTCATGCTTTCTCTCGTATTAGGCGAGTGAAGCCTGTAACTTCTTCTAGTGAGGAGACGGTGGCTGGAATCTTAGTAGAGTTGGTGACCCTTCAGGCGTTATTAAAGTCGAAGGCACGTAAGGCCAGGAAGTCAGCTTTGGCTGGTCCTGTTCCTACCGATATGTCGTTTGTGTTCGCATCCACTAGTGTAGCACAAGGTCTTACTGCTTCTGATAGCGAAATTTCTGATTCTGAAGAATCCGTGGGAGAACCGATTCTGTCACCTGTTCGAGCGACTGCGTCACATGCGGTGAGTTCGGCAGCTGTTTCTGCGTCATCTCCGTCGTGTAAGGTTGTTCCAGTGTCAAGGTGGAACTTCTCCAAATTTGATGGAGAAAATTCGCGTCAATCCTTGAGTGCATTTCTCGAAACCATCGAAGACAAATGCATAGCTAATAATCTCGCTAAGGAACAGTTAATAAGGTCCGCTACAGAGTTGTTTTCAGGAAAGGCTTTGGTTTGGTGGCGTTCCACTCGCCATAAGGTAACGACTTGGGTCGATTTTGTACGAGAACTTCGTCTTCAATTTCAGCCTCCCAACTATAACGACAAATTGTTTCAGGAAATAAAGAGGCGTACTCAAGGGCCGAATGAGACGATAGGTATGTACGTGGCGGTAATGAATGGTATGTTTGGGCGTTTGACTGTGCCAGTTGCCGAGGGACTTAGGTTGGACGTTCTGTTGCAAAACATTGCTCCGTTCTATCAGAGTCAATTAGGGCTTACAGAAATTAAATCCGTAGACCAGCTTTTAGAATTATGCAGAAAACTAGAAGCTTGTAAGATCTCTATAGAAGCTTTCGCACCTCCACCTCGCAATAAGTCTTCTTTATGCGAACCGGACTTAGCATATGCTTATTCTCCTTCAACATCTAGTGTAGCAGCAGTTTCGGCACCTTCGTCCAGCAATGGACCGAAGTGTTGGAATTGCAACGTAGTGGGACATTTGGTTAGAGAATGCCCTAATCCTCGCAATTCAAGATTTTGTTACAAATGTGGAGCGCGTGGTCAGACCATCAACACTTGTCCACGCTGTCAGACTTTCAATCGGTCGGGAAACGGCAGAGGGAGTCGTCAATAAGACCGCGAACGATCCCTAAACCAGCGACTTCTCGCGTTAGCGGTCTGTGTTCTCGTGTTGAATCTTCACGATTGAACTTTCTGTTAGATCAAGCATGCAATGACGAGCGCCCACATCTTAGGGTGATGATTTTTGGTCAGCCTTTTCTTGGTTTGTTAGACTCTGGAGCTTCACGCACTTTTATCGGAGGTTCTTGTTGGAATCTTTTACAATCTATTAGAGTTCGTTTACGTCCTACGTCTGCGTCCTGTATATTAGCCAACGGACACACATGTAAACCTTTGGGAGAGATTTCGGTTCCTGTTCAACTTGGAGATCGTGTTAAAATTTTAGATATTTTGGTTATTCCTGAATTGCCCTATAGTTTAATTTTGGGAACGGATTTTTGGAAGGTTATGGGCATTGTACCTGATCTTCGTCGTGGTGAGTGGGTATTTTCAGCAGAATCCTCTATAATTGGTACTATTGGAATTCAGCATGTCTTGGACGCCGACCAACAAAGGCGTATAGATTCTTTAGTTTGTGACTTTTTCGCGAAATCAGCTTCTGAGGAATTAGGCTGCACAACTTTTGTAGAACATCGTATCGTGTCGAATAGCTTACCTATTAAACAACGATATTATCCTATATCTCCGGCGTTGCAAAAAATAGTTGATGTTGAACTCGAACGCATGTTGTCTTTAGGCGTCGTTGAAAGATCCAATAGCCCTTGGTCTTCACCTATACTGATGGTACCTAAGAAAGATAAGACCTACCGATTCTGTGTAGACTATCGTAAACTCAATCAGGTTACCGAACGCGATGCTTACCCGCTGCCTTACATAACTCAAACCTTGGACAAACTTCGGGATGCTAAATTTCTCACATCTCTTGACATCAAGTCTGCTTATTGGCAGATTCCTATCGAAGAATCATCTCGTCCTTATACCGCCTTCACAGTGCCGAACAGAGGTTTATTTCAGTTTCGACGATTGGCTTTTGGACTTCATAATTCTCCTGCTACCTGGCAACGATTTATCGATCAAGTTTTAGGACCAGAACTAGAACCCCATGTTTTTGTTTATCTGGACGATATCATCATCGTTACTTCTACTTTTGAAAAACATCTTGAAATATTGCGAGAAGTGTTATCTCGAATAGAGAATGCCGGCCTGACTCTGAATAGAGAAAAGTGCCTCTTTTGTAGAGAAGAACTTAAATATTTGGGTTATGTTATTAACGGACATGGACTGTCTGTCGATCCTGACAAGGTTCGAGCAATCATTGAAATTCCTATTCCTACTAACGTAGCTGGGGTCAGACGTATGGTGGGCATGGCTTCTTGGTATCGTCGTTTTGTACCGAATTTTTCGTCAATTATTTCTCCTCTGACTAACCTGTTGCGCAAAAATGTTCGTTTTAGTTGGGACACCTCTTGCGATGAGGCTTGGGTTAAATTGAGAGCTTGTTTGGTTACTGCTCCTATCTTAGCATGTCCTGACTTCAAGCATGAATTTGTCATTCAGACTGATGCATCTGATTTCGGCCTTGGTGCTGTGTTAACTCAGCATATCAATGAGGAGGAAAAAGTGATCTGCTATCTCAGTCGTTCTCTCTCTCCGCAGGAGCGTAAATTCGCGACGACTGAAAAAGAATGTCTTGCTGTCTTGTGGGCGATCGAGAAACTCCGACCTTACGTTGAGGGAGCTCACTTTTCTGTGGTTACCGATCATTATTCACTTTGTTGGTTGAATTCTTTAAATTCTCCTAGTGGACGATTAGCGAGATGGGCAGTTAGGTTACAACAATATGATTTCTCTATCATACATCGTAAGGGAAAGGAAAACGTAGTTCCTGATACATTATCCCGCTCTGTGCCAATCTTGTCAACTATCGATGAAACTACACCTGTTATCGATAAATGGTACAATAGACTTGTTCGTGCTGTTAAAGCGACTCCTGATAAATATCCTGCCTTTCAGTTTGTCAATGGTAAACTTTGCAAGTATCTTCGTCCTTCTCGCAACTACTTTGGTGATGATGGTGACTCTTGGAAAATTGTGGTTCCTAAGGAACGCCGATCGGAATTAATTAAAGCTTGTCATGATCCTCCTACTTGCGGCCACTTAGGAATTACGAAAACCTTGAGTAGAATTACTCAGAAACATTATTGGCCTAAAATGACAGCTGATGTCATTCGTTACGTGAATCGATGTCGCACATGCTTACGTACGAAACCCGAACAACGAAAACCCATCGGTCGTATGGGAGGTCACTCTCAAATTGACAAACCTTGGGAAGTTCTCAGCGTTGATATTGTAGGACCCTTGCCGAGATCTAAGCGCGGGTATAATTATATTCTCGTTGTTTCTGACTGTTTCAGCAAGTTTGTATTAACTTACGCTCTGCGTAAAGCCACGGCCGCTAATATCATTAAACATCTTGAGAATGACGTGTTCTTGCTGTTTGGCGTACCTCGCACGATTATTTCTGATAATGGGGTTCAATTTAAATCTAAAGAGTATCGACAAATGTTGAATCACTATCAAATCAAGTCTGCGTTTACATCTTTCTACCATCCGCAAGCGAACCCTGTCGAGCGAGTGAATCGTGTAATTAAAACTATGTTGATCTCCTATGTATCGGAGAATCATCGTGAATGGGATCTAGTTCTTCCCAAGATATCTTGTGCTCTGCGCACCGCCAAGCATGACGTAACCGGTCTCACTCCCTATTTCATCAATTTCGGCAGAGAAATGACCACTAGCGGGGAACGACCGCTGCAGAAACCTGAAGGTGGGAATACTCCTAACGTTGTTTGTATCAGAGATCCTGAAGAACTTATTTCTAGATCCTATCAATTTTCACGTATTTTCCAAGATGTAAAATCTCGTCTACAAACGGCTTACGAGAAAGCTAAAACACGTTATGATATGAGACATCGAGCAGTGGAGTTCTTGCCGAATCAGCTGGTCTGGCGAAGGAATTTCGTTTTGTCTGATGCATCTAAATACTATACGGCTAAGCTGGCAGATAAATTTTTGGGACCTTTCTTGATACATCGTCGTTTGTCTACCGACACCTATGAATTGAAAACTTGCGAAGGCGAACTTCTGCCTGGAACTTGGAATAGCGCACACCTAAAAGCGCAACCTGGAGTTGTTTAGTTTTTTTTGTGGCCTGTTTGGGGGCTGGACGAATACCCAGACTGGTGTAATCCGCCATGTCGTAAAAGGCGACAGAAAGGAGACATGCTCAGCTCTGATCGATCCATCTTGTATAGGTATTTGTGGCCTGTCTGGGGGCTAGACGAATACTCAGTCGGGTGTAATCCGCCCTGGCGTAAAAGGCGTCCAAAAGGGAGTCTTGCTTTGTTGTTCATTCCATCTGTACATTTCGTTTTTTTCTCAGGTTGAAGTTAGTTCTCAATAATTTATCGTACTGTATACCGTTTTGGACTTGACTTATTTACCGTGACATTCATTTGTCTGTTCTGGAACGATTGTTCGTGTTGACAAGTTTACGTATCGCAGATCCTTTAATTTTGGTATGTTTTGATTCTAGCTGTCTGTGCTAGGTTTTGTTGTACTTATTTTGAGATAAGTTTGGTATATCAAGTTTGGATCGGACTGCGTTTGGTTGTTGATACATTTATCGAATCTTGATTCTGACAATGTTGGTTTAATATGGTGTCTTTTAAATTCTATGATAGCTTTTGCTTTCGAGTTGACTCAGTAAACAATCTTGTAGATTGTTATACTATAATATGAGTATGGACGTTAAAAGGTTTAGAACTGTTGATAGTGTTGTTCTAATTGCTGTTTTGCATCTCTATTTAGAGGATTTGGAGATCACACTTATATACAGATCTTGCCTGTGTGTATTGTTCTTGTAGTATAGAGTTTTATTGTACCGTGTAGGTTTTCCTCGAGTGAGGGTTTTGTAAACTCTTATACGTACTGGACGTTTGATATTGACTTTTGGATTTCATATATTCCAATTTTAAATACCGATTTTGACTATTGTTTAATTTTCTTATAGAGATCTTCACTTTAGGTTAATGTTTGGCATATGGGTTGTTATTTTACCTGCATATTTGCTGTTTACCGTTTTCTCCTTGACCTTTGTGAATGATTCTTTAAGATAATAGTATGTGGACTTTTGGATACATCTTGTTGTGTTCTATATATTTACCGATTTTGACTCTTTCGCTTTAAGAAGCGGGATGGACGTCAATAAATTCCGTCGACCATTCCCGTTAGCTTCTTATAGGGCTGAGACCGACACCCCTCGTTTGTAATCGCGATTTTTTTCTTTTATCGGTCATGGATGTGTCTATGTTTGTTTACTTTTTTCTGTGTATTGGTCCTCAACCGTTTCAGTGTGGTGGTAGGCCGCCGCTGCACTTTAAACATTTGTTGTAACGTAATCTCTTATTTTGTTTGGCCAGATTAAGTTTCTTTTTGTTGTTGTTTCTATCGCATGGCGTAACGTTTGTAAGATTGTTGGAACTCGTAAGTACACAGTGTCACAGTTACTCATATCCTACCTTTTAGATTCTTACCTACTTTTCCTTAACCATTTGCTTCCTATACAGTAGTAATATACCTTTTTAGTTAATCCTGTTTTTTTGAGCTGCTACTGCTTCACGGTAGTTAGTCTCTTTAGAGCTGTC
The DNA here is from genome assembly GCA_935421215.2 of Melolontha melolontha. Classification (NCBI taxonomy): domain Eukaryota; kingdom Metazoa; phylum Arthropoda; class Insecta; order Coleoptera; family Scarabaeidae; genus Melolontha; species Melolontha melolontha. Next base: position 51,000,594 of record OW285239.1, read on the forward strand.
GGAAGTTGTTCCCTAGTTTTGGTTGTGACGCAACGATTTTCGTGACTTGTGTTCATAGCGCAGCTTTCTATCTTCTTTCGCCGCTAGAAGTAATGATCCCCTTCTAGTCTGTGCTTTTTTCGGTGCTATATGCAGCTTTTCCTTCCCCTTTCTTGTTTTCTTCGTGGCGCATGAACACTCGGCATGATATCGGCTGTTGCACATTCTGATGCTGGGGTGACGACCGTTCAGTACTGTTTGTTTTGTTGTTTTATGTTCTCGTTATTTGTAATCCTCGTACCGGCTGAATGTCGAAGGGCCTTTGTGGTGGTTTAGGCCGAGCTAACTGTTGACATGGTGTGTTGGTTTGGTTATTGATGTGCTAATGAGTTTCTGCCGTCGAACAATCTGTGCGTCGATAGTTTTGCTGACCTTGTGTCATTATCGCCTTCTGCGTTTTACTTTTTCTTCTTCCTAGATTTGGATAGTTAGATGACTTTGTGTCAGTTTCGCTTTCTGCGTATTACCTGGTTCTTATCTAGTTTAAGTTAGTTATGCTTGACTTTGTGTCAGTTTCGCTTTCTGCGTATTACCTGGTTCTTATCTAGTTTAAGTTAGTTATGCTTGACTTTGTGTCAGTTTCGCTTTCTGCGTATTACCTGGTTCTTATCTAGTTTAAGTTAGTTATGCTTGACTTTGTGTCAGTTTCGCTTTCTGCGTATTACCTGGTTCTTATCTAGTTTAAGTTAGTTATGCTTGACTTTGTGTCAATTTCGCTTTTTGCGTAATATTTTGCTCCTATCTTCTTTAAGATAGTTTTACCTGACTTAGTGTCGTTTTCGCCTTTTTTTTTTTTTGATTAGTTTCGCTCCTGTCTAGTGAAAGATAGGTTATGCTTGACTTTGTGTCGATTTCGCCTTCTGCGTTTCGTTTTGCTTCTATCTGTTTTAGATAGTTTTGATTGAGGTGTATTTCTGACTCATGTTCTTAGGTCGCTCTTCAGTGCTACCTTTTGTTTACGACTAGTGTCGTGTTATAACTCAGCTTACGTTTATATATGGTTTTACCGCAATTCTCTGTATTGTTTCATCAGATTCTTGCGTTTCGCTTTTGAGACTTTAGGTCACCATAATTTCAGAATTTAGATTTATTTGCGTTCCGTCGATTCTTATCAAATGTTTTGCTAGATACCGTCGTTTATGGACACCGCTCCGCCGAACTTTTGTTCAGTTTTTTTTTTAAATTAAGGCTCGCGTTTTCACTTTTCGGGTTATCTTTAGGAGACTTACCTACTACTTCTGGAGAAATTTACAAGTAAATTTCTGATGTGAAAGGGGGGGAATTGTTACATATAGAAAACCATTTTGCGAGTTGCTGGTATTTTATTTAATTATTATGTAAATTGTCTTACAGTTTAGGCTTATCCAAACTTGTAATTTCTCATTTAAATTTTCTTTCGTTTAAATATTTTGGGATGCCTATGTATTAAGTCATATGGCTTCCATCTTGGAATATTTTCCGCTTAGTCATTTCGGTTGTAATCCGCCTTAACCTATTAATTAGTAACTTCGTTAACCTTTTGTTGCTGTAGTAATTTTTGCTTTAAATTATAAGTCATTCTGGTCGTCTTTTTTTTGCAATTAGACAATCTTCTGAGAAGATGCCGTAATTATATCCTAACTAAGAAAGCGCCCTCTTTCCGCAACTGTTGATACTGCCTATTACAGAAAAGCTGTGTGTGGAATTTTGCATTGGTTATTTAATTAAAAGCTTCCGCTTTTGTTTTTAGTTGATTTAATGTATCGGTTTGAGCTTATGTCACTGCCTGCTTCGTTTGCGGGATTTTGTACATTAGCTTTTCGACTTTTGTTTCGTAGTATGCTGCTGTATTAACTCGTATCTCTGACGTTGTCAGACATCTTGTCGTTTTCACGTTGCACGTGTAGTGGAGACTTCATCTTAAGACAGATTAGCGCTTGCCTGTGTTTTCCTTGTGAAAAGCTGTGTCTGCGGTAAGGGAATTTGTGTTTTATTAGATACGTTACTTATTTCAACTTTCGATCTTAGGATTTATTATTATTAAATATCCACGGAAAATTGCAAATCCGGTTGGATGGCTTCCATGTGAAAACTAATACTTTTTTACTGAAAATTTTCCTACCACGTGGCTGTAGCTGCACCAAATTTTGTGGTCTAGGACCTCCGTTTGGCGAACAAACTCCTCCTCGACTTCCACGGAAGCAATTCCACGAAGAAGGGGGCCCGGGAGATCAAGGCCGACGTATCGAGTTTTGTACTAAGCTAAGTGTGGCTATTATATTTGATAATGTCAAAGTTTCACGATTAATTTTATTATTATATTTTAAATTTCTCCGATAATAAGAGATACAGCTTGGCGTGACTTGATAAGCACCCGTTAAATTCAGATCACATAATTACGTTTATATTTTTTTTCTAAACTTTGTTTTGTATTATTTTACTCTAATCTAGATTTCATTTCTTAAGATAACTAAATTCATTCGAGATCCATTTTAGTGTGTGTCACGGAATTATAGTTAATTACGCCTTTTGTTAATAATTTCATTGTTGATTAATTCAAACCCAATATAACTAATTTCATTTTTATTCTATTATTCTATTGTAAGCTTTATTAACTGTATGCATTGTGAAGCGCAAGGTATGATATCATACAGTCGCTCGACTGAGTACCTGTATTGCTTAGTGTCGAATTAGCTTCCGATAATTTACTTATATTTTCTCCTGTGTATACAGGGTGGTGCGAAGTGACTGTAATTCATTTTAATTTTGACTCTTTACGATCACCTTTAGATGCTACAATCAGTAGCAACACCGAATCGTACTTGAGTTTTTTATATTTCCATAACATATCTAGAACTGTCATTTGTGTTATTTTTGTGATCCAAAGCAATTTTTGAACCTTATATTAAAGCTTGTTATCGTTGACGTGGTTGTTTTAATTTCCCCTTCCTGCGAGTGGTGAGAAGAGCAAGCCTTTGTATTTATTTTTTATTGGACTCGAGCAAAAGGGAGCTGACCCTCTGGTTGTGGGGCTACCTAGGTCCCGCCACTTCCGCTTTCGGGTTATCTGCGGGCCGAGAAAGTGGTGGCGCTTTTTTTTAAATCTTTTGCGACGTTGTTCTCGCGACGCTCTACCATCTTGGGCTGGGTTAGCCGGCAGAGACGCTCCTGGGACGATTTCCAGCAGGTAGGTCCAGGCCAGAAGAGTCAACCTAGCAGTCCATCGCGCTAGCCCCTGTTTGCTCGACCTCCACCGTATTTTGAGTTTTGTCGCGTTTTAGGTTATAAGCTTTAATTACGATCTCTTCATGAAAGATTTAACCACTATTCCCTTTAATCACATGTTTTATGACTTTAAATGACAAGCTAGATTTCCTTAATTGTGTAATTCATAATCTATACAACGCTCATGCTCCCCTTAAAACGGTAAAAATTACCTTGGATAACTGAAAATATTAAGCTTCTGCAGAAATTACGCAACGATGCTAAGAGTAAATTTAGAAGGACCAAACTGGAGTCTCACTAGATTTATTACAAACAACTACGAAATTATACTACTTTAGCGATTAGACACAAAAACACAGCTTATTCTCGACGTTTGTCTTATAATAGGAACTGTAAATCTATCTGGGGCGAACTTAATCATTTAAATATTGGATAAAAAAGGAGAAATGAGATTTCATGTGAATTCTCAAATCCGCATTTGATTAACGCTGGATTTATTAACAATAAATCTCTCGTTTCTGGAAATTTTCTGGAATGTATTAATAATTACATTCGTAATACTCCCCAGGACCTAAAAAATATTTTCGTATTTCACCTTGTCGACGAGAATGTTGTGTTTCGATTCATCTTAAGTATTACGAGTACTGCTGTCGGTAGTGATAGCATTGGCATTCATATCCTGAGATTGCTCATACCGTATGCGCTTCCATACATAACACATTTAATAATTGTTACATAACAGAAAGCGTTTTTACTGTGACGTGGAAAAAATCAATTGTAATCCCTATACCTAAAAATGTGAACGCTGCTAGTATCGGTGACCTTCGACCTATTAGATTATTGCCTGTTCTAAGCAAAGTTTTCGAAAAAATACTAAATACTCAAATTCATGAATATTTGCAAGCTTTTTGTTTGCTCCCTTTGCTCCGTTTTCCGAAGTAATAACAGTTGTACTACTACACTTTTGCAGGCCACAGATACACATTGTGTTGAGGTAGGTTAGTGATAAACCAGAAGAAGTCGCTGATTAGTTAGTTCAGTGACCTCTAGAAAAGAGAAAACGTAGCATTCATAAAATTATGTTTATTTACACGCCAACAGATGCGGAAAAACAAACATTTGGTTTAAAGGTCAATGCATGTTCGCTTTAAATAAACACATTCGTCTATGATAAATTGAAAAAATCCTACTCACCTACTTCTTAAGATATCCGATTATAATACATTAAATTAAATTGTTTTTCTATTGAAAGCGGCTCAACATTTTCTAGTTCGTTTAAAATGTACGATTACAATAATTGCTCAAAATTCTCACCATTCTCTTGAATACATAATCTGGCGCAACGTGTAAGTGATTCACGAACATTTTGAAACAAATTGGGTGCACGTACATGATCTGTTTCCGCAATAATACGTTCACGCAACTCGCCAATATCGTTGACTTCCGTCCTATAGACTATAGAAAGAAATCAATCGGATTTAGGTCCGGCGACCGTGCCAATGCACTGGCCCACCACGGCCTATCCAGCTATCTACAAAGACATCATTCAAATATTCACGCACCACGCGAACAAAATATACAGGTGAGCCGTCATGCTGATATCACACGCGAATATTCAAAGGAATATCTTCTAGTAATCCCGGCAGAATATTCTGTAAAAAATCCAAATAAATTTGTCCTTTCAAACGCGGTCGTAAGAAAATGACCCAACAATGTAATTATTTATCATATCGATTCATAAATTTAAAGAAAATCGGTGTTGATGATGAGCTAGTCTAATCGCCCGGAGGTTTTGCATTTGCCACTGATAAGCATTTTGAAAATTAAATGCACCATTTCTTGTGAAACTCGCTTCACCAGAAAGTAAGATATTACCAAGGAATTGTGCATTATGTAAATGTTTCTGCTGTAACCACACACAAAACTGCACTCGCGCAGGATAATCTGCAGGCAATAAACCTTGTACCCGAGTATGTACTATGGATGCATTTGATCTTCACACAGCGTTCTCCAGACACATTAAATTATCTGGCAAGTTCTCATGTACTTGGTGTTGGGTCGTTTTCTATGGCTTCTGTAATATCTTCTTCTGCGTCTAATACTCTATTGCTTCGGTCACGTCCTTCGCGTCGTTATGGTTCAATTCGTCCAGTATCTCGTAATTGTTGAACTATTTGTACAAAGGTAGCTCTAGCGGGCAATTGTCTATTAGGAAATTGTTCCGCATATAGTCACCGAGCTCTTGCAGAATTGTGTTTGCACTGACCATAGATTAACACCATATCTACTTATTCATTATTATAAGCAATATTATTATAAGCCATGTTGTAAAGAGACAACAACAAAATAAATTAATAAAAAGATACAATATTTAACGGATTGTTCACAGGTCAGCATTTTTCCTTTCAATAACTGTCGATGGCATAAAACTTACATATATTATGTATACAGACCGTCTTAAAAATATTTTCCTATATTTTCTTCTTTTTTTTTCGCGCTTATTTCAAAACTTTTTCTACGCGATTTTTTGGTAAAACATTTTAAAATTTGAGAACTTTATACCCTCAAATTTAGGAACACGAGTGATCAAACAACTGTATGTGATGCATACATACCTACTTAAAAATTCTTTACTTAAAAAGTTATTGCATCCTTTACATACATTTAAAAAATGTGCAAGGGTACGACAATATTTACAGGTATGCGTGCTATTATCAAATTATACAAAAAGCCTAAAATATTCTATTTCAAAATAGAATCAAACCAAACACGTTTTCTACCTACAATAACTTTATAAAAATTCTCGATGCCACTTTTTTTACCCTATTAATCTCCATTTGTGTGAATCATAAATTAAACTTGCAACACAAATGCAATAAATAAAAAGGCTCTATTAAATAAAGAAAAGTAAATTGCTACAAATACCAATATATAGGTAAGAGGCTTGTAGAAGTTTAACCTATTCCATAATAAAGCGATATCGACATACTATCTTAGTATCGATGCTTTGGACTCCTTGCTTGGAGTAGATACCTTAGAATGAATACTTCGGTATACATTGGGATCGATTCCAGTCATTTCTATAGTTAGCATCGATTTCTTGGTAACGATACCTTAGTATCGGTTCCTTGGTATCGATACTCTGGTACAGGTTTCTTGGTATCGATACCCAGGTATCGATTCCTTAAAATCGATACCTTTGTTATTTGAGGTATCGGGGAATCGATACCAGTTATGATATCAGGTACTGAACGATGTATCGAAGTTCGCCCAGCCCTAGTGTATACTTAAAAGAATCGTTGAAATACAACATTTACAAATTTCAATTTTCCTTAACTGTCCAATAAATAGCTCATTAACCCTACCATTTTAGAAAACAAGTAGCGTTAAACGTTTCATCTATAGAAAACTTTTGTTATTTTTACATAAACTGCCGATTCTGAAATCATAGAATATGGTGTTTTAATACTCTGTGGTGTAGAAAATGGTATTGTCTGCTTTGCTTTATAAAAGAAAGACACTGCTCAACATTAATTTTCTCATCTTATGAATCGTTTCTATAACAAGTTTATTAGAAATTTTAAAAAATTCTGGCCAATCTGGATACTATTCCTCCTCTAGAAAAATAAATAAAAAAAAATTTCTCTTCTATCATGAATTTGTTGCATTGAATCTAACCTTATTAAACTTAATATTACTATACTGAATTAAGAAATACTGAAAAAACAAGTCAATCAACGGGAGGAAACGTACAGACGGCGTTACGTTCTGGTTGGAACTTTTCAATGCACGGCATTCCTCGAAGACGGACATTGCTTTTTCATTTCTATACTTTCTGTATATATAGTTAACATTTGGAACTTACTGCAAGTGAGAAATAATGAATACTAAATCACATTCTTACATGTAAATGTCGAATTATTTGATGCGTTCATAACTACAATCCGACAAACTAAGTTTGGAGCAGTATGCAGAACGCACCCTTTCGCGACAACGAACTTCCTGGTAATTAGGTTAATTAAGAATTAAGAAATACTGAAAAAACAAGTCAATCAACGGTAGGAAACGCCGTCTGTACGTTTCCTCCCGTTGATTGACTTGTTTTTTCAGTATTTCTTAATTCTTAATTAACCTAATTACCAGGAAGTTCGTTGTCGCGAAAGGGTGCGTTCTGCATACTGGTACAAACTTAGTTTGTCGGATTGTAGTTATGAACGCATCAAATAAGTCGACATTTACATGTAAGAATGTGATTTAATATTCATTAATTCTCACTTGCAGTAAGTTCCAAATATTACTATACTGTTTAATTTTCACTTCGGTCGAAACTTCATTTTATAGATAAGTTCACCTAACAACTTCCGAAATAGTTAGAAATGCTTAAGCCGTTCTAGGGAACGTATACATATATACATACCTATTATCGGGGTGTTTAAGTGGTTCGCTCTCAGACTTCTAAATTTATTAGCGTGATTTCGTAGTTTCGCGTTAAATAACCACTCCATTAGATTTATTTTATTGGCCTCCGCATGGTTATATTATGCAGTTTATAGTTTCCAATGAAAATAAACAACCAGTTCACCGTATCAAACTATTAACGGTGATGTTAAGCGTCGCAGATGCAAGTATTAGATTAATATCTTCTTTAAACGTTGAAAGATTGTCTACTGTGGAAACTAATTTTGCAAGCACGGTATTGTTTGTAGGTAGTTCCTTATATGTTCTAATTATTTGGCAATATCATAAATCTGAAAATTAATTATAACTAACAAGACGCAAAATAGAATATCTTAAAAATTAATTATGCGTTGAGAGATGTATTTTACAATTACTATAAGAGAAAGACAACTGATGACGGCTTGATACAGAAAAATTTTATGATTTTTATTCGTCAATATAGTTTTCACCAATTTCAATGCATTTATTACAACAGTTAATTAATAATTCTATACCTTTGTAAAAATAATCGGGTGTCTTCCCCTCAAAAATTTTGTATTACAGCTGCCTGCAACTCAGTATCTTCATTAAAATGACGTCCCATAAGATCTTTCTTTAAATAGGAAAGTAAGTAATAGTGACTATGTGTCGGTGTTTAGTAATGCCTTAACCTCTTGCGGTACTTAGCGTAAATTTAGTGATAGTTGCGCGTTATACATAATAGGTTTAAAGTTTAAGCCAGATTATTTTTGTAGTTTAGTTAAGCCACCAATGTTAAGCTTAAAAGAGTTAAGTATGTTGCATAACCTATTTAAGTATTTTGAAGAAAAAAATTAATTGACATTATATTATATAAAAAACATTTTGGAAATGTTGATATTGTCTCTATAAGACAGGGGTACTTAATAATAATAATGCTTTTTAACTTACTTCAATTATTGATTGTAATCATTAATAGATGTTAGAAAGATTAATGAACCGCTATAAGATTTATATTTTTATATTGTTATTTATTATCTATATTATATTTGTGTTGTTCAATACAGACTGAGCTTTTTTCGATGTTTAGCATTGGGATCTCAGAAACTAACAGAGATAGACAGACGAGCAAATGGGGAAAGAATTGCAGTTTTACGAGCTCAATTTAATGAGCTTATATATCTCTGTTATTATTGACTTTAGAACAAATGTGTAAAGGAGAAAGTTATAAACAATTATGTGCTTAATAATACTGTATAACTGAGTTTTTCATTTAAGATATAATTTTTGAGTAAAGACACAAACTTGTGTTTTTTATAAAGGAAACCATAGTCGGCCATGACTTTATTAAAAAGGCCTTCTTTCAACGATTCAAATGATGTACCAGTTGACATAGTTTTTTTCTCTAAATAAACAAATTATGACCATTTCTTTCTTTTAATTTTCGAACTACTCTAGTGGTATGCTATAAAAACAATGAATAAGTGCACATTGCGTTCAGTAATAAAATTAAGTTTAGTTATTAAAAATATTCTTTTAATTTCGAAATTATAAACATAATTATTAATGAATAAATTAAGAAGCAATGAAATTGTAATATAAATAAAGTAGTACCAAAACAACGTAATGAAAGTTAGTTAAGCATTTAAGTTTAAAAATTTTCGAAAGGTCCACCATTATTATTAATGCACAAGTTACACATTTTTAAAAATGAATTTGTTGCTTTTCTGACGGACCGTGGATTCATGTTATTAAAAACTTCTAATACACCTTCTCTAGGGTCATCTAATATGCCCTACCTCTTTTTATACACCCTATCTTTCACCATTCCCCATAAATAAAAGTCTGAAACGGACGGATCGGGGGATCGGGGTGGCTATGCAACCGTCGCGATTCTTCCTATCCATGTGTTCGAGAATACATGATTTAGATGAATTCTTACCGTTAGCTGGTTATGTGGTGAGGCCCCAACGTATTGTAACCATTGGAGCATATCACATGTATATAAAGGTAATTTATCTAACATTATCAAAATCGTTCTTTAGGAACTGAAGATAATGATCACCGGTTAATGTATCATAAAAAATGTAGGGATTAAGAATTGTTGCAATGATACCGGACTAAACATTAAATCCAAAACTAACTTGGAGCCTCCTCTGATCAACAAGATTCGGATTATTCGGTTAATGTATCATAAAAAATGTAGGGATCAAGAATTGTTGCAATGATACCGGACTAAACATTGAATCCAAAACTAACTTGGAGCCTCCTCTGATCAACAAGATTCCGATTATTCGGTTAATGTATCATAAAAAAATGTAGGGATCAAGAATTGTTGCAATGATACCGGACTAAACATTAAATCCAAAACTAACTAGGGCCTCCTCTGATCAACAAGATTCGGATTATTCGGTTAATGTATCATAAAAAATGTAGGGATCAAAAATTGTTGCAATGATACCGGACTAAACATTAAATCCAAAACTAACTTGGGACCTCCTCTGATCAACAAGATTCGGATTTTTTTGCATCCTGTCGCAGTTTTTAAATCTGTTTTAACCTTACGCTATCTTGAAATTTTGACTTGCTTTCCTTGATTCCTGCATCTTCCTTGGAATAGAATTTAAACACCACGATCTTAATATCACCCAAATATTTTTGATAGTAAAACGCTGTCTGTAGCCGTGTTCCCCAACGTGTAATAATCGCCTGTGACACTATTATTCAACACAGTTTGGATTGCATGAAGATGCATTTGGGCGAGCTAAAAACTCAGTTGGCGGAGTATTTCCCTGAAGATAAAAATGATATCTCGAAGAGATGGGTACTGAATCCGTTTAGTGAAAACGTTGCCGCTGCTAAACTGCCAGTTCAGATTCACGACCAGCTCGTCGAAAGTCTGTCGACAAAACGCTACAATTTACATCTGAAGATTTAAATACATTTTGGCTAGCTTGTCGAAATGAATATGGAAATTTAGACACAGAAGTATTGAAAATATTAATCTCTTTTGCCACGACTTATCTCTGTGCAAAGAGTTTTTCGTCTATGGTTGTGTTAAAAACTAAATAGAGAAATCGTCTCTCAGTTTCTCTCATAAAATGATCTTCCATTATTGTTTAGGCTATTTCGCGACCCTCATTTAATATCACTGCGACCCCCAAGTTGAGAAACGATAGTCTACAGTAATAATCAAGGAGTCAACACTCAAAGGATACTACGATAATTCTATAATAGTTAAAGGTATAACTATAAATCCGAACCTTGACCGAAGTTCGATACATGAAGATTTTTTAATGAATTCCGTTTATAACCGTTCTCTGTATTTTGTAAAAGTCGCTAGTCCTTTAGTGGAGAATCTCATGTTTTTTAATTAGCTGTTATTATAAAGCTATATTTACGGTCACGCTTGGCGGGATGTGACATCCAACAGTTTCATTTAAACAAAATTTCTTGGTTATGTTAATAATTAAATACAAAACTGGATTTTAAACTGTTTTATGATCCCAAGACAATGCAAGCGAGTTATTCAAGATTTATATGTATTCAATGAAATTATAAAATATCCATTGAAAGATTAGAAAGAAATGGTCATAGAAAAAAATGGAGATTTTTTCAGTTGTTGATATTGCATCAAATACATCATACCCAAATAATAAGTACACAATGCAAGTATACTTATATGTTCATTTAAAAAATAAAATAGGAAAATAAAGGAAATATTACATACATTTTGCCTTATTTTAATTTTACTTTATTTAAAGGCGTTGGAATGAACAAGGCTATTGAAAATTATGAATGTCAGAAGAAACAAATAGCGGGTTTAATCGAGTTGATTATGTCTGTGGATAAATGTACATGTGCTATAAGTTCATTATGAAATGCAAAATTGGAAAATCCATATATTAAAAAAAGTGTAATTGGAGTAAGTGAAAGATACTGCAAAAAAAAATAAGGAGATTCATACTGATTCTTTGCTTAAATTTTATCTCCATAACATGTAGTAGTAATTTGGAATAGTTGACCTATTTCGTAGTTTGCAATTCTTTTCTTTCCTTTCGCATTCGATTCTTTTCTTCAATTCTACATGTTTGCTTGACTGTTTGTCTTCAATTCTTTGCGCTTGATTGTTTGTATTGAATTCTTTATGCTCCCCTTTAATCATATTTATTTTAAAATAATTCAACTCTCTCTCTTTCTTTTGCTCTATGGCAAAATTATTTTAGGAAATCACTGATTCGTGGATTATCCTGGACAACACATATTTCGTGTATGTCACGTTCTGCGAAGCAATTCTTGACAACAGTAAGGGTGCACGTTCTGCGGTAAGTTCCCTTATTCTGTATGCCTTTATCTTCAATGCAGAAATTCTAGAGACCAGTTAACAATACACATTTTTGTTAAAACTGCATTCTCTTAAAAAAAAAATTGTGAGAGCGTTTTCGTCATATAGGACCATTTCCTTGAAGTGCATGCTTCATTAGGACTCTGGAGCGAATTGAAGTTTTGCCTTTTTCGTCACTTGAAATTCTTTTGATTCAACTGGTTTCCTTTTCGACAGTTCCATAACCCTAAGATGATTAGTCCTGGAGTTGGCGGAATCTGTAGCTGCTGTCGGTTTCGTAATGGTACGATCGATAGGTCTCTGCCGTCGATTGGACCCTTGACGTGATAAGGATGCTATCAGTCGTCCCGTTACTAACCTTTACATCATTGGAATCAACTTCTATTAGTGATAAGGCGTTTGCAACAAAAATTTTGGAATTCTTTGTAAATAATAATTAAAACATGCTCCTCGTATATTAATCGGAATTCTCTTTCGTTTTCAAAACTTTATGAATGTGCTAGACATGCTTTTGTTCAATGTCACGGAGTGTAATCGTTTAGAAATAAACAATATCGTGCATTTTAAACGAACTTGGCCTTGTCAATATCTAAACTAATATTGTACGTATTTTACTTCGATGTTTATTGATTCAACTGTGTAAATACACATATTGTTGTTTGTACACTTGCTTGGATAAACAATTTGAAATACTACACTTGTTGTGTGGCGCCTATTAAAAAATAAAACGTATGCATTTTATTGTATATATGCATTTAACGTAAGTGACTTTATATAACATGTTTTTTCATTTTAGGTAGGCAGCTTTCTTAAGAAAATGTGTATAAAATTCTACATTCTCGTGTACGGTGGATAGCAAACTTGCGACAGGTTTTTGAAGTGAATTTTTCGGCCATAACGTATTGCTTTATAATCACATTATACATTATATTAATTTTAAATAAACTTGACCTTTAAAAAACAAGTAACGGTGCTACGCCCTTTACATTTCGTTGGCGTAAGCAGAAATTGTTACACATATTATGCAAACTAATATTATTTTTTACAATACAGAGAAACATTTTAAATTATTGAAATATACACATATATAAGAGTCTATGCATTGTTCAATCACTTTTACACACTATAATTGTCTTTACTAAAAAAAAATACCTGGAATCTTCTGATGAAGTCAGAGAGTGGCTGGGGCTGACCTGTGAGCGGCTTCCGCTTGCTCCTGGCTGAGGATGACTTTTTCCGTCGCCTGGTTTCCATTTTATCTTATTGGTTTGCCATATTTCCGGGCTCGTTCCAGTTTCCACTTACTTTATTCAGCCTTAAGTAGCTGGCAGGAACGCCATGTGATGTCAGACATGGGTAGGATCACCATGTGATATCTGATCATCTAACTAAAGGCAGGATCGCCATGTGATGTGACCCGGTCCTGAAGGGCACATCGCTGCGTTTGTACGCAGATTCGCCGATATATTAAATAATAAACGGGCAGCATTTGGTTAACAACATATAATTAATTAACACATTATAAAGAGTCAACAATAACAATATACATAGTAACAAATAACTAGACACTAGTCTTAAGGAGGTTTCTATAATATACTCTCTAGTACTCTGTGTCTTACTGTCTCTTACTGTCTCTTACTCCAGTGTGTCCTCATTCAGACTAGTGGCCTCAGTATAATATCAACAACGTGGTGAAAGAGCGTAACACATATCGAGGCTGTAGGACGTACCGAGGTCGTGTTTTGTATACAATAGGGTCGCACCTTGAATAAGAAAAGTAGTACAATACATGACTCGATTAGGTTATCACAATAACACAAGCCAACAAAAATTTTTTTTTTCTTGGTGCCGAGAAACTGACAACTGATTTTGGATATATTTAATGTGCTGATTCCAAATATACTTGACCTATTTTTGTAGCAGCTTTAGTTTTTGAGATCCATTCCGTTTTAGTAAAAGGAAAAAATAATGAAATAATGGTAACTTTACACAAAATATCTTTGTTTTTTTTTGTTTTCGGGACAACAGGACTAAAGATCAGCACTGGGTTAACAAAAATTTACCCTTGTGAAACGTCATGGTTCCAGAAAAAAAAAAAAACGTAATCAGCGAAACTTTCGTTGCGAGAGAGAAAATCAATCATATTTCCACCGTGGCATATCAAGTTGGGACTTATATAGTAATTCGTGCAGGCCCTAAATCGATATGGACGTTGCTTTGGGTACATAATACGTAAATTTCCTGAGCCTCGCACTGAAAAACTGAATGAAGATGACCATCGGATAAGACAGCTTAGAAAAATTAGAAAAAAGCTTAGATTGAATCTAATGCTTGATATTCATTTGTTCAAGTAGTATAAACTTTTCTTGGCAATCATAAAGCAGCGAATTACATAGAATCAGTGGAATATGTGCTTTCTAAATTGAATATTGTTGATTGTAACATGAGCATAAAACTACCTCCACAACCACTTAGATTAGTTCCCACATAACCTATGTGATTACAGTGAAGAACAGGGTGAAAGTTTTCAATAGGACCTTCAGACGATGGAAGAACGATATCAAAGAAGATGTCATTCCCCCATGATGGCCGACTACTGTTAGAGTCGGCAGCGAGACTGTCCTACTGAACTCCATGCTAGAAAATCGCATACAAGATTATTTTTAGTAATAAGCCATAAATGCATATTTATACCTACTTTGTGAATTAATTACCTTACTTTTTATTATTTGTTCTTTTATGAGTCTTTATCGAAGATACTGGTACTTACAACCTGAAATGTACATGAATTAAAAAGAAGATGATTTTTTTTTCTAAAAGAGGTCAATGTAGCATACATAAAAAACTAGATCTGATTGACTAAATCTGACAGTGGTTTGGATTCTACACCTAAAAATTACCTAGATACAGTTAAAAAGGGCAGGCACCAAAATGTGTGTTAATGTTAATGTAATAATGAATAATAAACGCTTATTTATGAGTGTTATGTATTTCCTTTTTTCGTAACTGCTTATGAATAAAAGCAATTTATGTTCTTTTATTGACAGACATTAAGTTCGCTAGTATTTATAGACATATATTATTAAGTTAACTATACCAGTTTAAGTTAATGAGATAATATCTTGAATATACATGCAAACAGCTGTATTATAAAATACATAATATAAAACGTAATGACCATCTTGTAAATAAACCACATCTTGTTTGCTGTGGTACTACACTGATACCTTTCTGCCTTTTTTATTGGTGCACTGCAAGCTGCGGATGCAATAAAAAATCTGAATAGTACCACTGCCACTGGTAAAGATGAGATAACCACAAGTTTTCTGAAATGCTGTGCTGATTGCCTGTCGGTACCTTTAGCAAATATAATAACTACCGTGATATCATAAAGTTTCTAGGACGAAGATGGCTTTGTAATATAAATTGTATGTCTGAACTTAAGTTAGGAACTATAACTCTGTTTTGTAAATTATTTTGACAGTGACATTATCTGTCATCCATTAATGTGTTAGAATTGCTGAAAGCAAGTTTGAACGTCGAGTTTGAAACATAGCACATTCGAGTAAATTCAAATATGGTTTACATTATAGTTCAAAAAGCGTACATGATTGAAGCCTATTTTCGGAGTGGAGTGCGAATTGATGGAATTTGGGTGTACAGTCAACGTGCATGTTTGGATGATTTTAGAGAGCACTTTCCAGAGTTAGCTGTAATTCCCAAAGATTTTTGTATTTGCCTTTCCAATTGTGTTGGTGTGATTCGTGAGACTGGTTCTGTGGGTCATAAATCACGTACTGGTAGACCAACTGTTCGTTCGGAACAAGTTATAAATGATGTTCGTCAACGGATGGTAAATGAACCCACAAAACCTTTGAAACGTCTTTCTCAAGAGATTGGACTTTCTTATGGAACATATCAGAAAATTGTAAAGAAAAACTTACACATGTATCCGTATAAGATGCAATCACATCAGGCTATTTTGCCGGTAGACTACCCTAGACGTCGTGCGTACTGCCAGTGGTTTGCAAATAACTTAATAGAAGATGATGACCTGCTAAATTTGTCATTTTTCTCTGATGAAGCATGGTTTCATCTTTCGGGGTATGCCAATTCCCAAAATACTCGAATGTGGAGTAGTGAAAATCCTCATATTTTTATTGAATCGTTTCTAAATAATGCGAAACTTGGTGTTTGGCTAGCAGTTTCTCGCCGCAGAGTTGTTGGCCCTATTTTTTTTAATTTCACAATTAATGCTGAGAGGTATAGAAACACTCTGAATGAATTTATTGAACAGTTGCATGATGATTAATAGCAATATGGATACTTTCAACAAGATGGTGCAACGGCACACACAACACGAGAAAATATTGCTTTTCTTCGTGAGTTTTTTGACGATCGGATCATAAGTTTACATACGGAAGTTGAGTTTCCACCACGATCACCTTGTTTGACAATTATGGACTTTTTCGTGTTTCCTCACCTAAAGAATAGAATATTTAAAACTCCTGTTGCTAATTTGCAAGATATGCAACAAAGAATTATTGACGAATGTGCATTAATAACGCCCGCAATGCTGCAAAATGCCTTTAGCAGCATGAAAAGGCGTGTCACATTGGGAATTGAAAATAACGGACAACAATTTCAACATTTGCTTTAATTTTGCCTTTTTTTTATTAATAAAATTTTGAATACAAACTGAGCTTGTTGTTTTATTGTATCTTTATTAAATCAAATGACATATTTATTGATGACAGTATCAAAATAATTTTCAAAAATTAAGGTTAAGTTACCAGTATGATAATATGGATAAAGTTCAGACATATATTTTCTATTTCAATGCCATCTTGGACCCAGAAACTTTATGATATCGCGGTATTTCGTATATTACTAGTACCTATCCTACTCAATTAAAGTCAACTATAATAAGACCAATATACAAGAAAGCTAATAAAAACTACTTTAAAAGTTACAAGCTTATTGCTACTGTATCCAACATTTCTAAATTACTTGAAAAACTTAGTATTTTAGGATATAAACTTTATTGACAAGCACCAGTTGTTAAATTGTAACCGTATTTGTCACATACAAGACAAGAGGGTGATGTGTTATGATGACTCGGGGAACCGATACGATCGACGTGGTGTAATGTAAAGCGCTGTGTGTCACAGCGTCTATCTTAGGACCATTGCTCTTTCTCCTTTATGTCAGCGATCTACCACGTGTTCTAAATAGCTTACTAATACTGTACGCAGGTTACACATAATTTGTGAAATGTTTAGCTCCCGCAATTTTTACAACGCCAAATTTTTTTTGCCGGTTTATTTTTTATTCAAATAAGTATATTATTCATCTTTAAGAATTTAAATAAGATCTTTTGCTAAAGTCATACAAATACTCCAATAATAAGTATAAGCATTCATTTTTTGATGAATAATAAAATGATATCTTTTAACGTGCATTTATATTTTTTCCTTATTGTTGGCGTTCTATTTAATGTATTGAAAATTTAAAAAAGAAGAAAAAAAAGTATTAGGAATTTTCTCGTAATGGAAAAGTATGGCTAGTACGCGACAACAATTGTACTACGGTGGTTAAGGGTTAATTCATATTTATTCTGAATATTCTGAATGTTATGATATTTTACATATTGCAATGAACTTTTCCCCGAAGAATAATTTTGAACTATGTCTGATTTTGTTTAATTTTATTAACATGCACATTTATTTAATTATTGATTTATATTTTAAAAAATGTTTATATTTTTGAATTTATTGTAATGACCGGGACTGTATAGTTATTTTGTATCGGAAGTCTTCCGACTTGCGGTATGATTTTGAACTGGTTGTGTCCGATGTCCGCATATTTTGTCGGTCTAGGAGACAGAGGTATCAAGTCTGTTGAACTGTACGTTTGGGGTAAAAAACTTCAATTTTTACTTCTTGTGATATTTGATTTAAATTCGGGTTTTATTTTGGAGTGTTTTTGATGAGTATTTAAATTTTTCAAATACGGTTTACGAGTGGTGATGATCTCGTACTTATTTTAATTAAGTAATTATACTTGATATCTCTCGTTGTAGTTTTTTCAGTAGAAAAGTGTTGCGTACGTGAGTACTTTTTTATGTTTGATTTATATAAATTTTATTTCGATATAATTTGATGATATTTGTGCTTATTTGTAATTTTGATTTATTTCTATATTAGCTTATAATATAGATAGCTAAGAAAATTACCATATTTTTTGGAGGGAGTTTTTTTGTCACGTTATTCTAGAAGTTTTTGAAATTAAGGATTTTGGAGGGGAGATTTTTGTACATGTGTTAAGTTCGCACGAGTAAAGTAAATTACGAGTTGACATTTTGTCTATTTACGTTTGAAGTTAGGGGTTTAATTTAGATTTTAAATTTCAGAATTTTCTTAACAATCTATTAGTTTTATATTTTTCTCGCGATTCACAGGAGGCTTTTCTCTGTGTGCGTGTTATTTATCACACAGACTTTTTCCTCCAAGCTACTGTTTATCATGCTTTAGCTCTCTTTACACTTTGAAAGGAGATTTTTTTTTTCTTTTTATTTTTTTAATAAAATAGTTAAGTATAAATGTGAATTTTATTTGACTCTTTAATTTGTCCACATTTTCCATTCGAGAAAAGAGGGAAAGCCTGGGAGCAAGAAGTTTCAAGCAAGAAGAATATCCGTCTGAGATAGTCCGGACTTTTGTTGTGAACTGACCTTATAGCAAAAGCACAGTTCACTGCAATATGTACATAATGTTGTTTAATGTGATTTGGTTTTTATGTTGGTTTTAAATTTTATTTTTCGGTATTTTTTTCATTTTGAAACAGACAGCACTCCAAAATAACTATATTTTTTATAATAAACCATTGTAATTTACACATTTCAACAACCAAAACTTTCAAAGAACCATCCTTTCCCTGAAATTCAATTTGTCCGTAGACTTAAGTATTAGGTTATCTTAATGAATTGCCACGGTGGTAATACTGTAACGAAAAAAAAATAAAAAAAGGAAAAGAAGAAAAAAAAACAAATTTTCGGGCGACGTCGATTGCCCCTCCTACCCGCTCCTGCCAACATCTAGCGGCCCACCCGGATACAAAGACAGCTTCAGTTCAGGGGTGGGAGACCCGGAGGTACGAACAAGAAAAAGTGGTCACAAAAGCAGGCAAGCCACGAAGCTGGTAAATGACGCAACCAAGCCGTCCGAAATGAAATCAAAGGAAAAGAGAGTTTCCGGATTCAACTAGTCTACGCTTTATTTAATTTAGAAAGCAAAATAGAATAAAATTATACACCACCAAGCGGCAATATCTTAACACTTAATTATGTACATCAAACAAAAAAAAGAACGAATGTGAAACTACTTTGTACTAAACGGAAATACTGGCTAATCACTACCCAGAAAATTCTCTGGTTCACATTGGTAAATACATAATCGTAAGCCAGATCTATTGGGCAGACTTGGTATATGTCTCGAGGTTTTGTTATATATACTAAAAATAACCTAAGTGAAAATTTACAAAGTTGAATATAGATAAATTAAACTAAGGTTGGCGGTTTTAAATATTAAGAAACGAAAAGGAATGAATAATGATAATTAATTAAATTGATAAATAGTAGAGAAAATACAAATCTTAAATTTTAAATCACAAATTGAAAAAACTAGAGAAGGAAATTTTATATTTAACGTGCAGCTATAAGAAACACATTTCTTTATACACGATTTATATTTTACGCAACACAACCAAGGAAAAAACTTCAACAGAAAGATCTGTACACATTTAAAACCGAAGGGTTTTTTTCTTATGAAAGAGTAACAGATGTGTAATTACGTTGTACTATTAAAATAAATTTAATCATTTAAAATTATAGCAAACCAAATGAAATAAACTAATCAGGGATGCTATTAAATTAATTAAATAAAATTTGATATGATGCTTGGATTTATGTAGTTACAAAAATAAAGAAAAACCGAATATGAAACAACTAAATCTTAATATTCTAACACGTAGAACTAAATTGAATAAATAATTTACTAGCTAAATTATGATTTTGATCGTGTAAATTTCGTATGTAGCGAATAACAAAAAAAAAAACTTTAATTAACTAAAGGTGATAAAGTTAAATAAGAGATTGCCGAATCAATTAAAAAAACTAGAAAATCTTAGCCGGACGTAGTCTTCGTAGAGTCATTAGCGGTGATTGCTCTGCTTACTTGTCGTAGGCCTCGATTCAAAGCAGAAGCTACTACAGTAGACCGGGGCAATAAGCAACGGAAATTTTTCAAGGATCTGGATTACGACCGTCGTATATGCAAAAAGACCATCTGTTACAGAGATACAAGAAAAAAACAAACGAGTAAAAATTAAAGGAAATTAATTAATTACAAGATTACGTACCATAATAAATCCTAATTGTTTTTTAATTATAACACAACAATATCTTGTCAGAGAGATACGTTTCCCTTTCTCGTTCAAAAAAAAATTCACAACGGGTAATTGATACGTTCAATTATCATAACATGTTGCTAAAAAAATCTTTGTAGAAGGAGGCTACGAACGATACTCTACATAAAGAGAGTAATTAAGCCTTACTAATTAGCACCTCGTATTGAACGAGAGCGAGATAACGACATGTCGATATCGGGGACGGTCTTCTACTCTCCGCCCCATCAAATCTTCGCGATCGGCCGATAGAGTGGGGAAACGCAACAAAAAAAAAAATAACTAATTCGCAATAATTTTTGCAAATATCTAAACATACAGGTAGGTTCTCGATTAACGGAACAGAATAACATAAAGAAAGACGCAAATTTACGACAAAATAAATGAGTGTCTATGAACACGTAACAGAATGTCACTTGGCAACTCTTATTTAACGATTTAACCAATTACTAGTAGTACGACATGTAGGTTAAATCACTTAATCAATCTAAGACATAACTGACTTAATCAGTTATGGCATACTCTGAAAACTTTTTTATAGCTCACTCAATATAAGAACAATTTCTATTTTAGTTATATATGTGTCAATGTTTGTCATCTCCTATCGTACATTTGTTACCTACTTATTTGCTGTACACTATTTTATATTTGTTTGTGTTCTTGACATATTTTGGTAATTGACATGTTCTATTCTCTTTGCCTGATGGAACGAAACGTATTATTACTATTATTTATTATTTCCTGACAATATCGCGTACTAGCAGGATTATGTCGCGAATGTTTACATAATGTTTTCTCGTCAATTGGGTGTAAGCCGATCAAGGCGTGGCTACACATATACTCGTATATCAATGCACCCTAAATACGAGGAGGCTCCTTCATGTCGTAACGTGCTCAGGGACTCTTTATTAATATGAATCTAAAGTTTTATCATAATTGTGTCAGCAGTATTTGAACTATCGTGGACCAAGCAACTCAATCGAAAAGAAAGTGTGAAATATGAAGAAAATCGAGAATCGCAACGTTTTAAAGTTGCTTTATGTCATCGGTTTGTCCGAGAAAAGTTATGGTTTATAAGAAGCACAGTCTCTTTAAGCAAGGTAGAAAAACACTGGTAGACCCATAGCCTATTGAAATGACCACTTCAGAATTGGTTCAAAAAGTCGAAAAATTAATAATGGGCGATGCCCGGCTAAAGAAAATACAACTTGCAGGAATTACCGGAGTATCCGATAGAACTATTTTTTAAATTCTTCATGATAATCTTGGTATGACTAAGGTTAGCGCAAGATTCGTGTCGAGAATGCTGACGCCGATAAAACTTGAATTCATCATTATGAACCTAAGTCTAAGCAGGACGCCATGCAGTAACATAAAAAAGGCGCACCGCCACGTGAGAAGTTTTAAAGTGTCACACTCGGCTGGAAAACTCATGTCAACTTTTTTTGGAACTCAGAAGGAATCCTGTTAATATATTGCAAACATAAAGGCGTTTTCATATCTGGAAAATACTACGCTTCAATCCTAGAGCGGTTAAAGCAAGTCATTAAAGAAAAAAATACGGAAAGTTGACGAAAAACTGTTCTGTTCCTGCATGAAAATGCTCCCGTCCACAGGAGTTGTGTTGCGCTCTCTGCCCTATATCAAATAGGCTTCGTTGTGTTGAATCACTCACTCTATAGTCCAGACCTGATTCCGAGTGATTTTTTTCCAAAAATGAAATAGATCTCAAAAATGTATTAGGGATAGCAGATGAATGTATTTAAAAAGAAAAATAATGTCGTGTTTTTATTTTCTCTCCTTTTCCCCATTCCGCGAACTTAAAAATTCCCCCACGTACAATAGAGATAGAGATAGAGTAGATAGGTAGTTAGCCTTATTGTCTAATAAATAATTTGTATAGAAGACTCATCCATTCTAAATACAAGAATATATAAATAGAGTATAATCCAATAAAACAATACAATCTTAAATGTTAAAATACATAAATGTCGCTGCTCAAGAACGGACAGAAATTCTTTAACAAAATAAGCGCAAGCGTCCTGTAAAATTTGTCACAATTCGTGCCTGAATCTACCAAGGCAACGTAAATGTATGCGCGTATGTATTGAAGACGTTTAAAATAATAGAGTATCTTGTTTTCAGACGTTTGTGGGATTTAAATTAGAGCAGTCATGCAGACATTAAAAGCCTATATTTTATTGGACGGCGTAAGATTTTAGAACGAACTCGTTCGCTTTGTTATTAAATATAGACGGGAATATACTTTAGAAAATATTGGAGAGACTAATTATGAATTTAATATACCACAGCATAAACAAAATATCATTTCACAAACTGGATCAAAGAAGTATCAAAGAAACTCAAGAACTCAAAATTACTAAGGAAATTATTTTGTTCAGTATGATGGTGTTTCATCAATGAAAGAGTTATTCACCAAGAGTTGTAATAAGCAGCGATTGTTATTGAAAATCCTAAACATTTTTCGCAACGTGAAAAAAGCTTGTCCATCGATATTGCTTTTTCATGTAATGAAATAAGGTCGTACGTGCCAATACAAACGGCTTCTTTATTTTAAGAATTGTGCTGGGAAAATTTATCTCATTTTTTTTTATATAGGCGTCTCAGCCCTTGCTCTTGCTATATATTATATGTTTCCCAGCAAAATAATTTTACATATTTTGGTATATGATATATAGCAAAAATAAGGGATGAGACGCCTATAGCAAAAAAATGATATAAATTTATGAGATAAGAATATAAAACAAAAAGAAATTACGAATGTAACAAATTTGATAAAAAAATAGCTTCGGTTTACAAAAAATTTATTTCATTTCCTAACAACTAGTAGTTTAAGAAATTAAAACACGTAATACAGGTAATGAAACTATATATTTATAACGATAATTATTTCTTGACCTTAGTATGTTATGGTAGATTCGAATAGTTGGCGATTTAAAACAATCTTCAATCTTACATGTTTCGGCATATGATGCCTTTTTACCAAGAAATTTTAAATATAAATGACAGTATATTAATGTCATATAATATATCTGTAGAACTATAGATATACGGCAAACCGTAGACTTGGGTTCAAGTCCCAACGTAGACAATATTTTTCAATTAAAATTAAAAAAATTCGTATTATTTGCTTTGTAATTTGTAGACAATATTTCATAAAAAGGCCGAAAAACTCCAAGAATTTATCAATTGATATATACACTGCTCAAAATCGTACAGGGATATTTACATAATTAAAAGAAAAAGAATTATTATATATTGTTAACCAACTTTATTGACCACAATTGTGTATTTATAGTGTAATTCAACTAAAAAAGTCCAAAATTAAAAGTAAAGTCAAAAAGTTCTAATAAACTTAAGTTTGCAAATACGAATTTTGTTAACAACGATGTAATCTTAAAGCTTAAAGATGTTTAAATTTAAAAAGCGATCCTAAATATATCATCAAAGGCAATTTCTAGTAATCAGTATGACCTCCACGACTGTTTATTACTTCCCTAATACAGTTACATATTACAAAGGTATTTTTAATAATATAAAATATTATTAAAAATCTGGTGTGAAGAACATAAATGCAGGTTCACTATTAATATTTTCTGTGAACGTGTCCGAATATATCCTATCCCCAGAGACGTAGATACGTATTTCACCTTTCTACAGGCTCATCGGTACGCCCCTGCTGGAGAAAGGATATTCCCAGACACATTCACAGAAAAGAACCACATCGCCCTATCACCGTAATTATTCAGACCGAGCGCAGAAGTAAATTCGGCGCTGCCTGTTGTCAGACAGCCGAAGTACCTCGCATACCGTCCACATAATTCATATGAAGTAACGACGTCCTTCGAAAGGTTGGCACAGCCAATCTCTCTAGAAAACTGCATTTTTGTTTGTGTCTTCACTCATACTACGGCTTAACCGCATGTGTAATGTATCAGAATAATTGAAACATACATGAGTAGGTAAACTCCACCAGTTTTGTATAATACAAAGGTATTTTTAATAATATAAAATATTATTAAAAATACCTTTGTATTATACAAAACTGGTGGGGTTTACCTACTTATATATGTTTCAATTATTCTGATACAGTTACATATTGCTAAAATTAAATTGTCAATCTCTTCCTGTGGTATTGCTCTAAATTTTATTTAAAGAACTCTAAAAAGGTCTCGGAGATCATTAGTGTGATTATTTGAATTTGTAACCCTTCTTTGTAACTTATCCCACATATACTCTAACGGATTCATATCCGGAGGCTGAGCTGGCCACGCTAACAACGAAATGTGATTCTGATTTAGCACATTCATTGCAATTCGAGCTACATGTGCACGTGTATTATCTTGCATGAAATTGAAATTTTCTCCTACTGCTCCTGCATATGGTATAACGGCAGGTAAAATGACCTGTTCCACATAAACTTGAGCTGTCATATTACGTTCAACCAAAGCGAGATCTGTTCTTCCACCAATACTTATGCCGGCCCACACTATGATTGTACCACCTCTGATAGAATGGACTTCTTGGACTGCATTCAAACGATTTACGCGTCCTGGCTGCCAAACTCGATTTTTTCTTGAATCATTGTACATGCTAAATCTAGACTCATCAGAGAACATTACATATGACCATTGTTCGTTTGTTCAATTTCGGTGATCCTGTGCCCATGTTCTCCGCGATTACCTCTTGTCAGAGGTGGAACTCTTAAAGGTCGTCTAGACTTTAAGTGTACCTTATGTAACCTATTGGGAATAATTTGGTCGCTAATCAGTACGCCATATGTTTGGTTAAACTGATTTTGTATATGCCGAACAGTGCAGGTTTTGATTACGTCGGGCATTAATTCGGACGTAACGGTCTTGGTTGCCGTTGTAATCCGAACCACGATGCTGATTACGTACTTCAGCAGTATCACTATAGCGGTGTCATAAACGACTTATGACGCTTTGTGTAATTTGAAATTCAGCTGCAACTTCAGCTTGACGCCGTCCAGCTTGCAACATGCCAATAGCACGTAACATTTTCACGAGCGGTAAATAACGCCTTTCCATTGATAAGACTACTCAAATTATACACCGAACTTAATGTTTTTAAACTCTGTTGCAAGAAATGACGCTAAAATGTAGTTAAACGGAAAGTGACAAATAACGCCGTATTGACAACTAATAAGTAGATGTTGCACAAAGCACAATCACTCCATTGTTAGCAAGATTATATGATAAAACCCTTGCGCATATTATTTTTGCTCTAAATATTTATACGATATTCTGTTTTTACATCTAAATTTTAAAAATATCCCTGTACGATTTTGAGCAGTGTATATATATATTTATATATGGTAAATTCAATCAGTTGGCGATTAAAGGTCTGGCTTTACTTCAAAGTATATATATTTAAAACAACCCTACATGTTTCGGCAATGATGCCTTTATCAAGGATATAAAATATAAGATAATATTTTATATTTTATATCCTTGATAAAGGCATCATTGCCGAAACATGTAGGGTTGTTTTAAATATATATACTTTGAAGTAAAGCGAGACCTTTAGTCGTCAACTGATTGAATTAACAATAACATCCCAAGGTCACGAAAATATTATATTTATATATATATATATATATATATATATATATATATATATATACATATACATATATAAGGTAAACTTAATAAGTCGGCGATTAAAGGTCTGGTTCATTACTTCAAAGTATATATATTTAAAACAACCCTACATGTTTCGGCAATGATGCCCTTGTCAAGGGAATAAAAAATATAAATGACAGAATATAAATGTCAAATAATTGAGTTGCTATGGTTTAAATTATTCAAAGATACATTCCAATAATAATAATAAATCATGCCTTAGTATTCCAAAAAATAGATAGCAAGGTGTGAACATATGTGTTATTCGCTGCCAGCAGCTTGTGTCTCTTTCTGGGTATGAATTTGTGTGGTGGTTGCTTCTGGCAGCTTGCGTCTCTCTCTGGGTGTGTGGTTTTGTATTTGTGTGACCGCGTAAGTGTAGGGTTTTGTATGTTGGTGCGCTCGTGCGTGTGTTTAGTGACCGGTCGCGTAAATTTAGAGAGATCGGATAACCAGCCGTTGCGTAGGGCCGCAAACCCTTTCCCGGCAACTTCTTTACTTTTCCGTGCAGTACTTCGACGGCCCAACCCCCGCCCCAACGAGGCAAGGCGCAGACCAGCGAAGCGCACCCTGCACGGGCTTGCTCATCGCCAACCGAGGGAACACTCTTAGTGGCTACCTCAGTCGATGACGGTCACACTTTGTGCCATCTTAACGATTTCCGCAAAACATGCATATATATATATATATATATATATATTTCACAAATTTTTTTTCATATATATATATATATATATATAAGTGATTAGATAATTTCTTAGCCGTTCATTAAATATAACATGTGATAAATTATTGGAGGTTTTCGGCTTTTATATGAAATATTTACAAATATCAAGTTAGTATGTATGTAATTGCAAAGTAAGGGGGGATGTAAACATTGCTGTCTACAAATTACAAAGCAAATCATACGAAATTTTTAATTGAAAAAATGTCTATGTTGGGACTCGAACCCAAGTCTACAGCTTGACGGGCTGTCGTCATTACCACTAAACCACAATAGACCCAGGTTTAAGTTATTCAGAAATGCATTATAAAGTAACAGTGTTGATGAACAACAGCAGTGTTGATAAAGTAACAGATGTCAGTTATTGAATGTAGATGTCAAGTTGAAGGCAGAAGTCAGTTTTGAAAGCTCATGTCAGTCTTGATAGCAGATGTTTTGAAAGCAGGTGTCAGTTATGAAAGCAAACGTCAGATTAGAAAGCAGATGCCTATTTTGAAATTAGATGTGAGTTATTGAAAGTAGATGTCAGTGTTTTGAGAGCAGATGTCAGATTTGAATGTTTGAAAATGCTAATTATTACTCCAAAGCTATATGAGTTGGGTTCGAGTCCCAACATAGACATTTTTAATTAAAAATTTCGTATGATTTGCTTTGTAATTTGTAGACAGCAATGTTTACATCCCCCCTTACTTTGCATTTACATACATACTAACTTGATATTTGTAAATATTTCATATAAAAGCCGAAAACCTCCAATAATTTATCAAATGTTATATTTAATGAACGGCTAAGAAATTATCTAATCACTCATATAGCTTTGGAGTAATAATTAGCATTTTCAAACATTCAAATCTGACATCTGCTCTCAAAACACTGACATCTACTTTCAATAACTCACATCTAATTTCAAAATAGGAATCTGCTTTCTAATCTGACGTTTGCTTTCATAACTGACACCTGCTTTCAAAACAGACATCTACTTTCAGTAACTGACATTTGCTTTCACTAACTGACATCTGCTATCAAGACTGACATGAGCTTTCAAAACTGACTTCTGCCTTCAACTTGACATCTACATTCAATAACTGACATCTGATTCATCAACACTGTTACTTTATAATGCATTTCTGAATAACTTGAACCTGGGTCTATTGTGGTCTAGTGGTAATGACGACAGCCTGGCAAGCTGTAGACTTGGGTTCGAGTCCCAACATAGACATTTTTTCAATTAAAGATTTCGTATGATTTGCCTTGTAATTTGTAGACAGCAAAGTTTACATCCCCCCTTAGTTTGCAATTACATACATACTAACTTGATATTTGTAAATATTTCATATAAAAGCCGAAAACCTCCAATAATTTATCAAATGTAATATATATATATATATATATATATATATATATATATATATATATATATATATATATATATGTATATATCTGACTATTAAGTATTATCGACCGTACTGTATAAATAAAAATTTCATTAACGGGTGAGCGGTCTGTCAAGTAAAAATAAAACTCCTTTAGTTTTTAAGAGGTTGACGACAAACTAACAACATATTATTTGATGTTTTAAATTTGACGAATTTTAACATGTTTAGTGCCGTTATTTGCTAAATTTTAACTCTGAATTACACTCCTTATGAAGTAACCAAGGCGTTATGAAATATAGAGTGGAATAGAGGAGTTTTATTTCTACTTGACAGACCGCTCACCCGTTAATGAAATTTTTACTTATATATATATGTATATATTGTTATACTTCAAATTCGACACTCGTACAATTTAGTTCAGCTATATGTTATTTACAAATTATCGTACTACTTGAATTGCTTACGAATTAAATGACCTTATTCTGCATTTGGTGCGTTCCTTATTTTTGGATAACGATGTACATTATACTAGGTTTCTGCTGCATTTAATTCCTACTCTTTCGACTATAAAATACCGGAAATTATATATTTCTTGTGTTGCTTTGATTCCTTACTAATTAATTTGGTTACATACGTAATACTGTTAATTGTTACCATTGTAACTTAGGCCTATCCTTTATATATCGTAACCGCAGTTGAGTTAATTTCCACTGACTGCGATTGATTTAATAGGACGTTCTTTAAATTGTGAATATTCTAGTTAAATTAAGAAATCTGAGCTGTAAGTTATGTCATATTAGAGGTTTAATATTACATCATTCTATATATACCTTAGTGACCAGGCGCGGCTCGTGATGACGTATTTTGGTTTGCAGTACAATGATACGAGTGCCTCGTGTGTTTTCGGTGTTTACTAAGCAAACGTTACAGTTAGTACACTAGAATACACGAAGCACTCGGATCATTGTACTGCAAACCAAAATACGTCATCACGAGCCGCGCCTGCCTTAGTCATTTGGCGTTCTCGCATGATTTTTTAGTTTAATTAAATTCCTTTTCAAATTGTTTGTTTACAAACCTCAGGTTAAGTGTATTATTGAGACTGTCAAGTTATTTACGCATGCGCTCCTGGATTCACATGGACATAGTAATTATGCTAGGCATCGTTCGGTAATGTATAAATGTATATATTTATGTATATATATTTAAACAATGTTGTTTAATGTAAAATAATTTGAGTATAGTAACTTAGTATTTTATCGACATTTTTGAAGATATATTTCATTGTAATTGATTAGGGTAACTCATTTTTGTAATTCGATGTGTAAGCTGTTGATGTAGGCATACAGTGATATCTATTAATATTTATTTGTGAACTAGTACTAGGTAACTAATGATTTTAGGGTTTATAAGCAATAGAGAGGTAGTAGTCCTATAACGCTATAAATAATCGTCAGGGTCACACGGAATAAAATCTGTATCAATTTTGGTACCTATATAAGTGAGTTTATTTTTGTTATATATTAAAATATTTAGTGTGGAAGCATAAAATTTATTTAGAATTAATTCTGATATAATTTCAATATTTATCATAAGTAAAATTACTGAACAATTCATTTTTCTATTATAATTAAAATATTTCTGCGTATACTGTGGTGGCAAATCTTAATAGATTTATTTTGGTATATCTATACATTGAAATTTTCGCAATTCGTTAAGTAATTGTGTGTGTTATATAAGGAATTATTGCATATGCAGTATGTGTAAATATTTATGTAAGGTTTATGAAAGATATTTGATAAATTATTGATGCAATTCGTAGATTAGGATTCTTAATTAATTTAATTGTTTTCCATATTGGTCAAATCATTTTAAACGTTAACCTCCAAATTTTTTTTATATGCCATCTGGTGATTTTATTATTGTGTTAATTTATCTAAAACACCTGCTTTTGTGTGCATCTAATTTAACTTCATTTATTTCAATTTTATTGTCTACACTTTAAATTATTTCATTCATTTATTATACTGGATGAGTCTTTTACTCATAACCAGCATTTATTTTGTTATTACATTATATATCACTATTTTACTGTTATTATCACTTTGATCATAGTTAACTATTTTTTTTTTATTCCTTAACTTTAATTTTTTTGAATCATTCAACTATATTTTATTGTGACGTGGTTTACCAAGTTTGGTATAACCTTTTGATTGTGACATTCTGGATACGCTATCCTTCTGTTATTTATGTTTGATCTGGATTACAATAAATTCTTATTGTTATTGTTTTGATTTGGTTGTTTTATTCGGTTTACCAACGAAACACGTAATTACCTGGATTTATTAAATTTACTACGGCAGAGTCTGTATTCTCTGTTACGGCTAAAGGTATAACATTGTGGCGCCCTTTTAGATATAAGAACTCCCCCTTCACTTGCCTCTAAACTGAACTGGTCTTTAGCCTAAAGATCTCCGGGGCAATTATGTATTGAGGTAAATTGGGTAAGTTCATAAGCAAAGGTATTACTTAAGCAGGCGCAAGACTAATGCTCCATAACAAAACATACCAAAACACTACTAAGGGGGCTGGACGGGAAGTTTTCAGCCAACCTAATTCGTAGTAGCAAAAAAGAAATTAAAATAATTACCTGGTTAATAACCGGACATTGTCCTTTAAGGAAGCATTTGTACACCATGGGCTTGGTTAGCGAGCCCTGGTGTAGGAGATGTGAAAACCAGGAGGAAACTAGCCTTCATGTAATATGCACGTGTGAGGAACTGAAGGAACTCAGACAGAAATATTTCGGGAGAGATCTATTGGATCCTTCGAGTGTACTCAAACTTCTCCTGAGGAGGATAGTGGCTTTTATCGAGGACACAAGACAACAGAGTGGAATTGAGAGATCTATTGGGGATAGTACAAAGAGCAGTGTGCTCAAGTGCCTGGACGTGGTGGCGTCCACCCCAAAACAGAGAAGAAGGAAGAAGGAAGGAGTAGTGCTCTTGGAGGCACATAGTAATATATATATATATAAATATATATATATATATATTGTAATGGTTTTTAGATTGGCTACAATATAATAAAAATATATGTTAATATCATTCGTTAAAAATAAGTTGTTATATATGACTTTCTTGTGAAAAAAATATTTTATTTAAGAATTGTAGAATTATGCATTTAAATATTCAATTTTAGTCAAACAAGCAATAAACTAATTCTTACAGAAAACTTGGAGTATTTGGTATGTTTCTAAAAAAGAAAGTTAGTTCAAAAATTTATGCACAATAATGTAAATTATAGAAATGTCAAAGTTTAATTTATAATAATGTAATCAAATGTAGAAAGGAATCATTCAGAACAATTTAAATAACGTTTGGAATATAATTATAAATGAAATGTCAAAAAGTAAAATTAAAAATCATGACAAATAATTTAGAAATGATTGGTATTTTCATATAATTAGAATCCATGACAAATTACATTTGAAATATATGAATGAGAGACATGATCTGTGCAAAAACAGAAGAAGGTTAAGAAATTTGATCTTTGAGACATTTTGCTGTGTACAATTCACAGGGGCGGAATTTCTCTGTGAGATTTAAAAATAGTAAAATATTGCGAAAAATTAAAATTTATTGAATTTTAAAGTACTTACATTAATAATTATTAGTGGAGATATATATCTGTATTTGGAGATATATCTTCCTTCAAATCAAGGACTCTCCAAAGAAATTGGACTACCAGGTCGTAGAGACATTTTTCAATTTAAAATTACAAATTTCTATATAACATTCCGAGGCAAAATTCTAATATATGATTGTTTTCGGGAAAAAAATCAGTTCTCTCAAGAAATTGGTGTAGGGAATATAATTTCCAGATTATTCTCTAGACTACTGTATCCAAACCATTACCAATGACCTGTATTCCAACAAAAACATAAAAGGAGCCGAGACCTTCATCCGTAACCAGCCATCGGAATCAGCACACAAGCTTTCGGAGAGGTCATATACAAGATCATAGAGGTAGCGTTATCCATGATATGAAAACTTGGTCAAGTCTAAAACAAGAAGAGGAAACGGTATACATGAAAAGAATATAATCAAATATTATTCATTATTATAGAGCTGAGGATTTTTGCGGTACGGCAAGACCGTATGTAGTGCATCCCCACATTTAACTATTTATCTAAATATTCTCTGAAATGATTTGCCGGATCTCATAAATTAATAGAGTAATATTTTAGTATGCACTGGATATTGTTATTATACAAAATCATAATAGCCATTTGTATTTATGGATCATAAATAATAATACGCATGTATTTGTATTTGGTTGTGAATTCAATTTAAACTTAAAACGAATCGTAATATTTTAACGACAAGCCGTCCTTACAATACATGGATTCGAGACAAAGTGTGCAACTCTACGAATAACTTCCATAATTGATCGAAAATGGACATTTTGGAGCTGAAGTAAAGCCCCTATTCTTAGAAAATTTTATTACTGTCGTTAAGAACTATTATTATAAACAACAAAGGCCTTTTATTAGTGTTGAAGTTTTAGTTTCATTGAATTTCCATGTTGTAAGTAGTCAATTGTAAAGTGTTCATTCACAATATTCTAAAACAAGGTGTAAATTTAACTAAAATCCAGAAAAACACATTCTGATAATATATTACTAGATTAGAAGCTGTGTTTATTACTATTTATTATATTATTTTTATAACCAAATGCAATAAAAGCTACGAAAACAAAAGAAACCTCGATTTATTAAAATCTTGTCACACAGCCTTCCAAAGCCTGGCAGCACATATTTTGCATATATTTTATATATACTACCTACTTGAACTAAGTGAATGAAGTTTAACAATCCCACCTTCAAAACATTTCTCCAAAAATATACCGGTCGAAATGTTCCTGATGAATCCACCTTACGCAAATATTATGTTTCTAAGTGCTACACGAAAGTAGTTGAACGCATTAGAAGCCATATTTCAAATGAGTACCTATGTAAGTGCTGACGAAACTGTCGATATATTACAACGCTGTGTCGTAGATGTTGTAGCTGGTGTGTTACATCCAGCTATTCCATATAACACATATGTAATAGCAACAATAGTTATGAAAACAGTTGACGCGGAAACAGTAGCTAAAACCATTTACAAGAATATGCACCAAATGCTACATTCGGACGACAGGTACAAGGAAAAATACTTTTATTTGTCAGTGACAGTGCTGCATATATGTTAAACACAGACAGACTATTAAAGGAAACATATCTTAATATGCTGCATATTACTTGTGTAGCAGACGCTTTCTACAGAATCTGTGAATATATCAGAGACAACTTTGCGCAAGTTGATAGACTTGTATCCCCTTTCAAAAAAGTTTTCAGAAAAGCACCTTTGAGAGGTAGCTCTTTACAGGGTAAAACTTCCATCTTTGTCACCTTTGTCTCCTTCTTCAGTCATAACCAGATAGGGAACAGGGTTGAAAGCTACTAGTTTTTATGAAGAGAATTTCGATAGTTTACGAAATTTCGTTACATGTTTAAATGACGATGCTCGAAGTAGTTCTGAGTGTAAGGAACTAATACAATTTTTTTCAGGACCACTTTGAAAATTTGCCAAAACCAATCACTTATTTTGAAAATCAAAATCTGAAATTAAATAATGGGTTAAACACACTAGATATGGCTATTAATAATTTGAAAAATATTCCAAGTGACTTTGGATGCGACAGTTGACAAGAATTAGACGCAGTTTTTACTATAAATCCAGATTTAATAACTTTGCGGCAATTATGTAAGGGGACAATGCCTCAAAAACTAACTGCTAAATACGCTGAAATAAAAGAATATTTTCAGTATGCATCTATAACCAGTTGCGATGTAGAAAGGACGTTTTTCAGGGATGTATTTCATTCAAGGAGAACAAATTTTACAGAAGAGGACCTTGAGAAAGTATTGCTAGTTGATATTAATATTCTTTTACTCAACTTGAACTACAAAATTAACAAATAAAAATATATTTCGTATTTTATAGATCACTCGTTTGTTTCCAATTATATAAATAAAATTAAAAACTCTGTAAAAATACAAATTTTCAATAATACGCCTGTGGGCGATGAGTCATCGGCTTCTCGACCCCGGTGCCTAACGATTACATCAAAACTTTTTAGCCTATCTACTTTTCACAGATGAAGCAACATTTGCCAATACTAGAATTATGAATATAAAAAATTCACACTTCTACCCCGCACGCAAGTATCCCTCATTTTGTGCAACCTATTTTGTATCAACACAAATAGAGTGTTAATACTTGAGTAGGAAACGCCATTGTAGTGCCATTCTTGATTAACAATACTTTAAATTGTGAAATTTATAGAAACTTCCTACAAAAATAAATACAAAAAATAATACTACTTGAAGGCCTATAATGGACAGATTGTGGTACCAAGACGGTGGTGCACCCGCATATTACAGAGCTGCTGCAGAGCGCATCTAGATAGGATATTTACTAATAGGTGGATTGGGAGAGAAAGTCCAATAAGCTGGGCACCCCGATCACCAGATCTCATCAATTGTGATTTTATCTGTGACCCACTATAAAGACCATAGTTTACATTACACCCTGTACAATCGTACAAAATAAAAAGCATCGTATAAGAAATATTTTTCTCCATTTGCGCGAGAACAATATGACTCAAAATATAAGGCGATCCATACAGAAAAGATTGATAATGTGTACTGAGAAGAATAGAAACATATTCGAGCATCATGTGAATTAAGATTAATTTATTATTAAGAAATCAAAAAGTATAGATAATAATAATTTTGTATTAAGCATTATGTATGTAGCCATGCTAGATACACTGAATATTGAATAATACAGGGTGCGGCAAAATGATAGGTACTATTTGGGATGTCAATAAAAACCAAACCACAAATAACCAAACATTTCATATTTTATTTCTTAAATCTACATTTCATGCCATTCAGGAGCGTTATTTTTTTAAAATGATATCTTTTAAATGACGGCCATTATTGTCGATGCACTCTTGTAGGTTCTCACGGAAGCGCGTCATTACCCGATGGATCATTTCTTGGGAAATTGCGGCAATTTCTTGTCTTATGGTTGCCTTTAATTCTTCCAAAGTCCGCGGACGATGTGTAAAAACTCTCGATTTGAGGTAACCCCAAAGAAAAAAGTCGCAAGGCAACAAATCAGGCGAACGCGGCGGCCAGGCGAGATCACCCCGTAAAGACACCACTTTGTTTGTCTTTGTCTTGAAGAAGATTAAGTGAACGACGCGTGGTGTGCGATGTAGCACCATCCTGCTGGAACCAAAGATGTTCTCGGTGATTTTCGTTCAACTCGTTAACTTTTGGACGCAGGAAATTGTTAATCATATCAAAATATCGATCTCCGTTTACTGTTACCGTTATTCCATCTTCTTCGAAAAAGTAAGGGCCCCACACGCCGAATTCAGATATTGCGCACCAGACGGTAACCTTTGGACTGTGAAGTGGTCGCTCATGTAATTCCTGTGGATTATTTGCCGACCAATAACGGTAATTTTGCTTGTTTACGGTACCCGATAGATGAAAGTGAGCTTCATCGCTAGACATGAATACAGCGCCTCGGGGAATGTTTTGAAGAATATCCCGGCATGAATTTGTACGGGTTTCAAAATCTCTTTCTCTTAATTCCTGCACTACCATCATTTTGTACGGATGCATTTGGAGTGAGTTGTGTAAAATTCTTCGAACACTTCTATCGGAAATTCCCAAAGCAGCTGCATGCCTACGAGCTGAACGCCTAGGAGACTGTTGTACGGAATCTCTTACTGCATTCACATTTTCCGGTGTTCTTACTGTCCTTGGTCGGCCAGTAGATTTTCGTTTAAGCGCTGAACCTGTTTCCCTGAAGTTTAGAACCCACCGACGAATTGTTCTTCCATCCGGAACCGCGCCATGCCGAACAACATCAAACTGATTACGGAAGGCACGCTGCGTCGCTATTACAGATTCCCTATTTCTAATAAACTCCTCGACAACGAAAGCACGATGCACTCCGCTCCAAGCCATGTCGATAGCTGAAAATTGCATACTTTTGTCTACCTAACGCGACCGCGTGCACAGTGTTGCCGGTTTTACAAAGCGAGCAACCACTATTTGAAATCCTACCTACCTTTTTGCCGCACCCTGTATTAAAGATATTTCGCGTCAAAGTGAAATATCGTTGAAAATATTGTAAATAATAATTACGTTATTGGTACCATTATGAAGGCAATTTTACAGGGAATTTGCCAGATATAACGAAAAATAAAAAATCGAGAGAGAAGCGTTTGAATTTCGATAAATGTGGCACAATCTATTTAATACCCTGTATATATTTTTACATTATGCCATCTTGAAACATATAAAGTGTTAGACCCCAAATTGATATGGAAACGATAATTCGATGTACGATACCCATCTTTAGCCTACGTCTGAAAACGTCAGATGCGGAGACTGTAAAATTTTTGAAAAAAATTCCAATATAACCAAAACTAGTTGGCGGAAGTGCACATAACCATACCTCACTGCAACAGTAATTTATGTGGCTATCGAAATCATTCCTAAAAATATAGCAATCATTTAAACCGAAAAATTTGAATGTGGGTGCGGGAATTTGTAATACCACGTATATTCATAAATAATTTTACAATATCCGCTGTGATATACTATACACATAGGACCAGCTCTCAACGGGCCATACCCGGCAATAAGTGGCAACAGCGATCCCCTCTACGCGCAGTAGCTTACATTACCATACATTGCAGAGTTATGAATTTAGTAAGACTTAAACCGCGCAAGGATATAGTCGTTTGCATATTCGTTCTGTATATGTAATTTGCACATTTGTGTCAGATATAATAAGGTCGTTATAACTCCAAGTTATTATTATTGTATTCTTAGCTGCTACGGAAAAGTAATTTTATGTAATAAAAAAACAATAACGTTTTCTAAAAGATAAAATTAAAAAAATCAATAATTCTGCAAAATAAATTTTAATTCTAAGAAAGTCACTAAATATAGGATTCGCAAATACCGCCCTCTCTCCCCAAACAATAGCCGAGCCTATTGTAAAACTCCCGCCTCACTCCCTCGAGATTTCTAGGGGTTATTGTCTCGAAAATTCTAAACAGTTGAACTTGCAACTGTTGCAACCTTTACGTTTGCACAGCTAGATACGAATGACGGGCAATCTATTGCTCTCGATCATCGGACTTATGTATGCGCACTCAGAGTGGCATCGTACATACGTTGCCACATCGCATTACGTTCCATACGTATATTGTTGCGTATGGCCCGTAGCGGGTTGGACCTATCGGTATACGTACAGCAAATCTCACTTTCCTATGTTTTTTAGTTTTCACGCCAAACCCCGTCGATACACTGTTGGCGCAATCGGTATATTTCGACAATTGTACAAAAAGACATTAACATTAAAAGAAACATGAGTTATTCAAATTGATTGTTTTAAATTTGAGAAGAAATAAATGCATTGTAAAAGAAGATGAAAGTACCCAACTCTTGGATTAATATTTTTTCCTATAGTAATTGCCTAAGGATTCCTACAATGCATTACTGTAATGTATCTTTCATATTTTATTAAAGAGTTAGTTCAACTTCTAGTAAGTGAAACCGAGTGAAAGATGATACGTAAAACGAGAGACTATTACCGCAGATTTTCGCGTAATCAATCTTTCAGTGGAGTTTGCAGTAAGTCGCTTCTATCTTAAAACGAGTGTTTGAAGCGATAAGGCACATAACAAACGACCAAGTGTGCGACCGCTATTCAATAAGTACGATTTCTTACGTTTTTGTGTAAATGTATTGCAGGTGTTGATGCAAGAAAGTTTGATCAATCCTCCACCGATTTCAGTTGACTACATGTGAGAATCTGCAGTCTTCGCGAGAGTCGATAGACCGAGCTCCAAGAGCAAGTCTTATATCTGCACTAGAGCGCAGAGCGGCAAGCACAACGTTCGGACTGAACTGCTGAACGGAGGACCGCTATTGGACGCGAAGCATTCAAACGCGTCGACCTAACTGCGAAACTCAGTCGCTTTCCGCACGTCTTTCTATCACAGTGGGTCTGTTGTCAATGATAGCGCCTATCAAGTCTATATCTGACGAACATATACGAATAAATATACACACGTGATTGACCAAAATATTATTATTTATAGAGTTGCGACCTTTGATTTTTCCGGAAAAACTCTGTGAAATTTATCCACCTTTTCTAGTGCAATAGAAATTTAAAAGACGCTAAAAAATCGCGCGCTCTTTACCGGTTCCGGTGTTTCTTAGTAATGAAAATTTGTTAACTTTCTTATTGTGATTGTATGACAGCATCTACAGTTTTTATTTCACTCAAGATTGTTTGTCGTTGGATAATGAATATGGTAATGTAAAAACTGTAGTAACCATAAGGTTATATGTATATTGATGATGTTTCGTTATGTAATGCTAATTATTTTCTGTAATTATGCTTTTCAGAATTAATATAAACATAGATATTATTCACATTCGCAACGTTAAAAACAAGGCAATATTAATTATTTAATATCATTTCAAAGAATTAAATTTTAAATTTGTCATGTACCCTTTGCATTATAAATACCGGCGACTTATTTATTCTTATAAATATTTTGCATAATTTTTCACAAACTGCGCAATGCACAATGGAGTGCTAAAAGGAAATACAGTTCATTTCAAATTGAACAAATTTTCAACAGTTTGCCTTCGAAAAATTTAATAGAAGCGATAAAGTGTTTTAGAATGTGTTTCGTTTAACTTCTAAATTCTAACTAAGCTTAACTTTTTAATAATATCCAAAACTATTATGAAGTTATACGAAGTAATCTTGTATTGATATACAACTTTAACTGATATTATTGATCAAATTCATTCTATCCTTTTCCGCTCATTCTTTCTAATGCTTTCCTCAATTTTAATAAAATTGTTATTGGTTAAGTCAGTTTTATTTTTCAAACATGAAATTTCTGAATTAGAATTTTTGAACTTAAAACATAATTCATACAGAAGAAATACTCTTATTTGTTGATTAATATATTGAAGATTATTATAAATTGATTTTTCTAAAGCTTCCGATTGCCTAAATCACGGTCTTCTTCTTATTAAACTTAGATCATTTGGTTTCAATGATTAGTTAGTGGCTCTCTACAAATCTTGTCTTTTGAATCGTCATAAATATGATTTTTATAACGGATCCTCTTCCAAAAAGTACAGTGCCACATTTGAAGCATCACGAGGATGTAATTTAGGACTACAAATTTCCATAATATATATATATATATATATATATATATATATATATATATATATATATATATATCAATGACAATACCAATGCTATTGCTAGCGAACAACTAATTATATTATTGACGATTTGCACATTTTTTGTAATATTTCCGATATTAGTGATTGTAACGCACTTCAGATTGTGTAATTAGTAGTCGTTCGCTAGATGCTGCAAAGTGCAAAATAAATGACCTCCACCTGGAAACAGTCTTCAATTGTTCCGAAATATTATTTGTTGATTGATATATTGTAGGTTATTATAAAATGATTGTTCTAAAGCGTTCGATAGCCTAAATCATAGTCTTCTTCGTATTAAACCTAGATCATTTGGTTTCAATGATTCATTGGTAGCTCTCTTCAAATCTTATCTTTTCAATAGTAATCAATATGTTTTTTATAATTCATACTCTTCCAAAAAATATAGCGCCACATCTGAAGTATCACAGGGTTCCTATTTAGAGCCACTAATTTTCATAAAGTTTATCAACGACATTGCCAATGTTATTGCTAGCGAACAACTACTTAATAATCATGATTTGAACAGTTTTTGTAATATTTCCGATATTAGTGATTGTAAAGCAGTTCAGACGAACCTTTAAAAAGTTGGTGTAATAGTAGCCTCTCCTTAGATACTCCTAAGTGCAAATTATTGATCTTTGCCCGGAAACAGTCGCCAATTGTTACGGGAGTTACGTTTTATGCCGAATTAAATTTCGTCAAAATTGCAGCTGTTGCATGAAAAAAAATGTTAGGCTTTATTGTCGATGGCTTCTGATCTTTTACACATTCAAGAGAGTTGGTTATTTGGTCGCCTTGCTACCATAACCATATCCGTCA
This sequence comes from Melolontha melolontha, assembly GCA_935421215.2. Taxonomy (NCBI): domain Eukaryota; kingdom Metazoa; phylum Arthropoda; class Insecta; order Coleoptera; family Scarabaeidae; genus Melolontha; species Melolontha melolontha. The sequence goes on from OW285239.1 coordinate 51,041,044, forward strand.
AATTAAGATGGCACATCGTAAATTTACCAATTTAACTAGGAACCAATTTATATGCTTATGATTGTATGGTAGATATCCCAATAGAGATATAGACCATTGTACGCTGTTACAAAGTCTGAATATACATTACCTTCGATTTACACGTATCTCTACAAGTTTTTTCTAGTGCAATAGAAATTTAAAAGACGCTAAATAATCGCGCGATCTTTACCGGTTCCGGTGTTTATTAAAATTTGTTAACTTAGCAAAATTGACAGTATCTGCAGTTTTTTTTTCAGTCAAAATTGATTGTCGTTAAATGATGAATATGGAAATGTAAAAACGGTAGTTACCATAAGATTATATGTATATTGATGATATTTCGTTATGTAATGCTAATTATTTTCTGTAATTATGCATTTTTAAATTATTATAAACGTAGAGATTATCCACATTCACAACGTTAAAAACAAGACAATATATTTAATTATTTAACATCATGTCAAAGAATTAAATTTTAAATTTGTCATGTATCCTGTGCGTTGTAAATATAGACAATTTATTTATTCTTAGAAATATTTTGCATAATTTTTCATAAATTATTTTAAATTGAACAAATTCTTAACAATTGTCTTCGAAAATTTAAAAGAAGCGATAAAGTGTTTTAGAATGTGTGTTAGTTTAACTTGTAAGTTCTAAATAAACTTAACTTTTTAACTTTAGAATAATAGCGCTATGTTGTTCATACGTTATTAGTATTAGTATTACTAACGACACGTCTAATTTACGTGCTATACCTATGTATACATAAATATTTTATATGGAAATAAAACTATATGTTTATAAATCTTTAGAAAACATTTATTAAAGGAAAAAAGTAAACACTAAATCATGAACTAAGTAAACCTGTTTAGTATATATTGTACGTTATTTCAACAAGGAAAATTTAAAGAGCGAATAAAAAAATACGTGGCATAAAAAAAGCAAAGTTGCAACTGATAATAAAATATAAACAAATTTTAATCCTTTTTGTCATTACTACAGTCCACACATATTTTTAACTGGTGTTCATCACATAGGGCGCAAAAACATTTATAACAGTATGTGGTTGTCATTCTTTTCTTTACGGAAGGGCATAAACTGCAGTATGTCCTCTTTCCTTTTCCTGGGTGTTTCCTTGATTTTATGTTGTGGACTTTTCTTGCTCTAAACTGTTGGTTATACATTCTTTTAACGTTCTAGAAAGCGATGGAATATTTTGCAGTCGCTCCCATGGTCGCGCCATGGTCTTGTTAATTGTTCTTAAAGTCTAAATAGAAACTCTTGCCTTATTAATGCCTTTGAACCCCTTTCTCTTGCATTGTGGTGATATATTACATATGCATTAACAGATACAATATTTAGAATATTGCAAAAGAAACATAGCGGCCACCTTCTAGTTTTTCTATTACCACACATGTTTTGAGATATTTGATCGAACGTATCAACAGTCCCTTTTGTACAATTGTACGTATGGATCATTTCTGGTTTTCATGTTTGCTGAATTACAATGTAGGTAAAATGCATTGTCGAAAATTAAAAAAAGCTAATTTATTTTGTTTGGGATTGTAAGACACTAAAACCATTTTATCATCGAATGCAAATATAGATGTCGCACAACTGCGTGATTTATGTTCCAATAAATCTAAGGGTACTTCGGATTTGTTTTTGCTCCCAAGTATTGTTATGTAAAATTATAAGGACGATCAAGTAATTTCGTGGCTAAAGGAATGCTGGTAAACCAATTATCCATAGTAATATTACGATTGCTACCATATAGTGGCTTAGTTATATTTGTAACGAAATAATCTGCTAACGATACACGTTTTGTCTCCGTCCACTTTCCCAGTTAGGAGCTTGCATTAATTATATATTTAGTAGCAACGTCGCAAACCATTACAATTTTGATGTCGTATTTATTAGGCTTATTTGGCATATATATATGCGAAACGGACATTTGCCTCGAAAGCCAACAAGTTGTTCATGGATTGTGACATATGAACCGGCTTTGTAACTGTTAACGCAGTTATCAATAAATATATTCCAAATGTTGGAAATTGGGGCAAAAGCACTTTTGTCTTTGCGTTGTTGACTCATAGCGTGATCATCAAATCTTAATGAAATTATTAAAAAGTTAAATATTTCTTTGCTCATAGTTGCCTTATACCTCTCTCCCGAATAGCTAACATCGAACAAAGTTTTTGTTGACACGTGATTATTCTTTAGAGCGGCAGATGAAAATAATAACCCCAGTAACGCTTTGAGCTCAGTTAGTGCCATATCTGAAACAGTAGCGCTCTTCATTTTGTACTTTTCTTGTAGTAGCAATTTTCTGGTTTGTACGTAGTAGTATTTCACTTAAAATGTCATCAGTGAAAAATAAACTGAATGCATCAATTGGTTCTGCTGCGTTTTTGACTAAATGCGCTGGTCCTGGTCGAATGTAGACAATATTTTTCGTTGGAGTCTTTTCGCCTGCGTTTCGCACAGGAGTAGTTTGCCATATGTGACCATTCTTTCTTAAATATGCTCGTTTATTTGAATTTATGACAGCGTTTTCAGGTCTTTGTAGTTCACTAAAGCTTTCATGAGATGTTGAAGGTTGCGCAGTCTTCATTTTTATTAAGCGATTGTTCATCGAATTCCCTTAAAACTTTTCCTTTAATTTTCCATACGTCGTCCAGTTGAGTTATATACGCATCTTCATCAAGTTCGTCAGGAACGTAGTCACTATCAGCATCACTGTCATCGCTATCGAACGGATTTTATTCCACTATGTACTTTTTCATTGTCACTTATGTCACTAAAATCAATTGCATTTATAATATCTCCTATTTCCTTTTCGGTAAGGGCGCATATCATAACCGCTTTTGTATTCTTGGACATTTTATCACTCGCTAAGTACACACGTTAAATTGACGTACAAATTTTATAACGATTTTACTAAGCACACGTAAATTTTACGTGTAGCACTTTAGTTTAGTCAAAAGTAAAACCTATACTGACCTTAAAACCAGGTAACCCTACTTCGTCATCGTAGTAAAAGAGTGGGAGAAACACTGCCGCCAGTACGATAGGTTTCTACATAAAATTCAGCAAATGCACTAGTTATTTTTACAAAATGGATACGTAAAACTTACGTGACTTATTATTCTAGGGTTAACTAACTGTTATCAGGATAAAATAAAACAAATTTTAATGAATTTCACTGTTTAATTAACACTGTAACGATCGTTTCGCTCCAATCTGAGCTTCATCAGACATATAACTAACACATTTACAATTTTTTTTTAACACAAGTATACGGTAACAAACACATGTTTTATTTTAAATAGGTGAAGGAATGGGTACTTTTTATTACTAAAATGTCTATGCACAAAACTTTCACTACGGTTTATACAATACTGTTCTTAAGTAATAAAACTAGGAGTTTACATTATATTACAGGGAGCTAAAGAAATTCTATGGAAAAATACAATATGTGACTGTCTGAATATCAAATAAATAAATTAAGTAAGGGTGAATTATTAGTTTCTAATTTAATTTATTAATTTCAAGTGACTCTAATAAATTAAGTTTTTTGCCCTTATTTTCTACATGTAATATTTTAAATTCTTTGTTAAAATTGTGGTTCGTTGAATTAATATGAGGCGCATATGAAGAGTCACTTTTATTATTTCTAAATGAAGAAAAATGTGTTTTGATGCGTATTTCAAACGATCTACCTGTCTGTCCGATATACGTCATAGGGCAACTACCGCAGGTTAACTCATAGACTCCTGACTTTTTATTGTTGTTTGTTAAATCTTTATTGTTTTTTATAAATTTGGATAAATTGTTGTTAGTTCTATACGCTGTATTAATGTCAAACTTTCTTAAATATTTACAAATTTTTGTGCTTGAAGAGCCTATAAACGTGATCATTTTAAATTTTTGGGTGTTATTATTTAATATTTGGTAAACATGTGATATGGCTTTTGTAAGGAGTTTTTATTTAAAATGTTATCTATTATATTACTTTTATATCCATTGTTGATAGCTATTTGTTTAATTAAATTTAACTCTTTCTCGAAATTTGTTTGGTTCAACGGAGTATTGATTAATCTATGTATAAGACTGTGATAGGCCGCTAATTTGTGTTGTATCGGATGGAAAGAAGTGTTATGAATAGTTATATCTGTAGCTGACTATTCGTAACTATTCATAACACTAAAAAAAAAAAAAATGTAAATAAGTTAGTTATATGTCTGATGAAGCTCAGGTTGGAGCGAAACGATCGTTACAGTGTTAATTAAACAGTGAAATTCATTAAAATTTGTTTTATTTTATTCTGATAGTAGTTATAATGGAATTTCATCAAGTAAAGGCTGAAACAATTATATATGTTAACTAACTGTCCAAAACTATTATAAAGTTATAAGAAGTAAGTTGTAATGATATATATTTTACTGATATTATTGGTGAGATTCATTCCTTCTTTTTCTGCTTACTCTTTACTTACTTTAAATCAATTTTATTCTTCAAAAATGAAGAAATTTCTGAATTAAAAATTTTGAACTTAAAACATAATTCATACTGGAGAAATATTGTCTTCTTATTAAACTTGGATCATTTGGTTTCAATGATTCATTGGCGGCTCTCTTCAAACTTTATCTTTTTAATCACCATCAACATGTTTTTCATAATGGATACTCTACCAGAAAATACCGTGCTACATCTGAAGTATCACAGGGATCGAATCTTGGACCACTAATTTTCATAATGTACATCAACAACATTGCTAATGTTATTGCTTGCAAACAACTACTTATTACTCACGGTTTAAACAGTTTTTTTAATATTTCCGATTTTGGCGATTGTAAAGCACTTCAGATGAACCTTTAAAATGTAGGTGTAACAGTAGCCTCTCCCCAGATGGTCTTAAGTGCAAAGTATTGTAACAGTCCTCTTTAGCCCCTAACATTGGGCGTTATATTAATAATGTCCCGGGCTTCGAGGGATTCGAGGTTGCTGTACAACCGATAACTTTGGTGCTGAAAATACTTAAATGCCGCAGTTATCCTAAATATTGAGATATAGATTAAAGTTGAATATTGAGTAATTGACTTATTCAATTACCGCTTTGTCGGGCGCCAAGAGGATTACCCCCTCTAAGGTATAATTGTACTTATAAAATTGCCGGTTAGCAAAAAAATAGCGGAGAGATATAGAAAAAGACTCTAAATAAAGCGGGTAAGTCGAAATGCGACTTACGCCTTTCTCTCTCAAAGCGTGTATGAAAACTAAGGCGAAAAGAAACGAATCCCTCTTTTTTTTCTTAATAAATGTTTTGATCAATTCCTTTTGTTTAATATGCTTTTCCAGTAAGTTTAGATTACATGAATTGAAATAAAAGAACAAATGATAACTAAATATACTTATAATGATAAATAAAGCTTGTTAATTTACATATTATTAATTACAAATTCACTTAGGGTTATTCTGAAAAGTTTACTAAATACTAATATACATATGGGGCGAGATACAGTAAATTTAACACAGATTTGAACTGTTTAGTCTGATCAGATTAATAAACAGTATTTATAAAGACTAACTTTTACATCGCTGCACTAATGGCCATTTCACTTTATCGTTGACTCGGTGCTTCTGGATTGATGCACTTGTTCACTGTATTAACACTGTTTCTTCACGCCTCAGGGTGCCCGGTATTCCAGGCAAGAGCCCTGATTTATTAAGCGTGGGGATTCACTTTTAAATAAATGAATGCACTTGTAGGCAAGTGATACTTTTGCTACACTGTGTACTTATTGTACTTAAGTACACAAAATGCGGTTAACCCTTTCTTACTCTTGCTTATAGGGTCGCACGTTTTACTAGGTTGACTCCCTTGAGCCAAGTACTTTTATTGCAGTATTCCTTCACTTTATTATCACGTTAAGGGGCAGCATGTTTGACTTGTTTGACTGACTTGAGTGGAGTGATTCGTTTCGCTTTTCTTGATGCGTCCTAACTTCGGTTTTCTCTTGGTGATTCGCCGGCTTCCTTATAGAGTTCTTGATCGTCCTGGTTTCGTGGATGATGCAATACAGTGATTCTAACGATTCGTATATGTGACAATAGGTTATTCTAATAGAGTTTATGTATGGCTAACTATACACACTTAACTATACAAAATGATGATTTGGCATAGAAGGAACTGATTGAAATACGTGTGTAATATTATTGCGAAATGTTTTGCAATAATATTTAATGGCGGGAAAATCATTAAAATTTATACAATGTGACTTTTTTAGTTTAAATAAATTAATTTTAATATTCTTTAAAATTTTACAAATGGATATAACTGCTTTGAAATAAGATGGGCGTAATGTGTCCCATTACAGTATTCACCTTTGCCTGGAAACAGTCCCAAATTGGTGCGGGGGTTACGTTTTATGCTGAATTGGAATTCGCCCATCATGTAAACAGAATTGCATATATTGCAAGAAAACATTAGGCTTTATTGTCGATAACCGCAGATCTTGTAGAAATACAGATCAGAACCATATTCTATGCTTCCGATTGCATGGCAGATATACCGACGATTCTACGCTCTTATAAAGACTGAATATACATTCACTTCGATTTAGACGTATCTCTACAGTTTAGATTTTCTAGTGAAATAGAAATTTAAAACACGCTAAAAAATCGCGCGCTCTTTACCGGTTCCGGTGTTTCTTAGTAATAAAAATTTGTTAACTTTTTTACACTTTTTTATTGACAGCATCTATAGTTTTTTTTCACTCAAGATTGTTTGTGGTTTGAACATGAATATGGTGACGTAAAAACTATATTAACCATAAGGTTTTATGTATATTGATGATGTTTTGTTATGTAATGCTAATTACTTTCTGTAATTATTCTTTTTAAAATTAATATAAACAGAGATTATCTACATTCACAACATTAAAAACAATATATTTCATTATTTAGTATCATTTCAAAGAATTAAATTTAAAATTTTAATGTGTAAATATAGACATTTTATTTATTCTTAGAAGTATTTTGCATATTTTTTCACAAACTGAGCAATTCACAATGGAGTGCTAAAACGAAATATAGTTTAATTTAAATTAAACAAATTCATAACAATTGTCTTCGAAAATTTAATAGAAGCGATTAGATGTTTTAGAATGTTTTAATTTAACTTGTAAATTCTAAATAAGCTTAACTTTGTAATACTATCCAAAACTATGTATTATGAAGTTATAAGAAGTAATGTTGTATTGATATATATTTTACTGATATTATTGATGAGATTCATTGTTTCCTTTTCTGGTTACTCTTTCTAATGCTTCCCATTATTTTAATAAAATAGTTATTAGTTAAATCAGTTTTATTTTTCAAACAGGAAGAAACTTCTGAATTAGAAAATTTTAACTTAAACGTAATTCATACTGCAGAAATATTGTTATTTGTTGATTAATATATTGAAGATTATTATAAATTGATTTTTCTATTCAATGATCTAAATAGTAGTCTTCTTCTTATTAAACTTAGATTATTTGATTTCAATGATTGATTGACGGCTCTCTTCAAATCTTATCTTTTCAATCGTCATCAACATGTGTTTCATAATGGAGACTCTTCCAAAAAATACAGTGAAAGTATGACAAAGATTGAATTTAGGACCACTAATTTCCATCATATACATCAACGACGTTATCAATGTTATTGCTAGCAAACAACTACTTATTACTGACGATTTGAACATTGTTTATAATACTTCCGATATTAGTGATTGTAAAGCACTTCAGTTGAACCTTTAAAAAGTTTGTGTAATAGTAGCCTCCCTCTAGATGATGCTAACTGCAAAGTATTGACCGCTATCCGGCAACAACCGAATTTTTACGGGGTTACGTTTGATGCCTAATTGAAATTCGCCCATGATGTAAACAGAACTTTAGGCTTTATAGAAATATAGACCATTCTATGCTGTTACGAAGACTGAATATATATTCTCTTCGATTTAGACGTGCTTCTTCCAGTTTAGTTTTTCACATATACAACATTTGAATTTAGCAGTGGAATGTGAAATATTAGTACTTTTTGTCAACCCTTTACGCGTACCAACTGTCTAATAATGTTCTCTATTTATATCATGTTTTCTAATTTTAACAATCCCTCACAGGATTGTGATTTATTTTTTGTTCTTTAAATTTTTTAAAGCAAATTTCTTTAATGAATTTCAATGATTCTTCTTCTCTTTTCATTATATTTGTTTGTGATCCCCTTTAATAATATATATGTTGCCAAGATTCTTCGAATGAAAATAAATCCTTTACAGCGAACGAAGCTGATGATACATCCTTTATGATATGTGGAGAGTTAAGACTGTTATCGATGTTGTTTCTAGATACATCCCAATTCTTGAACAGTGACTAAATATTTACAACTTAAGCAATAATCATTATAAAATAAACGCGATTTTATTTAAAACTAAAGAAGTTGACGGCCTTGGTGCTTTATTGCTAAATAGCTAGGGACCGGACATGAGAGGCCGATGACTCACTATTGAAAATTTGTATTTCTAAAGAAATTTTTAATTTTATTTATATAATTGGAAAACAAACGGGTGGTAATCTATAATATACGAAATACATTTTCATTTGTTCATTTTGTAGTTCAAGTTGAGTAAAGGACTATTCATATTAACTAACAATACTTTCTCAAGGTTCTCTTCTTTAAAATTTGTTCTCTTTGGATGAAATACATCCTTGTAGATAGAAAACGTCCTCTTTACATCGAAACTGGTTACAGGTACACACTGGAAATATTCTTCTATTTCAGCGTATTTAGCAGTTTTACTAAATCTAGATTTCTATTAAAAACTGCGTCTAACTTTTGCCGAAGGCCACATCCGAAGTCACTTGGAATATTTTTCAAATTATTAATAGCCACATCTAATATGATTAATCGGTCATTTAATTTGAGATTTTGATTTTCAAAATAAGTGATTAGTTTTCGCAAATTTTCAAAGTGTTCCTGAAGAAAGTACAACTAATTTTTTTAATTTGGAATTTGTTCTTTGCACCTAGAAATACTTCGAGCATCGTCATTTAAACATGTAACGAAATTTTGTAAACTATCGAAATTGTCTGCATAAAAACTAGTAGCTTCCAACAATGTTCCTCATCTAGTTATTACCGGAGAGGGAAGCAGTGACAAGGATGGAAATTTTTCACTGTAAAGAGCTACTCTCAATAGTGCTTTTCTGAAAACTTTTTTAAAAGTATCAACTTCCAGAAAATTGTTGCGGATATATCACAGATTCTGTGGAACATGTGCTTACAGCATATTAGGATATGCTCCCTTTAATAGTCTGTCTGTTTTTAACATATATGCAGCACTATCACTGACAAATAAGAGTATTTTTCTTTGTACCTGTCGTCCGAATGAAGAATTCGGTGCATATTCTCGTAAATGGTTTTAGCCACTGTTTCCGCATCAAGTGTATTTATAATTTTGTTGCTATTACATATAGGTTATATGGAATAGTTGGATGTAGTACACCAGCTACAACATTTACCACACAGCGTCCTAATATATTGACAATTTCGTCTGTACTTATCCATAGGTACTGATTTGAAATATGGCTTCTAATGCGTTCTAGCACTAGCTATGCGTGTAGCACTTAGGAACATAATATTTGCGTAAGATGGAAGCATCAGGAACATTTTGACCAGTATATTTTTGGAGAAAAGTTTTGAAGGTGGGCTTGTTTAGTTTATTTAATGGAATATTTGCCGCCATTAAGGTTTTATAAAGTTATTCGTTAAAATTTTCAGATTCCAGCGGGTTTAATTTCTGTGTATTTGCTTGCGATGCTAAGTGACGTTTTACGTGCGATTTCTTGGAATTTTTTAAAGATATATTGCAATCAGTTTGATCTTTAATCAAACCCTTAATCCATTGTTTCACGATTCCATTCTAGACGTTTTTCCATATCATATCTGAAAAAGTAACTTAAACAATGTTCTAGATCTAAATAAATGGAAATTAATAATGTATGCATTGAAACTTAACGAAATTCACTGGATACTTACTTCAAAATAATTGGGAGAAGTAGATTCGATGAAACGATATTAAACAGGATCCATTATAAAAATTACGGAGTATGTAATTAACAGTTAAGATAATGAAAAAAGGAAACTAACTCACCTTACTTTATTTACCTTACGAAATATAAACTAATAAATAAAATAGATTATAAAAGCTCCTCACGCTTCTATCTACGCCCATGTAGAAAGGAATTTCACTATAATATTGAAGTAGTTGCGTCAAAATTCAACGACAAAAAAACAGATGCGCGGTTGGCCGAATGAACTGCGTGTTGTACTTAGCGATGTTATAGGCTATTTAGATCGTCCATCGAAATTTCGGTCTGCTGCGTCCGGTCTCTATTAGAAACTACGATTACTGTGTGCAAGCTTCTGTCACTCTTCTGGGTCTGTCCATCGATGAGTGTCACAAGTGGAGTAATTATATCTATAGAGTATGCAGAAAGATTTCTTTGTGTTTTGTGCTCGCATACATCGCGAGATAGTTAGCTACGAGGTATTACGCGTCACATATTTTGGTGTATGTTATCCGCAACTAAAATTCGATATTATCTTGTCGGGTGGCAGTAATGAGTTGGACCGCGTTTCTATTTTTTACAGAAAAAAATTTTGCGTGTTTATGCTACAGCTTCGTTATGACTAGAGTTCGGATTTTATGTAAAAAACATATTTTTTTATTATTAGGAATATCACCCCAATATTGTGGATATATTCATTCTACACTGAAATAATGCAATTAACGGTATAAAAAATACATATTTTGTGTGCATAAAGTGAATCTTTTTATATTTTCAACATAAAATCGCATGTTTTTGTTTCATTCATTAGTTTATAATATAATCAATGAGATGAGAAGCGAAATTATTTAAAAAACATTGTATTAGTTTTTTTTTATTCAGCTGAATCAATTATAAAATCCTAAAGTTTATTCGTAAAACGCGAGGATCTAGATCAGATGACGCATATTAAAAGCGATTATAGTTTTTTCTGTGGATTAACAAAAAAATTTTAGACTGACCAAATATCTTTATTAGAGTCAATTTCTATTGTAGAACATTGTGAAAATTTAATGAAAAATGTTCCAGGTCGAGCTAGTATAGTTATACTACATACCTTCATTTTATAGTGTTCTAACAAAGAATGATGGTTTTCAAATATTAAGACAAATATAAAAAATTTTATCATTATCATTAAGTTCGACTGTTAAAGGATAATAATTTATATTTAGATCCCGAACATCTGGCGTCATTAAAATATGGAGCTATTACCTCAATCGCAGTAGAAAGAACGTTTTCAACATATAAAAATATTTTAGGACATAAAAGACAAAATTTTACTGTCGAAAATCTAAAAAGCACTTAATTATTAATTGATGCAAAAATAACTATACATATAATTCTATGGATGTTACTTCATAACATAATGACTTATTATGTTATTAAGTAACATCCATAGAATTATACGTATATAGCTATTAATTGTAATCTTTTACCATATTATTATGCAATGTTCTTATCATATATTATATAATAATAATTGTTTTTATTTATAAATGTAGTTTAGACTACTTTATGTTGTTTTACTACTCTTTCCGCGATTTACAGTAAGCGAAATACATCAAAAAAGAGTGAATAAAAATTCATAAATGGTAAAAATGTAGCAAATATTTGACATATTTATGCGCGTATTTAAAGCATTAATTGTGCATCAAAATCCGAACTTTAGTTTGACCAATCATCCAGAAGTTAGTTTAGATCTACTTATACACTGCTCAAAATCATACAGGAATATTTACATAGTTAAAAGAAAAAAGATTATTATATATTGTTAAGCAACTTTATTGATACAATTGCAACAGACATGTAATATACATATCTGCAACTGTACACATGGACAATACACCTCGTATTTTCAGCATTTACTTCTGCTTAAGACACGTGTTTCTGCCATTACTATTAGGCGTCATCAGTTAAGCTGGTGTAGCATTATAATACAAATGATACAAATCATTATGAATAGATTTGTATCTGTATATAACATTAAGCCGAAATTGCCTACAAGATAAAGCAAATTTCATCCTGTAAGGTGGCACTTATTTAATAAGTGACATCTGACGGACGAAAGAGACTTTGCCGAAAAAGGCGACCTTTTCGTTCGACCAGCTATGCTGGTACGAAGAACGAAAAAAATACGGGTAGTCCATTAACAACGAGCCAGATGGCAGTAAATATACAAAAAGGTTTTAAGTATATCTATACGTTTATGCACGTATAACGCTTTTGTTACAATTGAAACAGACATGTAATATACATATCTGTAACTTTTAGGGAACACGTAACATTTCAATACCCTGACCTTGAGACGCAGACTAAGGTCATTGCCACACAATGACCTTAGTCTGCGTCTCAAGATCAGGGTATTGAAATGTTACATGGACAATACACCTCGTATTTTCAGCATTTACTTCTGCTTAAGACACGTGTTTCTGCCATTACTATTAGGCGTCATCAGTTAAGCTGGTGAAGCATTATAATACAAATGATACAAATCATTATGAATAGATTTGTATCTGTATATAACATTAAGCCGAAATTGCCTACAAGATAAAGCAAATTTCATCCTGTAAGGTGGCACTAATTTAATAAGTGACATCTGACGGACGAAAGAGACTTTTCCGAAAAAGGCGACCTTTTCGTTCGACCAGCTATGCTGGTACGAAGAACGAAAAAAAATACGGGTAGTCCATTAACAACGAGCCAGATGGCAGTAAATATACAAAAAGGTTTTAAGTATATCTATACGTTTATGCACGTATAACGCTTTTGTTAAAATTGAAACAGACATGTAATATACATATCTGTAACTGTACACATGTAATGGCAGAAACATGTGTCTTAAGCAGAAGTAAATGCTGAAAATACGAGGTGTATTGTCCATGTGTACAGTTACAGATATGTATATTACATGTCTGTTTCAATTGTAACAAAAGCGTTATACGTGCATAAACGTATAGATATACTTAAAACCTTTTTGTATATTTACTGCCATCTGGCTCGTTGTTAATGGACTACCCGTATTTTTTTCGTTCTTCGTACCAGCATAGCTGGTCGAACGAAAAGGTCGCCTTTTTCGGCAAAGTCTTTTTCGTCCGTCAGATGTCACTTATTAAATAAGTGCCACCTTACAGGATGAAATTTGCTTTATCTTGTAGGCAATTTCGGCTTAATGTTATATACAGATACAAATCTATTCATAAAGATTTGTATCATTTGTATTACATTGCTTCACCAGCTTAACTGATGACGCCTAATAGTAATGGCAGAAGCACGTGTCTTAAGCAGAAGTAAATGCTGAAAATACGAGGTGTATTGTCCATGTGTACAGTTACAGATATGTATATTACATGTCTTTTTCAATTGTAACAAAAGCGTTATAACTTTTAGATATACTTAAAACCTTTTTGTACAACTTTATTGACCAGATTTGTATATTCACAGGTAATTCAACTAAAAAAGTACAAAATTAAAAGTAAATTCAAAAAGTTCTAATAAATTTAAGTTTGCAAATACGAATTTTGTAAACAACAATATAATCTTAAATCTGTATACGAAAAGGTTTGAAGTATATCTGTACGTTAATGCACGTATAACGCTTTTGTTACAATTGAAACAGACATGTAATTAATATACATATCTGTAACTGTACACTTGGAAAATACACCTCGTATTTTCAGCATTTACTTCTGCTTAAGTGCCTTTTTCGGCAAAGTCTCTTTCGTCCGTCAGATGTCACTTATTAAATAAGTGCCACCTTATAGGATGAAATTTGCTTTATCTTGTAGGCTATTTCAGCTTAATGTTATATACAGATACAGATCTATTCATAAATAATTAGTATCATTTGTATACATTGCTTCACTAGCTTGACTGACGACGCCTATAGATTGCAGAAACACGTGTCTTAAGCAGAAGTAAATGCTGAAAATACGAGATGTATTGTCAAAGTGTACAGTTACAGATATGTATATTAATTACATGTTTGTTTCACTTAAATTTGTGTTTAAATTTGGAAAGCAATCATAAACATATCATGAAAAGTAGCTTTTAGTGATCAGTTTGACATCCTCGATTGTTTATTACTGCCCTAATACGGTTACGTATTGTTAAAATTAAATTGTCAATCTCTTCCTGTGGTATTGTCTTCATTCTCTTTGAAGAACTCTAAAAAGGTCTCGGAGACCATTAATATGATCATTTGAAGTTGTAACCCTCTTTATAACTTATCCCACAGATGCTCAACGGATACATATCCGGAGACTGAGCTGACTGCTCTAACAACGAAATGTGTTGCTGTTCTAACACATTCATTACAGTTCGAGCTACATGTGGACGCGCATTATCTTGCATGTAATTAAAATTTTCTCCTACTGCTCCTGCATATGGCACACAGATAGGTAAAATGATCTGTTCCACATAAATTTGAGCTGTTATTTTACGTTCAATCAAAACAAGATCTGTTCTTCCACCAATACTTATGCCAGCCCATACCATGATCGTATCACCTCTGAAAGAATGAACTTCTTGAACTGCATTCAAACGATTTACGTGCCCTGGCAGTCTCTAAACTTGCATTTTTCTTGAATCATTGTGCATACTAAATCTAGACTCATCAGAGAACATTACATATGATCATTGTTCGTTTGCCCAATTTCGGTGATCCTGTGCCCATAAAATACGTTCTCCACGATTACCTGTTATTAGAGGTGGAACTCGTAAAGGTCTTCTAGATCTTATATGTACCTCATGTAACCTATTGCGAGTAGTTTGGTCGTTAATCAGTACGCAATATGTTTGGCTAAACTGACTTTGTATCTGTCGAGCAGTGCAGGTTTGACTACGTCGGGCAATAATTTGGACGTAATGGTCTTGTGCTGTCGTTGTAATCCGACTGTTACCACAATGTTGATTACATACTTCACCAGTATACATGTAGCGGTGCCATAAGCGACTTATGATGCTTTGTGTAACTTGATATTCGGTTGCAACTTCAGCTTGATGCTGCCCAGCTTACAACATGCCAATAGCAGCACGTAACATTTCTTCGCGCGGTAAATGACGCCTTTCCATTGATAAAACTACCTACTCAAATGATATACAAAACTTAATGTTTTTAAACTCTACAGCATGAAATGATGCTATAATGCAGTTAAGCGGAAAGTGGCAAATAACGCCGTCATCACAACTAATAAATAGATATATGATTGTTTCGGCCTTTACTTGATGAAATTCCATTCTAACTATTAAGATAAAATAAAACAAATTTTATGAATTTAACTTTTTAATTATCACTGTAACGAGTCGTTTCGCACCAACCTGGGCTTCGTCAGACATATAACTAACTTATTTACAAAATATTTTTTATATTAAACACAAGTAAACAGTAACAAGCAAAAACACATGTTTTATTTTAAAAAAATAGTCAGAGGGATGGGTGCTTTTTATTACGGGATGTCTATACAAAACTTGCGCTACGGTTTATAAAAAAATGTACAGTTCTTAAATAATAAAACTAAAGGTTTACATTATATTACAGGGATAAAGAATTCTATGGAAAAATACAAAAATACTATACACTATGTAACTGTCTGCAAATCAAATAAATAGATTAAGTAAGGGTGAATTATTTGTTTCTAATTGATCATTTAAGATCTTGTCAGTTCTCTTTATTTTATTGATTTCCAGTGACTCTAATAAATTAAGTTTTTTGCCCTTATTTTCTATATGTAATATTTTAAATTCTTTGTTAAAAATGTCTGTCCGATATAAGTCATAGGGCAACTACCGCAGGTTAACTCATAGACCCCTGACTTTTTATTGTTGTTTGTTAAATCCTTATTGTTTTTTATAAATTTGGATAAATTGTTATTAGTTTTAAACGCTGTATTAATGTCAAACTTTCTTAAATATTTACAAATTTTTGTGCTTGAAGAGCCTATAAACGTGATCATTTTAAATTTTTGGGTGTTATTATTTAATATTGGGTAAACTTGTGATATGGCTTTTGTACGGAGTTTTTTATTTAAAATGTTATCTATTATATTACTTTTATATCCATTGTTGATAGCTATTTGTCTATTTGTCAAATTTCGAGAAAGAGTTAAATTTAATTAGACAAATAGCTATCAACAATGGATATAAAAGTAATATAATAGATAACATTTTAAATAAAAAACTCCGTACAAAAGCCATATCACAAGTTTACCCAATATTAAATAATAACACCCAAAAATTTAAAATGACCACGTTTATAGGCTCTTCAAGCACAAAAATTTGTAAATATTTAAGAAAGTTTGACATTAATACAGCGTTTAAAACTAATAACAATTTATCCAAATTTATAAAAAACAATAAGGATTTAACAAACAACAATAAAAAGTCAGGGGTCTATGAGTTAACCTGCGGTAGTTGCCCTATGACTTATATCGGACAGACAGGCAGATCGTTTGAAGTACGCGTCAAAGAACATTTTTCTTCATTTAGAAATAATAAAAGTGACTCTTCATATGCGTCTCATATCAATTCAACGAACCACATTTTTAACAAAGAATTTAAAATATTACATATAGAAAATAAGGGCAAAAAACTTAATTTATTAGAGTCACTGGAAATCAATAAAATAAAGAGAACTGACAAGATCTTAAATGCTAAATTAGAAACAAATAATTCACCCTTACTTAATCTATTTATTTGATTTGCAGACAGTTACATAGTGTATAGTATTTTTGTATTTTTCCATAGAATTCTTTATCCCTGTAATATAATGTAAACCTTTAGTTTTATTACTTAAGAACTGTACATTTTTTTATAAACCGTAGCGAAAGTTTTGTATAGACATCCCGTAATAAAAAGCACCCATCCCTCTGACTATTTTTTTTTTTTTTAAATAAAACATGTGTTTTTGCTTGTTACTGTTTACTTGTGTTTAATATAAAAAATATTTTGTAAATAAGTTAGTTATATGTCTGACGAAGCCCAGGTTGGTGCGAAACGACTCGTTACAGTGATAATTAAAAAGTGAAATTCATAAAATTTGTTTTATTTTATCTTAATAGTAATAAATAGATGTTGCAAATAAAACACAATCGCTCTATTGTTAGCAAGGTAATATGATAAAACCTTTGTGCATATTAATTTTGCTCAAAATATTTATATACAATACGATATTCTGTTTTTACATCTTATTTTTAAAAATATCCCTGTACGATTTTGAGCAGTATATTCCAACTGTATTCGTTCATTTATATTTTTGAAATTTTAAATTTTTATTTAAACAAAGAACCTATTGCAAAATATTATCTTCCTATATACCCACTGCACTGGGCATAAAACCAATTATTATTACCCCCAAACACCATCTACTGCTAACATTATTATCGCCCGTAAATTAGTGAAAGCTGCTTTCGGGAGAAGAAGTTGTATATAAGGCCGTGGGGCAAGCATATCCTGCTCAATGTGGAAGGAAACGTTATAACAAATAAGAAAAGTTATTTTGGCTACATTCTTTTTGTACATATATATCTCTTGAATCTACGTAGGCCGTAGGGGGGGGTTTTGTTCTTGTGTTCGGTATTTAGCCGGGGCGGAGATATGGTTTCGGTGTGATGTGTATTTTGTTTCTGTTTTTTTTTTGTACTCTTAGATTTACGTAGGTCGTAGAAGGTGTTTTATTCATGTGTTCGATATTTATCTTGGTCGGAGATATGGCTTCGATGTGTTGTGCTTGATCCTGGTTTTTGCTCTGTGTATTCTGGCTTAGTACCTGTCTCATAATGCTTGTATGTCATTGGATGTATGTTTAGAGTTTTTCAAGCTTTATGTAGTTTCACAGGTATTTCTCCTGTAGGCACCGATGATGATTGATACTACATTTACTTTCTCTTGATTTCACACTTCTGTGAGGTCTCGGACAAGTGGCAGTTATTTATCGACCTTACCTCTCTGCTTCGCTTGGATAGTCGATGGCGCTGGTATAAAAATGTCTGTAAGATACGTGATTCTTCTATTATGGTCTCTTAACGTGATATCTTGTATGTTATGTTAAACAGTTCTGTCGATCTGCATTGTCCAATTCCAGTACCCGATGGCAGCAGGCCACTACATTTTTTGACTGGTACTTCTAGTATGGTGTTGTTCCAGTGGCTCCACCATATAGCTCACATATTGCGTGGTGGATAATTTTCGCAACGTTGTTGTGACGTCTGGTATATTCTTTTGGGGCTAAGATGGAGCATCCACTGAGTATGGCTTCTACTGTTTCAGATTTCTCGCCACATATTCTGCACGACGTTAATATAATGTTTTCTTTTAATATGTGTTTCTTGTAAGTGAGGGTTGCTGTCATTCGGTCTTGTATAGCTATCGTAAAACGCTCTGTTTCAATAAATAAGTAGGTGTTACATAGTTATTGTAGTGTTTAGCTTCTTTATCGATGTGTTCACTGTGTGTTGCGTGTATATACTTGCCGTGCAGTTCTTTTGTTCTTTCATGTGTTAATTTTGTCGTTGTTGTGTACAATTTTTTCTTTAATGTTGTTTTGCGTGTCCCTTTGTCCCTTAAGTTGACTGGAGTTAACCGGTCATTATTGTTGCATATGGCTCTGTGAATATTTGATGTCTATGCTTTTACTTTTTAAGAATTCTCTGAGGTCATATATCTGTTCATAGTAGATGTTTTATTATTATTATGATGATTCTTATTTTAGTTTATTATAGACATATGTATTTATATTGATTTGTTTACCTGTGCACGTTAATTTAATGTAATTTTTAAATTTGTCCTTTTAATTGTAATTATTATTAATTCTGTTACAAATAAAACTATTGTTATTATTATTATTGTTAATCCATTAGTAGACGGGGGGATTCATCTATAATTAATCAATATAAGAACACTTGTACTTTCTTTTTAGCGAATGCGATACTATTAATAAATACAATTTCATTTCTGTTGCACTTATTTTTTCAAGAATATTTTCAACGTTTGTTTCTGACAAAAATAATGATTTCCAAACAAATGTAATAGGATAATCCCTTACGACCTCTACTTTTACACAGCTCTTAAGAACCAAAATTAATTTTACCGCTTCCTTTTAGTTTCTATTTTAAACTTGAAAAACTACATTTTAAACTCTACTCTAAAGGGAATATTACTATTTTACCGTCTGATAATTAATGATCGCGATTTTAAAAATAATTTCTGTCACCTGTTCTCTAAAAAAATGTGAATATAAACTCAGTAAATTTTACTTTATTTTTATTAGACCTATTTCTTCAAGTATACATACTGCTGTGTACTTTGATTTTCAAAATGGGCTCCAATTATTAAATATGAATCATCAATTATTAAACACACACATATTTTTAGTTTAGACTCTTGAAATTGCTTTCAGGGTTTTTGTTTTACAAAAAGGATTCCTTGCAACTAGGTCTAGCATCTAGTGTAATAAGGAGGGAAATAATACAATAGCATGTTAGGTTTAATACATTTATTATTACACTTTGCAAAAATATACATTAATTTCCAGACCTGTTAAATATCATCAATTATATTTTTATTGCTCAATAAAACATTCTATGTAAATTTTGATTTCTAGTCAGAATATATATCTAAAATATGACTTTGAAGATCTTGTTAGATTTCAATAAATCTTACGTGTATTACATTAGACCAGTGGGCCTTATACTCTACAGAATAATAAAGTATGACACAGTGTTTCTTGTTTAAAATAGATACATTGAAAGTTTATGAACCTAGTAGTATTATAAAGTGATAATATTACAAAAAAAACGAAATGTGTTATTTCGTATTCATGTGACGAGATCTTATTCTACCATACAAAATAGCTAACAACAAGAGACCGGACACATCGGGCTGAAATGGAAGGCATTACGACTGACGATATAAATAGTCTACAACATCTGTAAGTACATCACGCAGTTGTTGAATAGCACTATTCATTCGGTTAACTGCACATCTATTTTTTGTTTGCGGTTAACCGAATTTATAGTGTTATTCAATAACTGCGTGATGTACTTATAGATGTTGTAGATTATTTATATCGTCCATCGTAATGACGTCATTTCAGCCCGATGTGCCCGGCCTCTACTAATAACACAATTGATTTTATTAAATATTTCAAATATTTAATAATAGTTTTAATTGCGTGTTCAAAACTAGATATCTTTTAAATGTTCGTTATCTCACTCTACTTGTAATATAAAAGACATCCGTGTTATATCTTCTGTTTTAAAACAGAAATTGAAATTATACACGATCAAATAAATGTCCACATAAACAAATAACCTTACGAATTTATTTTTATGAACTTCAAAATCTTGAATACCTTCATTACATTATTGACCCATCGAATTCGTTATTATATTAAACAAAGTAAAGTTGAATTAAAATATAAAAATTCGAACGATGAATTAAATTCATTATAATTTACAAAGCAAATTTTTATTTGTGGCCACCGCTTTAAGACGATTTTTCGATAAGTGTCCTTTTCTTGAGTTTTCTATATATATCACGTCAATCCTTTTTCAAATACATTTGTAAGTTATAGTATACTCTTCTAGATGATATTCCATATTTAAAAACATTTGTTCTTATATTGCTTTACTTTTCTTAATATTTCTTTCTAACAGTGTTTAATGTTTTAAATGTGTTTTTTGTCATAATTTTCAAGTGATCCGTTTTTCTCAAGACCGCATGGTATCTGCTTCTTTCATTTATACTGTCCTTCTCTAACATCCGATGTTGCGCCTTCTTTAGAACTCACGCTTCCATATAGATACACATGTCATATCTTTCTTCCCTTATCGATTAATTGATTATCTTTTCTTATCTTCTAATTGACGTATTTTTCTTTCATTGTAAC
Source organism: Melolontha melolontha (assembly GCA_935421215.2). Classification (NCBI taxonomy): domain Eukaryota; kingdom Metazoa; phylum Arthropoda; class Insecta; order Coleoptera; family Scarabaeidae; genus Melolontha; species Melolontha melolontha. Next base: position 51,062,100 of record OW285239.1, read on the forward strand.
TTCAAACATATCTAACCTGTGGTACTGGACTAAATTTGACAGCTGCATTGTTTATAATATTTAAACGAATATATTTATTTCTAGTGGGTGAACAAAAATCATATTAGACACTATTTTGTACACTATAAAGCCTTTTGAATTGTTTTGACTGGTATTCATATTCTATACCATTTATATTTAAAATTTACATTTTAAAACGACTGGTATGTTTGTTCTTATAGATAAGTATTACAAAATGTTAATTCTAAAAATGAACATTCTATCATGTAGAGTTTATTACAACGCTGTTATTGTCATTTTAGGTTATTCTGATTTGTGATGCATATCAAATAATAATAATATTTGATACTCTAAAACCTTAATGGATGCTTGAAATTTCACATATATCGTAACAGTTACAATAAATAACATTTATGTATTCAAGAAATTTGCAAAATTCAAGTATTGATTATGAAGTTTACTACTATAGTACTTAAAATATCCTTTATATGAATTGGTGGGTATAGCATGATTTAAATTTTAAGTTATTAACATTTAAAAACTAGAACGTAAAGATGTATAATAATCTACATGACATTTGACATTCAATATAAATTCACTAAATACACACGGATGTGTTTTTCTTAACACGATCTGTATTGTTGTATATTAAAACTTTTTACAGAAAATAACGAAAAACTCTACATAAAATAAACATTAGATTTGCTCTATCTATCCTCATAGGGTGTATTCAAAATTTACAAGTTTTAAATTTTTTATTGCTGTTTTCAGCTCTATTTAATTTTTCAATTTATCTCACTTAGAAGAAAACACAGCAATACATATATATATATATATATATATATATATGAAGGTGTAGTTTCTCGGGTTCTTGGCCGCGTGCGAGTTTTGTCCTGAGAAGGACTATTTACTCTACATTTCAACGAGATCGCACTCGTCATCTTCAGGAGCTAGTCGGTCTGTGGCTGGTTAGAGCTGGAGATTGTCTAATGTGCGCCTAGCACTACCTCTTGTTATATGCAGCTGTGTCGGGAGGGGGCGTCCCACTATTGACGTCATGCGTGCGCGGCTTCGTGTAATTGGTCCAAGTGCCTGTAAGTTCCCTGGTCGGTCCGTGTGTCTGTGTAGGGGTTGCGATCTGTCGGGATTTGGTTGTGTTTTTATCTGTCGGTAAACTAGGAGCGGTTTCCATGTATGCGGCAAGCGCTGGCCATCGTCACGTTTATTTAAGCACTTAGAACGCTTTTCTATTTCTATCTCTTCTCTTGTAATTCTCGTCGTTATGTTTTCACTTTTGGCTAGGATCTTCGTGTTTTCAAAGACGATAGAGTGCCCTGTCAGACGTTTATGTTGTGCTAACGATGACGTTACTTCTTTCTTGACGACCGCGTTTCGGTGTTATTCTCTTCTCACGCTAACTCGCCTGTTTGTCTGCCCCACATATGATTGATCACACACTGAACATGGTATTTCGTAAAGGCCCTGGTCTTCTAGAGGAATTCTGTCTTTCGCATTACCCATTTCATCGGCTATTTTTCTGTGTGTTGTGAAAACGGTGTCCATGTTTTGTCTTCATAATAATCTACTGGTTTTGTCTGTATTTCCCTTTATATATGGAAGGAAAGCTCTGGACGCGAACGCTTGTTTTTCTGTTTTTCTGTTGACGTTAATTCTGGCTTTATTTATTGTTTTTGATGAATAGCCGTTCGCGATGAGGGCGTTTCTTATGTTCCTTCTTTCTTCGTGTATGTGTTCCTTGTCTGTTAGTCTCTCAGATCGCAAAACTAGTGTTTTTACAACGGAAATTAGTTGTGCCTGGTGATGGTGTGATTGTGCTTTTAAATATCCATGTGCGTGTGTAGGTTTTCGATATACCGTGTTTCCCAGTAGACCGTTCTCTTTCTTGTTTACCAACACGTCAAGGAAAGGGAGTTTCCCTTGTTCTTCTACCTCCATTGTGAAACGTATGTTTGGATGTTCGGCATTCAAGTGGTGTAGAAAAATATCCAGCTTCTCTCTGCCATGTGTCCAAATGACGAATGTATCGTCGACATAACGTAGCCACTGGGCTTGTCTGCGCAGTTGTTTAATGCATTTGTTTCGAAATTCTCCATGAATATGCTGGCAATAATCGGTGACAGAGGAGATCCCATCGGTGCGCCCTCCACTTGTCGGTATTTTTGGATGTTGTAGGTGAAATAAGTGTTTGCCAGGCAGTGTTCTATTAGATTAATCGTGTCCTTTGGTACTTGGTATTTATTTTCTAATATGGAAATGGTTTCTGCGATCGGCACTTGCGTGAATAACGATGTTACGTCGAAACTGACTAGCAGATCCGTTGGTTGTATGCGTACGTCTTTTATTAACTCATGAAGTGGTCCGCATTCTTCACATAGGATGCCATTTGTTCGACGTGTACCTTGAGTTGCTGTGCCAAGTATCGTGCTAGGGCTTGCGTTGGAGATCCGATAGAACTTACTATTGGCCTGAGCGGTATATCGGGTCTTGTGTATTTTTGGTAGTCCGTAGAGTTTCGGACACCGGGACGATTTTTCTCGGGGAATGATCCGTTTCTTTGTCTCTTTACTCAGTGTTGTCGCGTTTATTTTAGTCTTCGTGGTCTTTTCTAGATACGTAGTCGGTTCCGTATTGATTGTTTTATATGAGGGATCGTCTAGAAGTGCAATCATTTTTCTGTCGTAGACGATTTTGTCTAAAACGACGGTGGCATTTCCCTTGTCAGCGAGTAGAACGATGATATTATTGTCTTTTTGAATATCCTTTAGAGCTAGATATTCTTCCCTTGTTATATTGCTCTGGGGTGGTTTGGCCTTTCTGATAATAGTTGTTTCTGCGTTGTTCTGTTCGACTTTTTGTAGAGCTGATTCTACACCGCAGATGATGTTTTCTACTGGAACGTGTTTCGGTGTTATTGCGAAGTTTAAACCCGAAGTTGAAAAAGTCGAACAGAACAACGCAGAAACAATACGACAGGAAGTAGCTTCTATTTTCAGAAAGGCCAAACCACCCCAGAGCAATATAACAAGGGAAAAATATCTAGCTCTAAAATATATTCAAAAAGACAATAACATCATCGTTCTACCCGCTGACAAGGGAAATGCCACCGTCGTTTTAGACAAAATCGACTACGACAGAAAAATGATTACACTTCTAGACGACTCCTCATATAAAACAATCAATACGGACCCGACTACGTATCTAGAAAAGACCACGAAGACTAAAATAAACGCGACAACACTGAGTAAAGAGACAAAGAAACGGATCATTCCCCGAGAAAAATCGTCCCGGTGTCCGAAACTCTACGGACTACCAAAAATACACAAGACCGATATATCGCTCAGGTCAATAGTAAGTTCTATCGGATCTCCAACGCAAGCCCTAGCACGATACTTGGTACAGACACTCCAGGTACACGCCGAACAAATGACACCCTATGTGAAGAATGCGGACCACTTCATAGAGTTAATAAAAGACGTACGCATACAACCAACGGATCTGCTAGTCAGTTTCGACGTAACATCGTTATTCACGCAAGTGCCGATCGCAGAAACCATTTCCATATTAGAAAATAAATACCAAGTACCAAAGGACACGATTAATCTAATAGAACACTGCCTGGCAAACTCTTATTTCACCTACAATAGCCAAAAATACCGACAAGTGGAGGGCGCACCGATGGGATCTCCTCTGTCACCGATTATAGCCAACATATTCATGGAGAATTTCGAAACAAAGGCATTAAACAACTGCGCAGCCAAGCCCAATTTGTGGCTACGTTATGTCGACGATACATTCGTCATTTGGACACATGGCAGAGAGAAGCTGGACATTCTTCTACACCACTTGAATGCCAAACATCCAAACATACATTTCACAATGGAGGTAGAAGAACAAGGGAAACTCCCTTTCCTTGACGTGTTGGTAATCAAGAAAGAGAACGGACTACTGGGAAACACGGTATAGCTAAAACCTACACACACAAATAGATATTTAAAAGCACAATCACACCATCACCCGGCATAACTAAATTCCGTTGTAAAACCACTAGTTTTGCGATCTCAGAGATTAACAGACAAGGAACACATACACGAAGAAAGAAGGAACATAAGAAACGCCCTCATCACGAACGGCTATTCATCAAAAACAATAAATAAAGCCAGAATTAACGTCAACAGAAAAACAGAAAAACAAGCGTTCGCGTCCAGAGCTTTCCTTCCATATATAAAGGGAACTACAGACAAAATCAGTAGATTATTAGGAAGACAAAACATGGACACCGTTTTCACAACACACAGAAAAATAGCCGATGAAATAGGTAATGCGAAAGACAGAATTCCTCTAGAAGATCAGGGCGTTTACGAAATACCATGTTCAGTGTGTGATCAATCATATGTGGGGCAGACAAACAGGCGAGTTAGCGTGAGAAGAGAAGAACACCGAAACGCGGTCGTCAAGAAATAAGTAACGTCATCGTTAGCACAACATAAACTTCTGACAGGGCACTCTATCGACTTTGAAAACACGAAGATCCTAGCCAAAAGTGAAAACCTAATGACGAGAATTACAAGAGAAACGATAGAAATAGAAAAGCATCCTAAGTGCTTAAATAAACGTGACGACGGCCAGCGCTTGCCGCATACATGGAAACCGCTCCTAGTTCACCGACAGATAAAAACACAACCAAATCCCGACAGATCGCAACCACTACACAGACACACGGACAGACCAGGGAACTTACAGGCACTCGGACCAATTACACGAAGCCGCGCACGCATGGCGTCAATAGTGCGACGCCCCCTCCCGACACAGCAGCATATAACAAGAGGTAGTGCTAGGCGCACATTAGACGATCTCCAGCTCTAACCAGCGACCGACCGACTAGCTCCTGAAGATGACGAGTGCGATCTCGTTGAAACGTAGAGTAAATAATCCTTTTCAGGACAAAACTCACACCCGGCCAAGTACCCGAGATATTACACCTTCATCATACGTCCCCGAGAACATCAAGAGTAACATATATATATATATATATATATATATATATATATATATATATATATATATATATTGTTATGGGGCAAATTGCACCATCATTCCAGCTAACTGCGAAGGGACAGACAGAAATTAACATAAAAATAACATACAATAGAATGGTTAAATTTGCGAACATAATTGTAAAATTAGTATCAAAGTGTAAATAAATTAATATTACGATAACTTAGTATATTTCAAACTAATTTACATTTATTTCAAAATTTACTTTTTATATTTATTTCAATTGTCATTTTCATAATTAAAATCATTAGCGCGAAACAAACAGATAGCTAATTTATCTACATTAAAATTTAGGATCGCTACTAATTAGACATTTTTTAAATGTAAACAAACCCGCGAATACGTTATTTTCTTTCTACGCATAAAACATAACCATACATTCAAAAACTCATAACAACTATTTGTAAAATATTATTTTAATTTTGTTTTCAAGTTTAAATCAATATTTCATTTATATTCAAAGTATTATTACAAGTAATTTAAAGTAAAATTCGAAGCTATTTCATAAATACATACTAGGCTTTGAAAGAAATAATTGCCATCAAGGCCTCAGTAGAAATTTTTATTACGAGTGCCAGGAAAAAGTACTACTCCGAAGTTTTAAATTTAATAAAATCTAAAATACCTGAGTTAGAATTTTAAAAGTATCCGGAAAAGAAAAACATAAATTTGGAGCTACTTTAAAACCATTTTTGAAGGCGATAAAACCGAATAACGGCCAGTAATCGTTCATAGCATCTTTTCGATTGGAACACCGGCCCGAGAAAAACCAACGCCGTCGAAGTACGCCAAAGCCGGCATCGCAGTATCGAAGACTCCGTACTTGAACCATACTACGAATTTCCTGATCTACGCCGACATATTCAAGATACCTGCCCATATTCTTCGAAAAACAGGTTTTATTAAGCTAAATTATTTCGAAAAAGAGTTATTAAAACATTTTACAACTAAAACAAAATTTTACCAAATCAAAAACTTTGAAAGAACTTTTATTATTAAGGATTGTAGTCCTCACCTGAATTTGTTTGTCGATTAATTTACATTATAATTTACATGAGAATAACATTACCATTATAACAGCCTTTTCAATTCACACTTGCACTTAATATTAATTCCATAATTTGCCGTTAGGCACTTTTATTTGTTATTGTGTACAGAAATCTTATTTTAATAAACTTTTACACATATTTCCTTAACAAACTCTTTTATTTTATCAGTGCTTAGCTGAAGATTACTTACTTATTTTATTATAAAACTATTTTCTACCATACATATAGGAATAAATAGACCGACGAGGATCCAGTGAGAGTCAACTTTGCATAATATATTGCTTGCTCTCCGACATCTAGCCGCAGACACAGAAATTATATGACAAGAGCTGGTGAACTTATGTAATAGGTTTTTAAACAAACCAAGGCGCCCAACCATTAGTATAATTCCTATACTATTCAATTAATTCAATTAATATCACTGAATATTATTTTTATATATTATTATTATTATTCTCAGCACATCAGCATCTGTTCAATATATATATATATATATATATATATATATATAAGTAATATTTTTTGGGAGTAGCGACTGGGTAATTAAAACAATATTTAATTTGACGTTTCAATTCAATATATAGTATCTTCTTCAAAAACTGTAAAATTAATTTTAATGTTAAAAAAAGGGAAGAGATGATATATCAATCTACTTACATTAAATTTTTGGGGTGTTAATATATTGCGACATATTTGTTTTGCAGTTCTAGATAAAACTAAACTTTTTTAGCAGGTAGAGTATTTTCGGTCATGTGTTTATTTTGACGAGTGGAAATAATGTTAGATTTATCAACATTTTGCGAGGGACGGTAGAGAGGAAGTGGTTTAACTGTTCTTGGATATGTACTTTTTTAATTTATTTTTGTGATATTTATATTGTTATAATGTGTTTATATTATATATTTTTTAATTACTAACATGTATCGTACATTACTTTTAACTTTCTATGTCATTTGTTATTCAATTACATTAACTATTTTGATGACTGTGTAAATGCAAATGAGGTCGTTTTGCTTTTGACCGACAATATTCTCTTTATTCAAGCTAGGTTATTAGATAACGTTGAGGTAATGGTAGAAAATATTTACATTTAAATATAAAAGTTAGTGACTAATGAAAATAAAACTCAAGCTATATTTTCTAGTTCTAATTGAGTTACTGTTTCGTCTACTGATACAACAAAATTTGAGATTAGTTGTTGATTCAAAACCCGAATCACACGATTATAGTGACAATATTATAATTAAATGAAATTAAGCATTTTTCTTATCAGGAAACCTCTCGTTATCTGTATCGGTGGTAATATTGAGAAGTGTGTAAACTTTCTTCCATACTATAATATTGTATGTTTGTATAGACATGCATGCATAGAATAATTGGTTTACAGATAAACGTCGTGCTCGTCAGCGGGAATTGAAAATCGGGAATACTATCACGAAGGTTTTAGAAAATATAATATTCCAACATTTCCTTGTTGGTACATATTACTTTATATCTTAAATCTAAAATTAGTTAAATAAAGTATTTTAATGAGTAAGCCGAGTAACGGCGTAATTGTAACTAATAACGTGATGAAAATTATACGCATATTGGTATTGTTTCAAGTTTCGAGAAGAAATAAGGACAATAAGAAAAGCTTTTAATACAAACATAGCCAGTTACACATAAATCTCAACCGTTTCTCAATTTAGTCGCTAGTGGCATTAAGGCATTTATCGCACTAGTAATCAGTTTCTGCATACCCTTCTCATATTATGTATGCTGCCTGAATTCTCAGTTAATCTTGAACGCAGGTTTTCAGCTCCTCATTAGTACTAAACCGCTGCTTTACCAACCAATCTTTCATTCTGACGGAAAATTGGAAGTCACAATTTTGCGTTCGAGCTGTAGGACGGCGGGTGGTAAAACAGCTCCCATCCGAAATTCTTGAGCAGTTCCTTTGTGTTGCTGCATTATCGTGAAGAATGATAATTCCTCATGACAAGATGCCTCTCCTTTAGTTCTCTATTGCTCTCCGTAGACGTGTAAAAGTTTCACAGTATGTGTCTACAAGAATTCTGTTCCCAGGTTCCATGAATTCCATTAGAAAAGTTTTTTCTACAGTCCTAAACACAGTAACCATAAGCTTTCTGTTGAAAAGGCATTGTTTGAACTTCTTTGGTTTGTTTTGAGAGTTTATTATACATCCATTGGTTCGATTCCTCTTTCGTATCGATGTTTACAAACTAAATCCAAGCTCAGTCTCCCGTTATAATCTTTTCCCAAAAAGTTTCTCTACCATGCTGTTTATTGTAGCTCTGTAAGAACGTTAGTATAGAACTCACTCGCTCAAGTCTGTGAACGTCTGTGATGTTTGGAAACCCACCGTGCCCTAGATTTGTGGTAACCGAGTTGTATTGTAACAAGGTAATAAAGAGCTAATCGACAAATTCGAGGAATCAATGTTCATTTCATCGACAATGTCGTTTGTTGCTACGGACCTTCTTTCCTGGCTCCATTCATTATGGAAATCAGTTCGTCTTTCCTACACCATTTTCGCCCTGTACTTATAGTGTTTTCCCACGCACAATACACAATCTTCCTCACATTCTTGGACATCGTTGCCTTAAGTTTGGAAAGAACCGATTGCATACCGAATCTTTTATTTGGCCATTTTCGCCTTGCATTATCACTCATAATGCTTTTTCCATCCACAATACACAATCAACGTCAAATTTTGGGCATTGTTGCCTTCAGTTTGGAAAGAACGGATTACATAGCGAATCTCGCATTTGGCGAGAGCTTCGATCGTAGTAGCCACGGTAAAACATGGCCCACATCAAAACTAAATCACATGCTGAATAACTTGGTGCAGTTGAAATTGAAAATGATATTTTTTTTTTATTAAAAGGTTGACACTGTAGACATTGCTCCGTATGTTTTTAAGTCAATTCTCGCCAAAAATAGGGAAATCGGAAAATGCCTTCCACCGCCACACGTCCAGGATACACAAAAATATTAATTGCTCTTGTGGAGGTGGTAAATTTTTTTTTTTTATCTTTTTTTTGTGTCAAAGTGTTACATTTTAACGCAATCACATTTCCCGAATACAGGAACTTTCGAAATGAAAAGAAAAAATTTGCGATCCACCCTATTGCCTATATGTCCTGTGTAATTTAATTAGAGCATAATTCCCAGAAGTTTGGAAGCATCCCTTGTATATTAATGTGCCTAATTATTGTTATTATATTACCATAGAATAAACAGTATGGACAGTGGCAATTTCTTTCCTACAACGTTGTTCAATATTTCCTTTATCGCGATGGAGATATCTCCCTATTTATTAAAAAAATAGGTAAATATATTTAAAATATGAGTCTTTTTTTGTTATTAGATTGTTGTTTCACAATTAAGCTTTCTGGGAAACTAAAAATATAAACTGTGTTCAGTAATTCATGACATAAATTGTAAGAATGATGATTTTTTCGTCATTTATATAACTAATTAATTTGTAATGAAAAACTTCTCGAATATACCTCTGTAGGTGAATAGGAAACTTTCAATTACAGTACAAAAACAAATGTGTTTTCATTTTTGAATAAAATTCTGTAAGTAATGCATGTATTCATGCAATTACATAATAAACGTTTTCAGTATATCTAAAGATTAACAAGCAGCTGTGTTACATAATAACTGTGTCTTTAGTTTATAGAGATTATTACAACAATAGAAATTAAATGTACAAAATCAATTAAGTAATATAACTTTAGAATGAAAAATAACAATGACAACGACAGTATTTTAATGTTACTTTCTGAATAGGAATAGTAGTTAAAACAATGTTAAATGTTAATACGCATCAAGAGGCAAACTAATTAAAAAAAAGTTTCTAAGTATTGTTTTCTTATGGACCGATTCTTACTTTAACACATGGACAACATTAATATTAATTACAATATAAGTTAGATAATTTTGAAAATGTAGGTCTACTGTAATTTGAAAAATATTTGCTTAGCTTTTATCTAAATATGAAATATAGGCCAAGTTTGACGTACGAATTTAACGGAGTCTTTCTTTAATAAACTTAATAGTTTTGTTTTATTTTACAAAATTAAACAAAGTCAAATTAATTATAACCTTGACTCATATCGCAAAATTCCACTAAGCTGGACTTGATAAATGATTTCTGGAGGCGTTACTGTGAATCAAGGCCCCGAATGGCCCAGGTGTTCAGCTCATATGACCACTTCCGAAAGCAGTGCATCACTTATAGATAATTCAATAGGAAAAAGCATATTCATAATAAGATATGAGGCAATTTTTCCTTAGCTTCTTAAGTGTTTAACAAACATCTAGGACTTTTTCATTAAAAACACTAATGATATTTATTACGTGACTAGTCCTTTTTAGTAATTGACTTCAAGGTATTTAATGTTTTAAATAAATGTTTCTAAACTCTGTAACAAAATGAATTTCTAATTTTTTTTGAACTGGCTGTATTTGTGAACTTGTAACTTTCAAATATCCCGAAAAATATATATATATATATATATGTAATATAATATATATATATATATATATATATATATATATATATATAATATATATATATATATATATATATATATATATATATATATATATTATATTATATATATATTTTTCGGGATATTTGAAAGTTACAAGTTCACAAATACAGCCAGTTCAAAAAAAATTAGAAATTCATTTTGTTACAGAGTTTAGAAACATTTATTTAAAACATTAAATACCTTGAAGTCAATTACTAAAAAGGACTAGTCACGTAATAAATATCATTAGTGTTTTTAATGAAAAAGTCCTAGATGTTTGTTAAACACTTAAGAAGCTAAGGAAAAATTGCCTCATATCTTATTATGAATATGCTTTTTCCTATTGAATTATCTGTAAGTGATGCACTGCTTTCGGAAGTGGTCATATGAGCTGAACACCTGGGCCATTCGGGGCCTTGATTCACAGTAACGCCTCCAGAAATCATTTATCAAGTCCAGCTTAGTGGAATTTTGCGATATGAGTCAAGGTTATAATTAATTTGACTTTGTTTAATTTTGTAAAATAAAACAAAACTATTAAGTTTATTAAAGAAAGACTCCGTTAAATTCGTACGTCAAACTTGGCCTATATTTCATATTTAGATAAAAGCTAAGCAAATATTTTTCAAATTACAGTAGACCTACATTTTCAAAATTATCTAACTTATATTGTAATTAATATTAATGTTGTCCATGTGTTAAAGTAAGAATCGGTCCATAAGAAAACAATACTTAGAAACTTTTTTTTTTTAATTAGTTTGCCTCTTGATGCGTATTAACATTTAACATTGTTTTAACTACTATTCCTATTCAGAAAGTAACATTAAAATACTGTCGTTGTCATTGTTATTTTTCATTCTAAAGTTATATTACTTAATTGATTTTGTACATTTAATTTCTATTGTTGTAATAATCTCTATAAACTAAAGACACAGTTATTATGTAACACAGCTGCTTGTTAATCTTTAGATATACTGAAAACGTTTATTATGTAATTGCATGAATACATGCATTACTTACAGAATTTTATTCAAAAATGAAAACACATTTATTTTTGTACTGTAATTGAAGGTTTCCTATTCACCTACAGAGGTATATTCGAGAAGTTTTTCATTACAAATTAATTAGTTATATAAATGACGAAAAAATCATCATTCTTACAATTTATGTCATGAATTACTGAACACAGTTTATATTTTTAGTTTCTCAGAAAGCTTAATTGTGAAACAACAATCTAATAACAAAAAAAGACTCATATTTTAAATATATTTACCTATTTTTTTAATAAATAGGGAGATATCTCCATCGCGATAAAGGAAATATTGAACAACGTTGTAGGAAAGAAATTGCCACTGTCCATACTGTTTATTCTATGGTAATATAATAACAATAATTAGGCACATTAATATACAAGGGATGCTTCCAAACTTCTGGGAATTATGCTCTAATTAAATTACACAGGACATATAGGCAATAGGGTGGATCGCAAATTTTTTCTTTTCATTTCGAAAGATCCTGTATTCGGGAAATGTGATTGCGTTAAAATGTAACATTTTGACACAAAAAAAAAGATTAAAAAAAATAAATTTACCACCGCCACAAGAGCAATTAATATTTTTGTGTATCCTGGACGTGTGGCGGTGGAAGGCATTATCCGATTTCCCTATTTTTGGCGAGAATTGACTTAAAAACATACGGAGCAACGTCTACAGTGTCAACCTTTTAATAAAAAAAAAATATCATTTTCAATTTCAACTGCACCAAGTTATTCAGCATGTGATTTAGTTTTGATGTGGGCCATGTTTTACCGTGGCTACTACGATCGAAGCTCTCTCCAAATGCGAGATTCGCTATGTAATCCGTTCTTTCCAAACTGAAGGCAACAATACCCAATATTTGACGTTGATTGTGTATTGTGGATGGAAAAAGCATTATGAGTGATAATGCAAGGCGAAAATGGCCAAATGAAAGATTCGGTATGCAATCGGTTCTTTCCAAACTTAAGGCAACGATGTCCAAGAATGTGACGAAGATTGTGTATTGCGCATGGGAAAACACTATGAGTACAGGGCGAAAATGGTATAGGAAAGACGAACTGATTTCCATAATGAATGGAGCCAGGAAAGAAGGTCCGTAGCAACAAACGACATTGTCGATGAAATGAACATTGATTCCTCGAATTTGTCGATTAGCTCTTTATTACCTTGTTACAATACAACTCGGTTACCACAAATCTAGGGCACGGTGGGTTTCCAAACATCACAGACGTTCACAGACTTGAGCGAGTGAGTTCTATACTAACGTTTTTACAGAGCTACAATAAACAGCATGGTAGAGAAACTTTTTGGGAAAAGATTATAACGGGAGACTGAGCTTGGATTTAGTTTGTAAACATCGATACGAAAGAGGAATCGAACCAATGGATGTATAATAAACTCTCAAAACAAACCAAAGAAGTTCAAACAATGCCTTTTCAACAGAAAGCTTATGGTTACTGTGTTTAGGACTGTAGAAAAAACTTTTCTAATGGAATTCATGGAACCTGGGAACAGAATTCTTGTAGACACATACTGTGAAACTTTTACACGTCTACGGAGAGCAATAGAGAACTAAAGGAGAGGCATCTTGTCATGAGGAATTATCATTCTTCACGATAATGCAGCAACACAAAGGAACTGCTCAAGAATTTCGGATGGGAGCTGTTAGACCACCCGCCGTTCTACAGCTCGAACGCAAAATTGTGACTTCCAATTTTCCGTCAGAATGAAAGATTGGTTGGGAAAGCAGCGGTTTAGTACTAATGAGGAGCTGAAAACCTGCGTTCAAGATTAACTGAGAATTCAGGCAGCATACATAATATGAGAAGGGTATGCAGAAACTGATTACTAGTGCGATAAATGCCTTAATGCCACTAGCGACTAAATTGAGAAACGGTTGAGATTTATGTGTAACTGGCTATGTTTGTATTAAAAGCTTTTCTTATTGTCCTTATTTCTTCTCGAAACTTGAAACAATACCAATATGCGTATAATTTCATCACGTTATTAGTTACAATTACGCCGTTACTCGGCTTACTCATTAAAATACTTTATTTAACTAATTTTAGATTTAAGATATAAAGTAATATGTGCCAACAAGGAAATGTTGGAATATTATATTTTCTAAAACCTTCGTGATAGTATTCCCGATTTTCAATTCCCGCTGACGAGCACGACGTTTATCTGTAAACCAATTATTCTATGCATGCATGTCTATACAAACATACAATATTATAGTATGGAAGAGAGTTTACACACTTCTCAATATTACCACCGATACAGATAACGAGAGGTTTCCTGTTAAGGAAAATGCTTAATTTCATTTAATTATAATATTGTCACTATAATCGTGTGATTTGGGTTTTGAATCAACAACTAATCTCAAATTTTGTTGTATCAGTAGACGAAACAGTAACTCAATTAGAACTAGAAAATATAGCTTGAGTTTTATTTTCATTAGTCACTAACTTTTATATTTGAATGTAAATATTTTCTACCATTACCTCAACGTTATCTAATAACCTAGCTTGAATAAAGAGAATATTGTCAGTCAAAAGCAAAACGACCTCATTTGCATTTACACAGTCATCAAAATAGTTAAGTGTTTAACAAACATCTAGGACTTTTTCATTAAAAACACTAATGATATTTATTACGTCCCTAGTCCTTTTTAGTAATTGACTTCTAGGTATTTAATGTTTTAAATAAATGTTTCTAAACTCTGTAACAAAATGAATTTCTAATTTTTTTTGAACTGGCTGTATTTGTGAACTTGTAACTTTCAAATATCCCGAAAAATATATATATAATATAATATATATAATATATATATATATATATATATATATATATATATATATATATATAATATATACATATATATATATATATAATATATTGCAGTTCACGAAAAAATGTCCATATTTAAAATTTAGTAATTTAATGGAGGAAATAAAAAAAATAGTGCTACAATTAATTCCCCTTCACATAGGTAGGACGCCGGTAACTTTGCAATCTTTAATAGGAACCCGTATATTTTATTAGAGATTCGAATTCTACTGGAAAAAGTATGTAGGGTTTGTCTGAAACATTTTTTCAATTCATTATAGATGGCGTTGTAATTGATAAAATTAAATTTTTTTCAATTTCTCGCATTGAGAACCTGCACATACGATTCTGCAATATGTGTGCAATAGAAATACGTTTTCTTTGTAAATCATCAAAATTAATCTTAGTATTGTATTATTAGTGTATTTTTATATATACAAACTAGTTGTGTATAGTGATCAAGAAAAAAAAGTGGTGAAAGGTATATATGAATAATGTCTTTATACAAAAAATCGCTGTCCAATATTCACGTAGTAACGAGAAAATGATTTTTCTTTATTCGAGTCCGGCACAGGTTTCTACCTCTGATTCATCAGTAATTCTGTTTAACGACGAATTATAGTGTTCTATCGGTATTTTTAAGCTCACCACAAATTACAAGAAAATATATGTAAATAATTCCATACAAATAACTAAAAATCAGGTATCTATCGCATTAGATACGCCATGGACACGCTACATAAAGCTTTTTGTTTTATGACTATTTTCATTTTATTATAAAAATAGTCATCTTGCATTTAAAAGACCGTTCACAGCATAATTTTAATTACGAATTAATTAATTATTCGACGTAAAACTTATTATTGATATCCACAAAAAAAGCATCATAATAAAAGCACCATATGTGTTTAATCCTAGGACTACCAGGAAAACGACCTATCGCTACTTACTGCGCGGGTCCATTGGACCCGTATTACTACATGTTGGGTTTGAGCTAATATTCAGCGATTATTTTGAATTCAGTATATCGTAATCATTATTATATTTGACTTCTATTTTAGTCAACATAAGAAAAGACCATAAGAATAAACGGAAGCAGTAATAATAACAAGACATAAATATTGTAAAATAAAATATATAAATGACTTACATAAAAGTAAAAGTGGGTTAAACACATTTCTTACGTATAACTACTGAGTGTTCACCGCATACATTGGTTTTAAAACGTGCACAAGTTGTTTTTGTTTTTCTGTCTTTTGAATGAACAAACATCATATCTCTTCTTCTTTCTTGGAATCTCAGAACTAGTAGATGCTTCAGCTTCTTCTTCCGCTTCTGTTTTTTCGTGGTCCTTGTATTCTGCTAGCTCCTTTCCTAGCTCAATTAGAAAGTTTCTTCTCTTTTTCAAATCAAAAGCTGAATTAGATTTCAAGAGCTTTCATAGTATGTATGCGTTGATGGCGCTGATGTCTATCACGTTATAAATAAACCACAAGAGGCCATCTCTTCGTCATCCTTTTCACGATGTATGATCGTGTCATTTTGTCCATGTTATCTGCGTCACCTTTTGTTTTATTGTAGTCCAGGATTACCTGGGGTTTCTTTTTTGGCCATTATCAACATTTTTCTCACTGTGCAGAGTACTTGGCAACGCTACAAGCTTGCGTTTCTTTGGCGAATACGAAATAATCATCGCATCGTCTGTAAAACCAAACTGTGTGGAAAACATTTGACGACTTTTTGGATCAACAAATGAAGATGGCAATTCAGGCTTATTTTTACGGATCGTACGAACTAAAGTTAGGTTTTTTGATAACAAATACTTTGCAAGATTTTACGAAGTAAAGAAATTGTCGCAGGTGACATTCCTTCCACAGTTTTCAATTTCTTCTACTAAACGTTTTACAACCTTTTCGTCTTGATTCCTGCCTCCTTCTTCTCCCTGCTTTCCAGGATAAATTTCCAGTTTCCATGCATAGATTGCTACACTATCACAAATGGCCCAAAATTGTATTTCATATCGTCCATGTTTTGATGGAATATATTGTCTTGAAGTGC
This sequence comes from Melolontha melolontha, assembly GCA_935421215.2. NCBI lineage: Eukaryota > Metazoa > Arthropoda > Insecta > Coleoptera > Scarabaeidae > Melolontha > Melolontha melolontha. Next base: position 51,078,696 of record OW285239.1, read on the forward strand.
CATCTGCCTCTGAAAGTTACAAGCTGTTCATCAACCGTCATACACCAATTTGGTACATACCCATCACGCAAATAAGTATTCCATAACTCAAAGCATTCCCTCCCGTATTGGTGTTATTTTGTCGCTATTCCTTTTTCTTCGCCTTTCCGCTGCATTGTCGAATCTAAGTACACGAAATATATTTTGAAATCTATTTCGAGCGATAATAGTACCAAAGATTTTTCGACCATTGTTTTTGCTCCAAAGTTGTGTTACGTCCTCGTTATAAAATTTATATACACCTATTAGTATCAAAACTCGAATAAATTTCTTCAATTCTTGGACCAATTGGTACATACGCATCACGCAAATAAGTATTCCATAACTCAAAGCATTCCCTCCCGTATTGGTGCTATTTTTTCGCCATTCCTTTTTCTTCGCCTTTCCGCTGCATCGTCGAATCTAAGTACACGAAATATATTTTGAAATCTATTTCGAGCGATAATAGTACCAAAGATTTTTAGACCATTGTTTTTGCTCCAAGGTTGTGTTACGTCCTCGTTATAAGATTTGTATACACCTATTAGTATCAAAACTCCAATAAATTTCTTCAATTCTTGGACATCCATTTTTATCAAATTTTTGTCGAAAACAACCTCTCCTTCTTCATTCGTCCACTTTAGGATAATTTTAAAAAGAGGTTTGCGAAAATAAATCAAAAAGAAATGTATCGATCTCGCGATTTCCCAAACATGTTGGGCCTGAATGTTCTCGTAAAATATTGTGTCGTGGTTCTCTTCCGTGATGAGGTAAAATAGGACCTTGGTACCAAACAACTTGTTTGTTCTTTGATATAAAAGAATTAGCTCCTGCCGGATTTCTATAGTGGTCATCATTGCTGCTCTCAGCAGACGAAAGAGACTATGTATTGTAACAAATGCTTTATACGTGCATAACGTATTGTCATACATAAACACAACCTTTTTGTATATTATAAAGAGTATTAAATAAATGTATGCTCAACACACCGTAAATGGGACTATGTTAGTGCAGACCGATTTCTGATCACAGAGAAGAGAAGAGTATCAAAAATATCACGCAACGACCTAAAACAAACAATAATACAGTCAGTAACACTTTCATAAGTAACCTAGCACATATACAAATATGAGCAATACTGTCAATCTACGAATATTAACATATCGTAATCTAAGGGTTTTAATGCAACTAAGGTCAGTTAACATTGCTTACGTTGTACTAAATAGCAACACAGCTTTAAAAGCCCATAAGCGAAATATTCAGATGTTTATATAGGTTAGCTAAAATTGTGTAGTCATTGTGGGCATTATGTGTAAGATATGTTGAAGTACGATTTATTGAATCGCGAACACAATGCAGTTGGTTTAGTTTTATAAAATGAAGGATTGTCGGTTAGTGAATTAGTGGCCGAAATAAAACAGATCTGTTTAAAACATCGAATCTCGAAAATAAGTGAAGGATTATTTAGCAAGGACAGATATGACATATTTAGCCTGGCCCGGAAGCAACCGAATTTCATTTGAATTAAAAATTGTGGTGCATTATTTCAAAGGCAGTTGCAAACAGGAATTCAAAAACAAAACAAGAATTAAGTGAAACCATAAAATAGTGTGGAATGACAATATTACTTTATCGTACTTACGGAATTTTGTGTTTTCCATGCTAAATAGGATTCGGGCAGTAATTAACAACAAAGGGGTCCAGTAAAATTATATTAGAAGTAAATCTTCCCATGAGTTTGACTTAATTATTTATTTAAGTCAGAAGTTTTATAACTTTTTCATTTTATGCGTATACAAGAGCGATTCGTAAAGTAAGTTCCGTTTCCCCCCAGAGGAAGAGGAGTGGTGATATCACCACGATCGCTGCGCTGCGGTGTAGTATGGCTCAATGTGAGTCTAGCAGTGCTAGTGAGAGAAACGTTCGAACATTTTTTCGTGATATTTTGGTTTAAAATGGCTGGAGCAATTGAAAATTCCGCCGACTGTGAATTGCATGCTGTTATCCGATTACTGTGCGCAGAGGACATGAAGACTGCTGAGATTAATCGGGAACTTTGTTCTGTTTATGGTGAAAATGTCATGAGTGACTGTATGGTTAGAAGATGGTGCCATATCTTTCAAGAAGGACGATCTAATGTCCATGATGAAGAACGAAGTGGAAGACCAACTGTTGTGACAAGCGAACAAGTGAGTAATGTCGAAGAATAAATTTGTTAAACTTGGCGATTCACAAACACAGAACTGTGCCTTTTTCCCTCAAATTTCATCTACAGTTTTCTACGAGGTTGGTACTGAATATTTAGGTTACCACAAATTTTGTTCACGATGGGTGCCAAAACTTTTTACCGAAGACCATGGACCAACAAAGAGAATGGGATCGGCACTAACTTTTCTGACACGTTACTCAGACATATCGTAACAGGTGATGAGACTTGAGTTACCTATGTCAACGTTGAGACGAAAAGACAGACAATGCAGTGGGGTCGCTGTAACTCGCCAACGAGGAAACTTTTAAAATGGCGTTGCCAATGGTTTGAGAGCAATGAAGAGCTGCAGGACAGTGTTACAGCATTGGTTAACTCACATGCGGCAGAGTTCTAAGAAGAGGACAAGAGGGCTAAAAAGCTGGTTCATCGCTATGGCAAATGTCTTAATCTTAATGGCAACTATGTAAAAAATATATGAGAATAGTATCTATAGCCCAGATATTACTGAAACTTTTTTTAACATTTTTAATTTAATCAATTTTAGGTTATTTCCGTTATAAATGCACAAAAAAATATAAACTATTGGATTTATTACGACCAAGTTAGAATTATGATGTGTTCTTTTAGTAACATGAACTACTGCTACTGAACTAAATATGTTTTTTATTGTGCAGTATAACTTATAATATAAATACAGTTATAAAAATATTACAAACAACCTACAACTAAAGGGTGTGGTATTTTTTAAAACAAAACTTTGGGTGGAGTGATACATTACATTTCTCACAGCGAAATTGGACCTTCTTCATCACATCTAAATTGTTTTTCTTGATATATTATTAGGTGGTTTGTTTGTTCCATCAAATCTAGAGTAAGCAGTTTCACGTTAATTTCTCTTTGATGGACCTTTTTTAGGCTCTTCCTGATTTGATTCCAAGATATTTGTAGCAACCGTTCTTCTGAACTTCAACTGGTCCAGTTTGCACCCCTGAATGCGTTGCAGTTGCCACGCATTTTGATAGTCCATATCCTAACATTGTACAAATAAGGGAAAATACCACTTTTTTCCTCTAATCGAGTCTCTGTATAAACTTATATTCTGGTCTCCCATATCTCCATCACCCATGTAAGTGTTGTAAGATTTCATAATATTGGGTTGTTCAATATTTATGTTTCTTGGCCTTTTGAGAATACCGCTTCAGTTAGCCCAGATGAAAAACTGGTCTAAAATTAGATGCAATAGTGACGGCGCTATATCATTCCATCGGCATGCAATAGTACCAGAATCTTTGTCCATACTCTAACTATACTCTTTTCAATTTTTTCATTACAGAGGAACTAGAAAATGGGCATTTCAACAATCTATTTTCTCGGATAGTTGCTGTAGTATTTAGAGATGTGCTTTTTCTTAATTCATGTAATAAATTGATGGAAGTAAAAAAATTATTAAAAAATTGTTGGAGGTAAATGCCTGGCCATTTGTAGCTAAGAACATCTGGATATTGGGGACTTATGTTTGCTCCTAACCCAAGTTCTTTATATATATATATAATATTTTGGTGACCTTGGTATGATAAGGTAAACTTAATAAGTCGGCGATTAAAGGTCTGGTTCATTACTTCAAAGTATATATATTTAAAACAACCCTACATCATTCTTTGTCAAGGGAATACAAAATATAAAATTATATTATTATAGATTTTATATTTTGTATTCCCTTGACAAAGGCATCATTGCCGAAACATGTAGGGTTGTTTTAAATATATATACTTTGACGTAATGAACCAGACCTTTAATCGCCGACTTATTAAGTTTACCTTATATATATATATATATGAAAAATTTTGTGAAAAACTTATCTGCGCGGAATGTGCATATATCGATATTTCACTGTTTTTTACAGATCATCAGTGCACCTTACCGAAGACAGACATGATATTCACTTCTATACTACGTGTATATATACGAACTGTAATGAACTTCATGTGTATGAGAATTAATAATTATTAAATCTCATTTTACATGCTATTGTCGCTATAATTTGTTGCATTTAATTCTACAATTCGGCAAATCACTTTTGCCCTAGATTGTAGACGCAACAAGCCGCGACATCAACTGTACAAGTTGTCAGCACAAATGAAAAATTTTGTGAAAAACTTATCTGCGCGGAATGTGCATATATCGATATTTCACTGTTTTTTACAGATCATCAGTGCACCTTACCGAAGACAGACATGATATTCACTTCTATACTACGTGTATATATACGAACTGTAATGAACTTCATGTGTATGAGAATTAATAATTATTAAATCTCATTTTACATGCGATTGTCGCTATAATTTGTTGCATTTAATTCTACAATTCGGCAAATCACTTTTGCCCTAGAGTAGGTAGCATTACCCGATATGAGAACCGCCACCTCCACAATTAATTAATTAAAAGGGTTAAGTCGCGGGATTCGCGGTTTTATTCGCGGATTCGCGGTTTTATTCGCGGATTTTAGCGGGTCCACGGTTTTATTCGCGGATTCGCGGTTTTATTCGCGGATTTTAGCGGGTCCGCGGTTTTATTCGCGGAACGAGTTTAATTAGATGCAAATTCGCGGATCCGAATATAAATTTCAGTTTATAGCTAATTAATATCGTACTGTAGTTAGAGATATTTTCCAGAAGATGACATATTTTAGAATTATTCGATTTTTTTTATTTATAAAAATGCCAGCAAGAGGATTTGAACCCGGAACCTTTAGAGTGTGAAGCCGATATTCTACCACTAGAACACATCGGTGACCAAGAATTATAAATTGTAAGATGCATATGTAGCCAACATGTCTTGAAGCATTTTATATTTTAAATTTATATCTCCTAAAGATTGGGAAATCTGTTTATAGATGGAGACACGTATTTATTTAGATTTATTTTAAATTTTTATATATGTAGTTTGGAATTCTGTTTTTAGATGGAGCCCACGTATTTATTTAGATTTATTTTAAATTTTTATATATGTAGTTTGGAATTCTGTTTCTAGATGGAGCCACGTATTTATTTAGATTTATTTTAAATTTTTATATATGTAGTTTGGAATTCTGTTTTAGATGGAGCCACGTATTTATTTAGATTTATTTTAAATTTTTATATATGTAGTTTGGAATTCTGTTTTTAGATGGAGCCACGTATCTATTTAGATTTATTTTAAATTTTTGTATTTTAAAAAAATCAGACAAGGCTTGAACTTCGACTATGCTCGCTATAAAGCCGGCATCTTAACTGTTCGACCATCTTGGTCACATGCTTTTATATTTTTAGAAGTTGCATATAAACTGCAATATATATTTTAAGTATTTTAAATTAGGTTTTATTTTTAAAATAGAATATAATAATTTGTATGGGGCATATATACAGTCTGACTTATATTCTGAATTATCTAAAATTGACGACCGTAATTTTATAGGTAATAATGCTTCATTAAAAATAAAACATATAATAAATTTTTATTTAGACATATATTTTTTTAGCATAATATGTAGTAATATACAGAGCATCTAAGTATTACAATGCAAGTACATAGATCAAAACAGGTCTATACATGTCTTAGCAGATATAGACTAGTAGTTTTGTGGGCAGGAGATCGGTAAAGGGGGAATAAAATTTTTTATTCTACATATATACATTTTTTTATTATTCCCGAATGGTAGCTAGTTGAGAAAGACTGCCGAGTTTTTCCTTCTGTTTCAATATCCGTGTTTTCATGAAAGATTGCTTCCTCCTTCAATTTAAAAGAAGTAGTGATGAATTGGTTGTAATTATTCATATTTTCAACTGAAACAGAACCAAAAATATTATAACTGAAAAAGTAGATATAAAGTATAGATACCATCTGCCATTGCTTTAACTCAGCTTATCAACACTAATAAAAACATGAAACTGAAACGTTCTGTGATATATGCTTACCTGTTAGCTGCGATCAGGTTAGGTGGAGGAGGCGGAAAGACATTCTCAGCGCAGGTCCATTGATGTAGGGTGAGGAGATTAGTTGTCAGTATTATAAAATATATTTGTCTCTTAAGGCGATATCTCGCCTACGATGTTACGATGGCCCCAAGCTAGAGTGTGTATACCATCAACATCAATCCACCGCTTATCATCGAAAGGAGATAGAGCTAACTTATTTTGTGAGATAGAAGAAATCTCATGCAGTCGAGATTTAAATAAATTTTGAGATTTAAATAACAGCTTTAGATCGAATAGACATCTTTTATAATCCTCTAAAACGATCTCATTCCTAACAACGTTTTTTTTGATACCTTTAGATTTTTTGATTTGTTTACCCTCGACATTAAGTGCATAAACCTTTGATCGCAAACCGACAAATTCACTCATTAGTCTGCCCGCGTTCTCATCTTTAAATAGTCCAACAATAGCCTTATTTTGTATAGGTATGTTGAAAACATTATTGATCGGAAAGTTAGATGTATCAAATTTAGAAAGATTATTTTTAATGTCACAGTAAATATCATCTACTTGAAATCGTAATATAAAACTATCAGTATCCATATAACATAGATTTACGTTTTCTTCATATACACGTTTCAAATGGTCATAATAGAAATCTTACATATGAAGTTTAGATAGCTCCAACACAGAGAAGCCGATATAAATAGGTTTATCGTAAATAACTCGCAATTTTTCCATTTGTATTGCTACAAAATTTTCTGAAAAAATCTTGATATTTTTAAAATTCAATTTAGAAATTAAGCTAGAGGCCCCCCGTCTTTTACCTATATCTTCCCAATGAGATATCAATTTCACATCTACACGCTTATCAACATTTTCCATTGTTTTACCGAAAACCGAGTTATTCATAAGTTTATAAAAATCCCGCTCAAAATCATTTCGTGCTGTCTTCCGATAACCGGTATTTAGATCGATATATTTTTGAAGCCAAGTAGACTGCTTAAATCCTAAAACGCGAGTAATTCTTATAATTTTAAGTCCGCTATTTAAAGCCTGTTTTAAATTTCTATAATGTACAACATAATTTCGTTTATTTTGTAAGTTAGCAATTAATTTCTCATTAGGAAATTTGGATGTAGGGGGCGTCATCTTCTCGGGAAGAAACGGCAAATCATTATGTCTATCGTGTAAGACTTCTGGATACTCGATATCAACCTCTAAAAAGTATCCAATTTCAGAATCATCCGGGATCTGTAATACGTTTAAATTTTTAATTTCTAGATTTGAGAGCCAACGGAAACCTCCTGATGGTAAATATTGTGACATAGCCCACCCATACAAATTGTTTGCATCCCAATATACTAAATAAGAAGTTGGAGAACTTATATCATATTCCGGTAGATATCTGTTATTAGCTGTAGCATATCTTAAAGTAGCCTGCGATAACCCGCCCCTAATATTTTTCTTGATAAAATAGTGCATATCTATATCAGTAAGTAACTCTAATTCTATGCTAGTATATTTTAACATAGCACTCCAAGATAGGCCGGGGCTAGTAAAATAGTGAGCGGGATCCAAACCGTATGTTTTACGGCAAATTTTACGGAAATTTTCGAAAATGTCTGTCAGTAATAATACATCTGTTTTTAAATATAGATTAGAATAATCCAGCAAATTTCGACAATTAAATACTCTCCACACATTTTGCGCATGTTGATAATCGATATCGGTAATATCTTCCCCGGTCAGAGAATTATGAAACCGCTCCTTAGCAGGTAGAAGTTGTTCATTTAATCGTTCAAAAGTATCTACATATTCATATGGAAAGACGCCTTTACGTCGAATTAAATTAAATTGCAACTCATCGGTATAATTTGATCTAATATGCTTAAAATCTTGTGTGGATAGATTTTTTGCTAGATTATCGATAGAAGATGCCATGAAGCGGAAAGAATCTAAAAAACGTAAGTTTATGTATACATCTTTCTCAGTGTTAGATTTATCTATAAACTTATCAACTAAAACTCTTTTACTGAAACTTATATATTTTTCTTTGTTAGCTGGGATAACTGAAATATCGGATTTATTAGCAGATAATTCCCGTAAAAAAAGGTGGCTGTCGTATGAACTAAGACAATGTAGGAACACGGGAATATATTTGGGGATTTTGAAATTCAAATTACATATAGAATGACTTGCACCTCGAAAGTTACCGGTTAAATGGCAATGATCTGCCACTTTATCTTCATTTAGACTTTTTTCACATATATGACAGTTAACAGCATTAATAAAACTACTACGTTCAATTTCGGTTAATTGTTTCATAGGAACGATAATTTTCAGATACTTAGTGTATATCGTTCGAACATCTTCTAGCAACCGCGCTGTAAATACTGTTGAACAATCTAACCCTGCATAAGTAACAAATTTATTTAGCGTAGAATCATGTGAACAAACTATATTATAAGCAAAACTGAAGGGAATATGTTTATGTGTTTCTCGTGTATGTGAAACAGATGGATCTCCGCTACACGATAGAATCGGGTTAAGTATACACTCGAAGTCTGCATATATTACGAATGGGACAGGTATTTTTTTATCGAAATCGCTGAATTGTAAAATGTTTTGAGGTACCATATTTCCTAATCTATTTTTAACCAGTTTATTTGAAGGTAGAATTGTACTGACATGATTACAATCATACGATTGATGTCGGTTTAAAGCTGTGAGAGAGCTAAAAGAAACTAAACATCCATCACATAAATGTAGTTTATGTTGACCTTTACTTATTTGAGATGAGATCAAACTAGAGAGATTTTTTATTAAAACATAATGAGATTTAACTCCTTCCTCGAGCAACAGTAAATTGACATGAATATCTTTCCTATTCTTGGTGAAAAAAATAGGTCCTACTACATCATATTTACTGGTTTTTGAATTTACAGCTAAACCGTAAACATTAATACTTAAATTATTAAGTCTTTCTATTTTTTCCAAATCTGTCAATTTTACCGGAAATTCTATCTTATCTAAATTTAGTACGGTGGAGTAATGCGGATACATACTAACTCTATGTGCTGTATTATTATTGATAGGATGAAGTGCAGCTGTAAGACACCAAGCTAGGCAGGCGCTATCGTTGTTTTGCATGTTTATACATGCTTCTCTATTCTTAATCGATCGAGGTAATTCCAAGTACGATGAACCAGAGAGGGGCGAATATGAATTAATATTAATTTCTAAATGAGAAACTGAAACCAACCCCCATCCAGAATCTCGTTCTTGAAACTCTTCAGATTTAGTCTGAATTATGTTTGCCAACCGATCGTAAATATCCTCAACATCTAAAGATATTAAGAGAACTACATATTGAGTGTAGAATGATTTTAGTTCAGTGATTTGATTATCTGCGTGAGGCTTAACATAATTAGCAAACAGCTCAAATTGTACCTTTACACCCGATATCGTCTGTTGAACGATATTTGCGATCAGTTGGCATGACTTTAATTTAGAATCTATAAAAAATGATCGAATATCACAAATCCTAGAGCTTAAAACTGAATATGATGCAATACGATATCTAAAACTGCTTGCTATCTCATAAACTCCATCTACCAATAACGAAGCATTATTACATACATGCTGCTGAGAACGAAGATGTCCTCTATATAAATAGTTGTTAGAGAAAGTTCGCCCGCAACAGTTATGTACTACCTGAGGCGCATCTATTTTAATTATCTTGGAGGAGGATGCATGATGTTGAACTGCTTTCCTTTTAAGAGATTCCATATGATGTACATTTGTCAGATGCCGTTTTAAAGAATCCTTCCTAGAAAACGTTCTCTGACAGACATCACAAGTATGAACGAGATCATTAGCGCAGGGATGTCTTTTAAGAAGATCTAGGCGACTGAATGTCTTTCCGCATTTCTCACAATCCATGTCTAAAACTAAAAATAAGAAATAATTAATATGAGATAGAAAAGAAAAAATATTAATCATATAAAAATATTCTCAATATGTAAGGGTCTGAAAACTAAATTTCAAAAAAATAGCGTAAATCATATTTTAGAAAAAGGTGTGCTGACAAGTATAATTAAAAATATTATGAGATCCGTTTTCAAAATATATAAGAAAAAACCCAACAGATATATTCAAAGCAGATTATATATATTTAAAAGCGAGCCGCATAAGATATAAAAATAGCGATAGTGGATTTCAAGAGAATAGCGAGAATAAATTTATTTATACGTAAAAGAAAGATCCGTTGACAGACAAAAAATGATCACATAGCTTTAAAAAAAAAATGATAAGTACTTACGTTTAGAATAGCAACACAGGTAACACTATACACATAAAACTTCTAATGCGTTGTTCAGTGTTAACGCTATGCATATACTGGATATAAAAATCAAAAAAATACTAGTTTAAATATCAGATTTAGCGCAAGCGCTTTAAACATTATATTATATTGGGGGGTGTATATCAAATTAAAGGAGAAATCTAAGTAGAAAGAGACCCCTACAACCGAGAATATTGGATTTATAAAGTCAAAGTTTTCATGCGCTTGCACCTGTTAAAAATCACACGGACCCTTGTATTCTTTTCACATAGAGAAACTCCTTCCCAGCGAAAATATACAGAAGATTTTAGAACAGGTGTCAAACCTGGGAAAATATATCTATCATTGTTATCGGAGTCGTATTTAGAAATATGTATAAATGTATATATTGTCTGCAATATAAAATAGAATTGTCGATATATTATACAATTTATTTGCTTAAGTTATAACAGGTGTCTATACATATTTTAAAAAATATCTTAACGTTATTTTGCGAAAAATCACACAGACTATTGGACTCTTTTCACATAAAGAAACTCATTGTTAGCGAAGATATACAAAGGATTTTTGAACAGATTATAAATGTATATATTATCTACAATATAGTATAGAAAAAAATTCATCGTAAATAAAACAAAATAATCATTATTCTACATAATTTATTTGTTTAGGTTACAACTAGTGTTTACATATATTTTAAATGCATTTTACCGCTATTTTGTGAACACGCAGAATTAGAATGAGTGTGGTAAAAACATACGTCAGATTGTATGTGTAAAATTATATACATTTTTAGCATATTCTATATTTATAATTTCTATATCGATATATTTCTTTAGGAATCGGGCTGATTTTTCTGTCTTCTGGGTCAATTGTACCGGAAGACTATCGAAGGTAACTGTCATTCTATCGATATAGATATATCAATTAATTAGTAATAATTACATTATTTTTCTACTATTCCAGTAAGCGGAACGTATTCTACAACGCAGTCGGAAATTATTAAGCAGAGTGCAGTAGTATCCGATTACAAAGCGAGGTTTCTCTGAATGTATGTTCTCAAGTATAAAGACTTTATTATGATCGAAAATAATTCGATAGTCTTTCTCAAACTCACAGACTCCTACATCAAGTATAAAGACTTTATTACGATCGAAAATAATTCGATAGTCTTTCTCAAACTTGAAGCCTGAACGGATATATATATATTATATCGTAGGTATATATCTGATACAAAGAAGACCAAGATATAGGAAAAAGAGATACCTACAACTGCATATTCATTGATATCGAGACTGTATTTAGAAATGTATCTATTATCTATAATATAATAAAGAAAAAATACTTAGTAAATAAAACAGAATAAATTTCTATATCAATATATGTCTGTAGGAAATTGAGCTTTCCGATGCTGTATAAAGACTTTATTGTAATCGAAAATAATTCGATAGTCTTTCTCAAACTTGAAGCCTGAACGGATATTGATACAGATAAGCTGTTTTCAGGCTTGATCATTATTCATTATCCGTTCAGATATTAGATGGCTCTGAAACAGGTCTGAACGGCTATCGAAACAGGTAAGCTGTTTTCATAGCCGTTCAGATATTAGATGGCTCTGAAACAGGTCTGAACGGCTATTGAAACAGGTAAGCTGTTTTCAGGCTTGATCATTATCCGTTCAGATATTAGATGGCTCTGAAACAGGTCTGAACGGCTATCGAAACAGGTAAGCTGTTTTCAGGCTTGATCATTATCAGCTCAGATATTAGATGACTCTGAAACAGGTCTGAACGGTTATTGAAACAGATATTAAACATCTATGTATAATGTCTGGTAGGATATCGAAACAGAAGAGAACTATTCATCATAGGATCCTACATCAAATATAAAGACTTTACTGTAATTGAAAATAATTCGACAGTCTTTCTCATACTGGGTACCATTTATATATTTTATATCGCATTTACGATCCGATGGAACATTATTAATTTTAGCAATAGCTACACAGATATTGAAACAGGGGAAAACTCGATAGTCTTTCTCAAACTATCTGCTAGGGAATAGACACGAGAGCCCTACGGGTTCTCGTATCTATTCCCGAATCGCAGTCGGTTTAAGAAAGACTGCCGAGTTTTCCTCTGTTTCAATATCTGTGTAGCTATTGCTAAAATTAATAATGTTCCATCGGATCGTAAATGCGATATAAAATATATAAATGGTACCCAGTATGAGAAAGACTGTCGAATTATTTTCAATTACAGTAAAGTCTTTATATTTGATGTAGGATCCTATGATGAATAGTTCTCTTCTGTTTCGATATCCTACCAGACATTATACATAGATGTTTAATATCTGTTTCAATAACCGTTCAGACCTGTTTCAGAGTCATCTAATATCTGAGCTGATAATGATCAAGCCTGAAAACAGCTTACCTGTTTCGATAGCCGTTCAGACCTGTTTCAGAGCCATCTAATATCTGAACGGATAATGATCAAGCCTGAAAACAGCTTACCTGTTTCAATAGCCGTTCAGACCTGTTTCAGAGCCATCTAATATCTGAACGGCTATGAAAACAGCTTACCTGTTTCGATAGCCGTTCAGACCTGTTTCAGAGCCATCTAATATCTGAACGGATAATGAATAATGATCAAGCCTGAAAACAGCTTATCTGTATCAATATCCGTTCAGGCTTCAAGTTTGAGAAAGACTATCGAATTATTTTCGATTACAATAAAGTCTTTATACAGCATCGGAAAGCTCAATTTCCTACAGACATATATTGATATAGAAATTTATTCTGTTTTATTTACTAAGTATTTTTTCTTTATTATATTATAGATAATAGATACATTTCTAAATACAGTCTCGATATCAATGAATATGCAGTTGTAGGTATCTCTTTTTCCTATATCTTGGTCTTCTTTGTATCAGATATATACCTACGATATAATATATATATATCCGTTCAGGCTTCAAGTTTGAGAAGGACTATCGAATTATTTTCGATCGTAATAAAGTCTTTATACTTGATGTAGGAGTCTGTGAGTTTGAGAAAGACTATCGAATTATTTTCGATCATAATAAAGTCTTTATACTTGAGAACATACATTCAGAGAAACCTCGCTTTGTAATCGGATACTACTGCACTCTGCTTAATAATTTCCGACTGCGTTGTAGAATACGTTCCGCTTACTGGAATAGTAGAAAAATAATGTAATTATTACTAATTAATTGATATATCTATATCGATAGAATGACAGTTACCTTCGATAGTCTTCCGGTACAATTGACCCAGAAGACAGAAAAATCAGCCCGATTCCTAAAGAAATATATCGATATAGAAATTATAAATATAGAATATGCTAAAAATGTATATAATTTTACACATACAATCTGACGTATGTTTTTACCACACTCATTCTAATTCTGCGTGTTCACAAAATAGCGGTAAAATGCATTTAAAATATATGTAAACACTAGTTGTAACCTAAACAAATAAATTATGTAGAATAATGATTATTTTGTTTTATTTACGATGAATTTTTTTCTATACTATATTGTAGATAATATATACATTTATAATCTGTTCAAAAATCCTTTGTATATCTTCGCTAACAATGAGTTTCTTTATGTGAAAAGAGTCCAATAGTCTGTGTGATTTTTCGCAAAATAACGTTAAGATATTTTTTAAAATATGTATAGACACCTGTTATAACTTAAGCAAATAAATTGTATAATATATCGACAATTCTATTTTATATTGCAGACAATATATACATTTATACATATTTCTAAATACGACTCCTATGATAATGATTTAAAATATGTATAGACACCTGTTATAACTTAAGCAAATAAATTGTATAATATATCGACAATTCTATTTTATATTGCAGACAATATATACATTTATACATATTTCTAAATACGACTCCGATAACAATGATAGATATATTTTCCCAGGTTTGACACCTGTTCTAAAATCTTCTGTATATTTTCGCTGGGAAGGAGTTTCTCTATGTGAAAAGAATACAAGGGTCCGTGTGATTTTTAACAGGTGCAAGCGCATGAAAACTTTGACTTTATAAATCCAATATTCTCGGTTGTAGGGGTCTCTTTCTACTTAGATTTCTCCTTTAATTTGATATACACCCCCCAATATAATATAATGTTTAAAGCGCTTGCGCTAAATCTGATATTTAAACTAGTATTTTTTTGATTTTTATATCCAGTATATGCATAGCGTTAACACTGAACAACGCATTAGAAGTTTTATGTGTATAGTGTTACCTGTGTTGCTATTCTAAACGTAAGTACTTATCATTTTTTTTTTAAAGCTATGTGATCATTTTTTGTCTGTCAACGGATCTTTCTTTTACGTATAAATAAATTTATTCTCGCTATTCTCTTGAAATCCACTATCGCTATTTTTATATCTTATGCGGCTCGCTTTTAAATATATATAATCTGCTTTGAATATATCTGTTGGGTTTTTTCTTATATATTTTGAAAACGGATCTCATAATATTTTTAATTATACTTGTCAGCACACCTTTTTCTAAAATATGATTTACGCTATTTTTTTGAAATTTAGTTTTCAGACCCTTACATATTGAGAATATTTTTATATGATTAATATTTTTTCTTTTCTATCTCATATTAATTATTTCTTATTTTTAGTTTTAGACATGGATTGTGAGAAATGCGGAAAGACATTCAGTCGCCTAGATCTTCTTAAAAGACATCCCTGCGCTAATGATCTCGTTCATACTTGTGATGTCTGTCAGAGAACGTTTTCTAGGAAGGATTCTTTAAAACGGCATCTGACAAATGTACATCATATGGAATCTCTTAAAAGGAAAGCAGTTCAACATCATGCATCCTCCTCCAAGATAATTAAAATAGATGCGCCTCAGGTAGTACATAACTGTTGCGGGCGAACTTTCTCTAACAACTATTTATATAGAGGACATCTTCGTTCTCAGCAGCATGTATGTAATAATGCTTCGTTATTGGTAGATGGAGTTTATGAGATAGCAAGCAGTTTTAGATATCGTATTGCATCATATTCAGTTTTAAGCTCTAGGATTTGTGATATTCGATCATTTTTTATAGATTCTAAATTAAAGTCATGCCAACTGATCGCAAATATCGTTCAACAGACGATATCGGGTGTAAAGGTACAATTTGAGCTGTTTGCTAATTATGTTAAGCCTCACGCAGATAATCAAATCACTGAACTAAAATCATTCTACACTCAATATGTAGTTCTCTTAATATCTTTAGATGTTGAGGATATTTACGATCGGTTGGCAAACATAATTCAGACTAAATCTGAAGAGTTTCAAGAACGAGATTCTGGATGGGGGTTGGTTTCAGTTTCTCATTTAGAAATTAATATTAATTCATATTCGCCCCTCTCTGGTTCATCGTACTTGGAATTACCTCGATCGATTAAGAATAGAGAAGCATGTATAAACATGCAAAACAACGATAGCGCCTGCCTAGCTTGGTGTCTTACAGCTGCACTTCATCCTATCAATAATAATACAGCACATAGAGTTAGTATGTATCCGCATTACTCCACCGTACTAAATTTAGATAAGATAGAATTTCCGGTAAAATTGACAGATTTGGAAAAAATAGAAAGACTTAATAATTTAAGTATTAATGTTTACGGTTTAGCTGTAAATTCAAAAACCAGTAAATATGATGTAGTAGGACCTATTTTTTTCACCAAGAATAGGAAAGATATTCATGTCAATTTACTGTTGCTCGAGGAAGGAGTTAAATCTCATTATGTTTTAATAAAAAATCTCTCTAGTTTGATCTCATCTCAAATAAGTAAAGGTCAACATAAACTACATTTATGTGATGGATGTTTAGTTTCTTTTAGCTCTCTCACAGCTTTAAACCGACATCAATCGTATGATTGTAATCATGTCAGTACAATTCTACCTTCAAATAAACTGGTTAAAAATAGATTAGGAAATATGGTACCTCAAAACATTTTACAATTCAGCGATTTCGATAAAAAAATACCTGTCCCATTCGTAATATATGCAGACTTCGAGTGTATACTTAACCCGATTCTATCGTGTAGCGGAGATCCATCTGTTTCACATACACGAGAAACACATAAACATATTCCCTTCAGTTTTGCTTATAATATAGTTTGTTCACATGATTCTACGCTAAATAAATTTGTTACTTATGCAGGGTTAGATTGTTCAACAGTATTTACAGCGCGGTTGCTAGAAGATGTTCGAACGATATACACTAAGTATCTGAAAATTATCGTTCCTATGAAACAATTAACCGAAATTGAACGTAGTAGTTTTATTAATGCTGTTAACTGTCATATATGTGAAAAAAGTCTAAATGAAGATAAAGTGGCAGATCATTGCCATTTAACCGGTAACTTTCGAGGTGCAAGTCATTCTATATGTAATTTGAATTTCAAAATCCCCAAATATATTCCCGTGTTCCTACATTGTCTTAGTTCATACGACAGCCACCTTTTTTTACGGGAATTATCTGCTAATAAATCCGATATTTCAGTTATCCCAGCTAACAAAGAAAAATATATAAGTTTCAGTAAAAGAGTTTTAGTTGATAAGTTTATAGATAAATCTAACACTGAGAAAGATGTATACATAAACTTACGTTTTTTAGATTCTTTCCGCTTCATGGCATCTTCTATCGATAATCTAGCAAAAAATCTATCCACACAAGATTTTAAGCATATTAGATCAAATTATACCGATGAGTTGCAATTTAATTTAATTCGACGTAAAGGCGTCTTTCCATATGAATATGTAGATACTTTTGAACGATTAAATGAACAACTTCTACCTGCTAAGGAGCGGTTTCATAATTCTCTGACCGGGGAAGATATTACCGATATCGATTATCAACATGCGCAAAATGTGTGGAGAGTATTTAATTGTCGAAATTTGCTGGATTATTCTAATCTATATTTAAAAACAGATGTATTATTACTGACAGACATTTTCGAAAATTTCCGTAAAATTTGCCGTAAAACATACGGTTTGGATCCCGCTCACTATTTTACTAGCCCCGGCCTATCTTGGAGTGCTATGTTAAAATATACTAGCATAGAATTAGAGTTACTTACTGATATAGATATGCACTATTTTATCAAGAAAAATATTAGGGGCGGGTTATCGCAGGCTACTTTAAGATATGCTACAGCTAATAACAGATATCTACCGGAATATGATATAAGTTCTCCAACTTCTTATTTAGTATATTGGGATGCAAACAATTTGTATGGGTGGGCTATGTCACAATATTTACCATCAGGAGGTTTCCGTTGGCTCTCAAATCTAGAAATTAAAAATTTAAACGTATTACAGATCCCGGATGATTCTGAAATTGGATACTTTTTAGAGGTTGATATCGAGTATCCAGAAGTCTTACACGATAGACATAATGATTTGCCGTTTCTTCCCGAGAAGATGACGCCCCCTACATCCAAATTTCCTAATGAGAAATTAATTGCTAACTTACAAAATAAACGAAATTATGTTGTACATTATAGAAATTTAAAACAGGCTTTAAATAGCGGACTTAAAATTATAAGAATTACTCGCGTTTTAGGATTTAAGCAGTCTACTTGGCTTCAAAAATATATCGATCTAAATACCGGTTATCGGAAGACAGCACGAAATGATTTTGAGCGGGATTTTTATAAACTTATGAATAACTCGGTTTTCGGTAAAACAATGGAAAATGTTGATAAGCGTGTAGATGTGAAATTGATATCTCATTGGGAAGATATAGGTAAAAGACGGGGGGCCTCTAGCTTAATTTCTAAATTGAATTTTAAAAATATCAAGATTTTTTCAGAAAATTTTGTAGCAATACAAATGGAAAAATTGCGAGTTATTTACGATAAACCTATTTATATCGGCTTCTCTGTGTTGGAGCTATCTAAACTTCATATGTATGATTTCTATTATGACCATTTGAAACGTGTATATGAAGAAAACGTAAATCTATGTTATATGGATACTGATAGTTTTATATTACGATTTCAAGTAGATGATATTTACTGTGACATTAAAAATAATCTTTCTAAATTTGATACATCTAACTTTCCGATCAATAATGTTTTCAACATACCTATACAAAATAAGGCTATTGTTGGACTATTTAAAGATGAGAACGCGGGCAGACTAATGAGTGAATTTGTCGGTTTGCGATCAAAGGTTTATGCACTTAATGTCGAGGGTAAACAAATCAAAAAATCTAAAGGTATCAAAAAAAACGTTGTTAGGAATGAGATCGTTTTAGAGGATTATAAAAGATGTCTATTCGATCTAAAGCTGTTATTTAAATCTCAAAATTTATTTAAATCTCGACTGCATGAGATTTCTTCTATCTCACAAAATAAGTTAGCTCTATCTCCTTTCGATGATAAGCGGTGGATTGATGTTGATGGTATACACACTCTAGCTTGGGGCCATCGTAACATCGTAGGCGAGATATCGCCTTAAGAGACAAATATATTTTATAATACTGACAACTAATCTCCTCACCCTACATCAATGGACCTGCGCTGAGAATGTCTTTCCGCCTCCTCCACCTAACCTGATCGCAGCTAACAGGTAAGCATATATCACAGAACGTTTCAGTTTCATGTTTTTATTAGTGTTGATAAGCTGAGTTAAAGCAATGGCAGATGGTATCTATACTTTATATCTACTTTTTCAGTTATAATATTTTTGGTTCTGTTTCAGTTGAAAATATGAATAATTACAACCAATTCATCACTACTTCTTTTAAATTGAAGGAGGAAGCAATCTTTCATGAAAACACGGATATTGAAACAGAAGGAAAAACTCGGCAGTCTTTCTCAACTAGCTACCATTCGGGAATAATAAAAAAATGTATATATGTAGAATAAAAAATTTTATTCCCCCTTTACCGATCTCCTGCCCACAAAACTACTAGTCTATATCTGCTAAGACATGTATAGACCTGTTTTGATCTATGTACTTGCATTGTAATACTTAGATGCTCTGTATATTACTACATATTATGCTAAAAAAATATATGTCTAAATAAAAATTTATTATATGTTTTATTTTTAATGAAGCATTATTACCTATAAAATTACGGTCGTCAATTTTAGATAATTCAGAATATAAGTCAGACTGTATATATGCCCCATACAAATTATTATATTCTATTTTAAAAATAAAACCTAATTTAAAATACTTAAAATATATATTGCAGTTTATATGCAACTTCTAAAAATATAAAAGCATGTGACCAAGATGGTCGAACAGTTAAGATGCCGGCTTTATAGCGAGCATAGTCGAAGTTCAAGCCTTGTCTGATTTTTTTAAAATACAAAAATTTAAAATAAATCTAAATAGATACGTGGCTCCATCTAAAAACAGAATTCCAAACTACATATATAAAAATTTAAAATAAATCTAAATAAATACGTGGCTCCATCTAAAAACAGAATTCCAAACTACATATATAAAAATTTAAAATAAATCTAAATAAATACGTGGCTCCATCTAGAAACAGAATTCCAAACTACATATATAAAAATTTAAAATAAATCTAAATAAATACGTGGGCTCCATCTAAAAACAGAATTCCAAACTACATATATAAAAATTTAAAATAAATCTAAATAAATACGTGTCTCCATCTATAAACAGATTTCCCAATCTTTAGGAGATATAAATTTAAAATATAAAATGCTTCAAGACATGTTGGCTACATATGCATCTTACAATTTATAATTCTTGGTCACCGATGTGTTCTAGTGGTAGAATATCGGCTTCACACTCTAAAGGTTCCGGGTTCAAATCCTCTTGCTGGCATTTTTATAAATAAAAAAAATCGAATAATTCTAAAATATGTGGCGTCATCTTCTGGAAAATATCTCTAACTACAGTACGATATTAATTAGCTATAAACTGAAATTTATATTCGGATCCGCGAATTTGCATCTAATTAAACTCGTTCCGCGAATAAAACCGCGGACCCGCTAAAATCCGCGAATAAAACCGCGAATCCGCGAATAAAACCGTGGACCCGCTAAAATCCGCGAATAAAACCGCGAATCCGCGAATAAAACCGCGAATCCCGCGACTTAACCCTTTTAATTAATTAATTGTGGAGGTGGCGGTTCTCATATCGGGTAATGCTACCTACTCCCTAGATTGTAGACGCAACAAGCCGCGACATCAACTGTACAAGTTGTCAGCACAAATGAAAAATTTTGTGAAAAACTTATCTGCGCGGAATGTGCATATATCGATATTTCACTGTTTTTTACAGATCATCAGTGCACCTTACCGAAGACAGACATGATATTCACTTCTATACTACGTGTATATATACGAACTGTAATGAACTTCATGTGTATGAGAATTAATAATTATTAAATCTCATTTTACATGCGATTGTCGCTATAATTTGTTGCATTTAATTCTACAATTCGGCAAATCACTTTTGCCCTAGATTGTAGACGCAACAAGCCGCGACATCAACTGTACAAGTTGTCAGCACAAATGAAAAATTTTGTGAAAAACTTATCTGCGCGGAATGTGCATATATCGATATTTCACTGATGATCTGTAAAAAACAGTGAAATATCGATATATGCACATTCCGCGCAGATAAGTTTTTCACAAAATTTTTCATTCATCAGTGCACCTTACCGAAGACAGACATGTCTGTCTTCGGTAAGGTGCACTGATGATCTGTAAAAAACAGTGAAATATCGATATATGCACATTCCGCGCAGATAAGTTTTTCACAAAATTTTTCATTTGTGCTGACAACTTGTACAGTTGATGTCGCGGCTTGTTGCGTCTACAATCTAGGGCAAAAGTGATTTGCCGAATTGTAGAATTAAATGCAACAAATTATAGCGACAATCGCATGTAAAATGAGATTTAATAATTATTAATTCTCATACACATGAAGTTCATATATATATATATATATATATATATATATATATATATATATATTATATATATAAATATATATATTATATATATATATATATATATATATATATATATATATATATTATATATATATATATATATATATATATATATATTAAGCTGGTTCAGTCTTCTACTTATTATTAAGTGTATATAAACAATTTTTAGTTAATATTTCTAATTTAAAATTATATTTAAAATTCTTTTTACTTAAAATATGTTGGTCGCGCCATCTTTGTCAGAATAACCTAAACAGGGTAATCTATTATATACCTATTGGTAATTTGCAATATTTTTAAATGTCACTTAATTATTAACGTATTTCTAAATTATTATATTATGTTATAAAAACTTTCGTATTATTCCTTTTTCATTCAAATTAAAGGATCAATTTGGTTCTACTAATTGTATACGCTTTCTTTTTTCGTGCGGATATATTTTCCGAGGTAGCTAAGGCGTTTTTAAAAAAACAACAGAAGTTGGTTGTTAACGAATGAATAAACATATATTTTAAAAAGAAGCTACATTAAAATTTTTGATAATGCGTTATTTTGAAGAATTTTAAGGCGATTTCTATGTTTTAAAAATGCAATCTGAAGCTGAAAAATAAAGAATATAACCATTTAATAATATACACAACATTGGAGTTTCAAAATACCTTGAATTATAAAGTGTTTATACAACGTTTGTCAGCACATTGGTCTGGTATCGTGCTTATTCTATAATAGCAACCCTTCTAATCCTTTTTTTTAATTTAATTCCATTATTTATGTGCCATACATTTAGTCGTGCTGTTTAAACCTATATCCAGTCATTGAATCGGAAGATTGGATCCTGTGACTTGTTCGAGTACATTCCCGAAGGTCCATATTGCTAAGCCGAGACAACTTCTGTTACGATCATATACCTGTGCACATTTACAAGGTAGAATTTACCCCTTAAATAGAGATTTTGCTATGAAATATTATAGTTATTAACCATTAATCGATCAGCTTTCACTGTAATTTTTAACAATTATAGGTATATTTAATGTAGTATTACCGAGATAGATTTCTACATAGACCTGTTGATTGATAATAAAGTCAAGACTAACTTTTTTTAATTTACCCTGAGAAACCAAAATAATTAATATAGAGAACCAGTACCATTTTGAGGTTATATCACATTGTTTGTATTATAAACCATTCTAAATTCTTTCTTTTCGTCTAAAAGGCATAATTCAAATGACTAATTGTTTATAACATACACTAATGAAATTTATTTACCTTGTTTGCGTATTTAACTTTGATTACAAGCTGAATTAGTTTATTCTCCATTATTTTTCTTAGTTGATTGTTTAGAAGTTGAGGGCACTCGCTATCAAGTAAATTATAGTGGGGAGAAGTTCAAATTGTTATTTTTATTTGTATTATTTAATTTTCTTATGTGTTTTAAATTGAATTTATTTGTTTAAAATGGTGTTTTTCTTTAATTACATTTTAGAGCTTTTAATTATCGAAAGAATTTTATCTATCCTGATTTAAGATCACATAGATTATTACATTATAGGCTCCATCCAAGTAGGGGCCGTAATAAGCATCATTTCATTATTGACGCTACAACGTGGGTGCCAAGTTCTTTAAATTTTATTAACAAGAATCCAAGTTCATTTAACTTGCTTTGTTTTGAAAAGGGTAGTGACTTTATTATTTGATCAGTAAGTTTATTCTAATATAATATCTGTTTGTGAATATAATTGAAAGACATAAGTTTTGAATAAGCATTTATTAGCATAAAATATACAGAGTCTTATTAAATTTAATTATAAAGCTATACATAGGTTATTATTTAATTAAGGTGATATCTTTTGTATTCATTCATTGTACATTCACAAACACATCACTATTTACATTAACATGCCAAGGAAGTCCAGGTCACAAGTAGCTGAAGAGAGGGCAGGTGCTGAAGAGCAAATTGACCAAATGGGGGATCAAGATTTGGTGGGGATGCAGGCTCAAGGGCCTGTTACAACTGTTCAAGGACCGGACGTGGAAGTAGCAGCAGGTACTGCTGAAACTATTGTTAAGCCTGTCAGTTCCGCGACCCCGGAAATAAACAATGATGCTTTCACGATGTTGTGTGCGATGATGAAGGAAAATAGTGAACAGATGATAGGTTTTCAAGAACAGATGAAGGAAAATAGAGTACAGTTGGAAGGTTTTCAAGAACAGATGAATAAGAAATTTGTTGGCAATCAAGAACATATGACAGAACAGTTAAAGGAATTAAAAGAAACTAATCAGCAACAAATGGTAGATATAAACAAAAAACTGGATGCGCATCAGGCGGAAATCTATCTTCAGTTGGCAACTACTCAAAATAAAATTAAAGAGATTGAGGACCGATTAGATGCAAAACTGGAAACTCAGTTACAAATAGTAAACGTGGCGTTCAGCAGTAAAACTACACAATTGCGGGAAGAATTACTAGATGCTCACGATAAGTTAAGGGGTGAAACTCAAAGTTCTATTGAGACATTAAACACTAACTTGCAAGCTAAGATAGCTGTATGCGAGACACAAAATAGAGTGTTAGAAGAAAAAATTATTCTGGAGGTGTCTGCGACCAAAGACCAGCAACCAATGCGCGAAGAGGTAAATGAGCAGGTACGCATTTTACTTTCGGAGACTGAATTGCATAGGAATAGAGAGTTCGACAGTATAAAAGAAACCAATTGCAACCAATTAAAAGAGATTCAATCAGAGTTGGAACGACTTAAACAAAATACTAGCAATGTAATAAGTATGCCTAACCTTAACTTATTAAATAGTGGTATCAAGATAGAAAACCTCATCCACTTTAATGGGGACAAATCTGCGATACACCCGATGACTTATCTGAAGAACACTCTCAGATACATCGAGGATTTACTGGACACTAAAACAAAAATGAATGTCATTCGTGCTACACTCACACAATCAGCCGCAGAATGGTTCCAGCGGATAGAAGATAATTGTGAAAACGTAGAACATTTCGTCGCTTTGTTCAAGCGAAATTACTGGAACGAGAGTCAACAGGACCAGGTTAAGGCCAAACTACTTACGGGTAAATATCGCCAAGGAAATTTAACCCGAGAAGCTTATGCAACGCGTATATATAACACTTGTAAATATGTACCAGAGTTGCAAGAATCGACAATCGTACGCCAGATTCTAAACCATTTTATTTTCACGGACACACACGCTATAATTTGCCAGAACATAACGGATATGGACTCTTTGATCGATTTATTACGCAAGCTTGATAATCATGAGGCCAATACCCAATCCAGAACGAGACCACAACCCCAAAATTACCTACCAAGAGCCAATTTAGCTAATCAGAACCAGGGATACCAGCCTAGACCGTACGTGCCGAACTTCCAACAGACACAACCGACACACAATCGTAATTATACAAATAACAAGCCTTCACACTCACATGCATACAATCAACAGAACGGTCATCCTTCTGGTAATAATGGTCATAATAGGTTTAACGGTTCTAACATTAATCGGACAAACATTAATTACTCTCGACCGTCATATCATTCTCAAAGTACCAATTACATGAACCACGCCGGTTATAATGCTGATAGGAATTACAGACCGAGCGCACCCCCCGAAAGACGGGAAGTTAATAACATAAATAAAGGTATTTCGATACAAGAGGAAATCAAGGACGACACTATACTAAAAAAAACACCGATTTCTCTAGACGAGAGTTATCGGGACCCTCAACCGAGTACTTCCCGAGATTAGAAGAAACTCAACATGTACAAAACTTTGTAAATAGTTTAGTAAATAAGTTAAGTTTAAAGAATATACAATTTTATCAAGACCCGCAAGAATTTTTATCAGCAGAGGAAGGTAATTCGATTATATCAGTTAATACTAGTCTACCGTTTATTAACATTGCTATTACAAATATTAAATTTACAACATTAATTGATTCTGGTGCTGAAATAACGTTGATCAATGAAGAAAAAGCAAAGAAAATCAAGGGATATGAAGAAAGTTTAATAAAAATTAAAAGCACGGATATCGTGACGGCAAATAAAAAGAAAATGGGTTCTATTAATCGTTGTTTGAGTATTGAAGTTATGATAAATATGAAAATTTATTTCTTGCAATTCTACGTAATCAAGCAGTTACACTATGATTGTATATTAGGAGTGGACAGTATGAAGAAGCTAGGTATGGTATTAAATTTTGAAGAAGAGAAAGTGAAGATTGGTAAAAATGAAATGAAGATGGATAAAGAAACAAATGTTTTAAGCATAGAAAGATATGCAGTTTATAAAGAAAATGTATTGAATAGTTTAATTAATAATATTATATATAAAAATAATGTTGATGATATAAATATGGAAAGAGAGAACGGAGAAGTGAATTGGAATGGTAATTTGGAAGAAGAGCAAGAGGAAGTGTTAATAAAGGAAGATATGAGAGATTATACGACAGTAACTGATGTAGAGGATATTAGAAAAATTATTGATAAACAGGAAATAAATGATGTTAACATGAAATACGAATTAATAGAGATTCTCAACCGAAATATACAATTAATTAATGAAGAAATTACATTTGCCCGTGACTATACCCATATTATAAGAGTAGATGACGATTCGCCGTTAACTTGTAAAAATTATCCAATCCCATATTATTATCAAGATAAGATCAACGAAGAGATAACTAGACTGGTAGATGCGAAAATTGTTGAGAGATCAAACACATACTACATAAACCCTATAGTTATTGTGAAGAAGAAAAATGGTTCTCTTAGAATATGTCTAGATGCCAGGAATTTAAATACCAGAATAAAGCCAGAATTCGAATTACCTCCTAACATAGATATTTTATTGACGAAATGTGGTAACAAAAAGATCTATAGTAAATTAGATTTGAAAAATGCCTTTTGGTTATTAAAGTTAGAAGAAAATTCAAAGAAGTATTGTGGTTTTATAATCAATGGAATGCCTTACCAATTTTGTGTATGTCCATTTGGAGTCAAAACATCGCCAGCCGCTTTAATACGTTTCCTACACAAGATACTCGACCGATATGAAAGCTTTGTTATACACTATTTAGATGATATTATGATTTTTTCCGATAGTCCCGAACAACATTTACAACACTTAGAAATTGTGCTGTCTACGTTAAGAGAGGAAGGACTTAAACTAAATCTTAGTAAATTTCAATTTTTCCGAACTGAAGTCAATTATCTGGGATACATCATAAATGAACAGAATATTTTACTTGATCCTACCCGTTTACAAGACATCAAAGATTTTCCACGACCGTGCAGGTTAAAAGCTTTAAGAGGATTTCTAGGATTACTTAATTATTACCGTAAATTTGTACCCAACTACAGCGAGAGGACTTTACCTTTATTAAAACTGCTTAAGAAAGGAACAAAGTGGATCTGGAATGCTGAATGTGAAGAATGTTTCAACCAACTCAAACTTAGTTTTGTAGAAAATTTATCATTATACCATCCAAACTTCAATTTACCTTTTATTGTTCGAACCGATGCATCACAACACACCATAGCAGCCGAATTAGTACAAGTAAATAATGATCTAGAGATACCAATTTATTTCACATCCCGCACACTAAAACCTTGTGAAATAAGATACACAACTTCAGAAAGAGAAATGTTAGCAATAGTGTTTGCGTTAACGAAATTACGTTATTATTTACTTGGAAAGAAATTCATTTTGGAAACCGATCACAAAGCACTATTAAACATTATGAACACAAAACTCAACAACAGCAGGATATACAGATGGTCGTTGCTGTTGCAACAATATGATGTGGAAGTTAGATACAAACCAGGGCGAGAAATGATTGCTGCAGATATCTTAAGCAGGAAGGAAGGAGAGAAGAAGAAACAGGAAATTTGCATCAATCTTGTATCGCTACAAGAGGTAGGACTATATTCAGTACATCGCATTCAAGAAATTCAGAACTTACCAGAATTTCAAGAGATCAGAACGCTAATTGGTACCAATCAAGTTTACAAAGGCATGGTAATCCGAGGGAATTTCATAATCAAGAAGATAGGAAGAAGCGAAGTCTACCTAACCAATGAGGAACACACCAGACAAATAGCAGATCATTTACACAACTCGTTCGGACACATAGGAGCAAGGAAATGTTGGATCATGTTTCGAGAGGCTTATTACTGCACGAATGATGAAAGGATTATTAACCGGGTCATCAAACAATGTAAGCTATGTAATCTAGCGAAAGAGAAAAATTTTACCAATTGTAATATCTCGCAAAGTATAATGGTTTCCGACAGATTACAATTAGTAGCTATAGATTTTATCTCCAACTTGATTACCAGCACTAAGGGATACAAAAATGTTTTAATTATCTGCGATTTATTTTCAAAGTTCGTCAAGCTTATCCCAACACAAAGATGCAACACTGACATAGTTATCTCAGTTTTGAACAATTATTTTTCTGAATATGGTACTCCCAAAACTATTTTATCGGATCACGCAACTTACTTTTTCAACGACCGTTATGTCAATTTCCTTCACTCTTTTAATGTCAAAGCATATTTTACTTCAATTCGTCATCCACAGGCAAATCCTTCAGAAAGGTACATCAAGGAGGTTATAAAATATTTGAGGATACTTTTAGATGGGAAACACAACACTTGGTGCAGGTTCTTACCTCAGATAGAATGTTTTATGAACCATACACCCAGCACAGTATATGAAGATTGTCCGGTGACCATATTCACAGGGAAAAGTCCACATCGTCCATGGGATACAGAGGAAATCATAAATTTAGAAGAAAAATATCGGGAGATACGGGAAAAGCTACAAAGGAAAAAGGAAAAGTGGGAACGGAAGAAATTACAGAAACAATCTAAGTTTAAAACGTTTCATATAGGAGATAAAGTAATAGTCAAGAACTTGAGGGTGACAAATCGCAAAAACAAGATTATGGGAAAGTTATTGAAAACTTACACAGGGCCTTATGTTATTACGCAAAGAATCGGCCACAATACATACGACTTAGCGGAAATTGAAACTCTATTTCCTAAAGGAAGATACCACATTTCATTATTATACGATTATTAAATAATGTTCATATCAGTAACCATTATTTCCAGGTGGTCCATTTTTCTTTTGATTAGAACATTACATTTATTTTAAAAACATTACATGAACACAAAATTGTATATTCTATTTTTAACTGTTTAGAATAAGTTTTTTTTTTTTCCTGTCTACTGTGAAGTTACTATATTTACAAAATTAGGTTTTTAGGTAATTAGTAAGTACCAGGGATATTGTTTAACTGTACTTGAACATTCAGATATGAATGTATTTTGTTTACTTGGCCTACCAGGTAGGCAAACCAATATCCTAAGTACAAAGTTCTTACACTTTAATTTAGTCTTATTTTATTTTGTTTTCTTAAAAAAAAATAACAAAAAACAATTTGTCACATGTGACAATTCCTTTTTTGTTGATGGGGATAATAAGCTGGTTCAGTCTTCTACTTATTATTAAGTGTATATAAACAATTTTTAGTTAATATTTCTAATTTAAAATTATATTTAAAATTCTTTTTACTTAAAATATGTTGGTCGCGCCATCTTTGTCAGAATAACCTAAACAGGGTAATCTATTATATACCTATTGGTAATTTGCAATATTTTTAAATGTCACTTAATTATTAACGTATTTCTAAATTATTATATTATGTTATAAAAACTTTCGTATTATTCCTTTTTCATTCAAATTAAAGGATCAATTTGGTTCTACTAATTGTATACGCTTTCTTTTTTCGTGCGGATATATTTTCCGAGGTAGCTAAGGCGTTTTTAAAAAAACAACAGAAGTTGGTTGTTAACGAATGAATAAACATATATTTTAAAAAGAAGCTACATTAAAATTTTTGATAATGCGTTATTTTGAAGAATTTTAAGGCGATTTCTATGTTTTAAAAATGCAATCTGAAGCTGAAAAATAAAGAATATAACCATTTAATAATATACACAACATTGGAGTTTCAAAATACCTTGAATTATAAAGTGTTTATACAACGTTTGTCAGCACATTGGTCTGGTATCGTGCTTATTCTATAATAGCAACCCTTCCAATCCTTTTTTTTAATTTAATTCCATTATTTATGGGCCATACATTTAGTCGTGCTGTTTAAACCTATATCCAGTCATTGAATCGGAAGATTGGATCCTGTGACTTGTTCGAGTACATTCCCGAAGGTCCATATTGCTAAGCCGAGACAACTTCTGTTACGATCATATACCTGTGCACATTTACAAGGTAGAATTTACCCCTTAAATAGAGATTTTGCTATGAAATATTATAGTTATTAACCATTAATCGATCAGCTTTCACTGTAATTTTTAACAATTATAGGTATATTTAATGTAGTATTACCGAGATAGATTTCTACATAGACCTGTTGATTGATAATAAAGTCAAGACTAACTTTTTTTAATTTACCCTGAGAAACCAAAATAATTAATATAGAGAACCAGTACCATTTTGAGGTTATATCACATTGTTTGTATTATAAACCATTCTAAATTCTTTCTTTTCGTCTAAAAGGCATAATTCAAAATGACTAATTGTTTATAACATACACTAATGAAATTTATTTACCTTGTTTGCGTATTTAACTTTGATTACAAGCTGAATTAGTTTATTCTCCATTATTTTTCTTAGTTGATTGTTTAGAAGTTGAGGGCACTCGCTATCAAGTAAATTATAGTGGGGAGAAGTTCAAATTGTTATTTTTATTTGTATTATTTAATTTTCTTATGTGTATTAAATTGAATTTATTTGTTTAAAATGGTGTTTTTCTTTAATTACATTTTAGAGCTTTTAATTATCGAAAGAATTTTATCTATCCTGATTTAAGATCACATAGATTATTACATTATAGGCTCCATCCAAGTAGGGGCCGTAATAAGTATCATTTCAATATATATATATATATATATATATTATATATATATATAAATATATATATATATATAATAACTTCGTGACCTTGGTATGATATGGTAAACCTAATCAGTAGGCGATTAAAGGTCTGTATATTACTTCAAAATATATGTATTTAAAAAACTCTACATGTTTCGGCTGTATACGCCTTTTTTTTTTTTTCTTTCTTGCAAAAAAAAAAAAAAGGCGTATACAGCCGAAACATGTAGAGTTTTTTAAATACATATATTTTGAAGTAATATACAGACTTTTAATCGCCTACTGATTAGGTTTACCATATATATATATATATATATATATATATATATATATATATATATATTACGTAGAGTCTCTGATGCGCCCTAATATGGCGAAAACTAGACTATATATCCAAAACGTAGAACATTATATGGGTTTGCCTCCTATAAATTGCTTGCAAGAGTGTCTTCCAAAATATGGTGCCATTGCTTCGTCGATGCTATGTTGTTGCTCCAAGAGTGCGAAGTCCAAAAACATTTTGTTTAGCAAACTGAATAGAGGACTAAGTTTAGCATACTTGTCCTCTTTCTGAAGATTATCATTACCGAAAACATGCAGTATTTTCATAACATAAGAAAACCTATCTCTTGATATAGTTTCAGTCACTAGGATATTGTTGATGTCACACCTGTTTTCCCAATACAGAACATGTACAAAATTAAAACCCTCCAAAAGCATTTCATTTCATTCGGGGTTACATCGCCTTGATCATTTTTCTTGAAAGAATATCTGTTGGAGAAGGTCACTAGCAGATCTACTAACTAAGAGTTAAAAAAAGTTCAAATAATTGCAAAGGTGTAAGCTCCTGCACTGTACCAATAGGTTGTTCCCACAAATCAGGTTGTGGGGTGATATCTTCTTTAACCCAGAATATGTTCTTTTACTTTTTATGTTGGAGGTTTACCAAATCCATTACCAATGGCTAGTAGAACTGCCCCAGGATAAAGTTGAGGCAATGGCATGTCATCATCAGAATCATATTCATTCTCGGCTTTAGAATCCTGTAGAACTACTACTTCGACGATATTCCGCAGTTGGCTCCCTCGGAGATTATTAGAGGTAGTAAGTTCATCATCCCCAGAGTGACAATCCGTAATGCTGTTATTTGAATTTTCAGGAGGGAATAGCATGATTTTATCCGGAGGAACAGGTATTTCATCGGGATTTTCCAGCTCTTCAAGCAGCTCGTGCAGTTTCAAAGATCCTCTTCAAAAAAAGCATTTATTGCAAGTAGTATACAGTAGCGCGCAGTTGTACGGGTGTCCGTTTAATACTGAAGCTGACGTCTGTCAAATTTTAGAAATTTCTTTGTTTTGTATTTGCCACACTGAGAATTATAGTTATTGTCAATTGGTGTTTGATATCTTTTGCCATAGTCGTACATGGTCGTTTTCCGTTAACTTTTATTATTCACATTTCTTGCTTTAAACGCGCTCCAATCTATCTTATTTTCTTAAACAATTGTAATTAGTAAATACTGGCAATAAACATTTCGAGAAGTAAGGTTATTGTGCTTGATTTTATCAATTTTTATATTTACGTCAAAAGTGATTACCGCATTGGAAGCTAATGTTAATTGTTGCGGTCGAACTTAAGTACAGTAATGGTAACTTAACCAAAAGTTGACACGAACTGTTAGCTTCAGTATTAAAGGGGCATCCGATATATATTACTAACGTCATTTTAAAAGGACAGTGCTATTTTGACTATTTTATATGCACTATAATAACCTCTGACATTTTATATTTATAAGTATACATAGAGTAATTAACGGATGTTCATTTGAAAAGTCAATCTAGTAGCATGTGATTTACTGAGAACATTTTGAAGTTTGTCGTAAATTAAAATTTACTACTTAACCTACGAAGTCGTATATTTTGACAGTTTCATACACACAAATAAATAACAAATGTGATTGACATTATCAAATGTCATTTGGATTTACGTTTACGGAACAACAAACACATACTAATATATATGCGTCTTATTCTATCAAAATTTCAAAGTAACCTAGATTGACTTTTCAAATGAACACACATTATGTCATAATAATATCTGAATATCATATGCAATAATACTTAACATATTTAGATAAGTAAATAGACTTACGTCTATTCATACATGATCACAGTTAATAACACAGTTTAAAAATATCAGTAAACACTCACAAATCTCTAGTTCAAATAAAATCAACTTACAATTGACATTATTTGATGTTTACGAATCGATACTTATGGCGACATTTATTAAATAATTGACGAGGCTTACTCAAGCGACCTATCGAATGCCTTTTAAAAGGACGATAGTAACGTTGTATATAATAAAACTACAGAATATTAGTGCATTTGGGAAGGGTATTGCGGTTGCTAGAAAAGAAACGGTTTGGAATAGCGTAGGAATAGTGCTTATAGTTAATTATTGCAAATGCGTAATGTTGCTTGAAATTATTACCTTTATCTTAGAAATCGTGAAAAATGAATAATACACAAGAAATTTTTAGTACAATATCATATTTGGTATCAGCAGTAGCTTCAATAGTTACAGAATTACATAAAAGAAGAAATAAACGCAAAAAAATGACGTTGGGCAATTCGTCCGATTTTTCGAAAACGATTGAGTCAGGGTGATTACAATAATTTATTTAAAGAGATTAAATTAGCTGACCACTAAATGTTCTTCAATTACACGAGAGTGTAGAGATGCTTAATAATTTGTTATCTTTGTTATTATTACTAGTTATTATCGATATAGATTAGGCTGACAAGTGACAGTGACAAATATGAACATCGTTGAAAATCGGAAAATGTCGCAAACAACATCAATTTCTATTGGTCTGCAGTCTCTGTTAATTGTAACAATAGCGAAGAAGTTTAAACTTTGATAGCTTCTGCACTAATTCTCGTCCACCATTATACCCTAAGTTAATTCTATACGCACTCATTAAAATACTCAGGTCAAATCTTTATTCTTTTAAGTGACCATGCCCATACTACAATACTTTTCTACAATAAGTTGATTATGAATGATACTTAAAAACCTCTTCATGCATTGGTGCTTTTTTTAATAACCAAACGGAACTTACTTTACGAATCGCCCCCGTATTAGCTAAAATAACGATTTAGGGTATAAAATATTTTCCTGAAAAGTTTTGTGAATTTAATTATGCTCTACCCCTTAGCATTTAAACAATATTGCCTCATTAAAATACTTTATAATTATACAAACCACTTAAATCCTATAATCGTGAAATATTTTGTTGCAAAGTTAAACTTTTATGGTTTACAGTTTAGAAACTATGCCTTATGATTATCATTTTTTATAAAACTGAACGTCACAGATAATATAAAAAAATAATGATAAGTTTAAATTAAAGCAAAACACAAACAATTTTACTGTTATGACGTGTGTGAGCGTTACAAAAACTTGCTAAGAAATCAAAATATATGATTATATATGAATCTAATAGCAATTACTGAATTACCCTTGAAGCGTAGTTAAAGTAATTGATTTAATATTATTTCTAAATAAAAAGACATAAATACTAAGGTTTCATGTTTTGGTTTCCGAATATAATGTTTATTTTGTGTAGTTGACAGAAACGTATTTCAGAACGAGCGAAATCGGAAAATACGACTAGAAAATTTTAATTACTAACTTTAGTAGAAACTAATATTCATTACGATAGGAGTTGCACATATGCCAAAATAAATTTAGAAATTAGAATCATAAAATTGTTATGTAACATCTGATCTTTATATTTTAATATTACAGATTCTTTTTGATTAAAAAAATATTTCTTATTTATAATCATATGCAAACAGATGTTTTACATCTTAGTTTAAGGTTATTTTTTACGCCGCGTATTCAAATAAATTCGGCATGAATATAGTCTACAGCAATAATGGAATGGCTTAGTTCAAAATAGTTTCCTAAATTTCGTTTCATAAATTATATTTTATTTAAATAATGTTGGTTTTGATAGTACGATGTCTTTAGTTCTGGATGGTCAAGACGCATTTCGATTTTTATTTAAAAAAATCATAGGATTTTGAAATATTGAATCGAGTTTATTTTGAAATATATTTACGAGGGTGATTGGACGGAACAATGACAGCTGTTTTAGGGCAAAATATATTTCATTTTTCAACATAATCCCCATTAAATTTTACACACTTACCCCAACGATTTTTCAATTTTATAAGCCGCAAAGAATGTAATCTTTCGAAAGCTAGTTGAAATAGGGATTATTTGCAGTTATCATGTCCTTATTTGTCTCAAATCTCGTTCGAAGCCAGATCTGATGAAATTGGTGGCTGAGGCAATAATTGCCGCTCTAATATGACAAATTTAGCGGTTTAGCAATTTTCATTTCGAATACAGCTCGGCATTGAAATGTTTTACTACACCAGCCTAATCTTGTCCAGTCAATAAGGATTACGCCTTTGCAATTCCAAAAAGTTGTGGCCATAATCTTATTTCCCGAAAAACCGGATTTTGCCTTCCTCGGAGCTCGATCATAAGAAAAAGTCCATTGTTTTCATTGTGACCTTTTGTCTTTTGAGTATAAAAATGTTTCGAGTTTCATCTGCCGCGACATATTCATGAAAAGAATTTCTTAGATTTCATTTAAATTTACACATACAGTTGTTAGAACTTGTAACAAGAGTTCGTATTTGGTCTAGAGTAAGCAAGCGCGGCAACCATCTTGTGATTAGCTTTTTCATATATAATGTTGGTGCAAAAATGTACACCAAAAATGTATACCAGTTCGATCGAGATGTTTCCTATATTAGTTATCTCACACACTTTTTGATGGTCGCTTCTTACCATGGTATGAACTAATATTGAACTTTAATATTAATTACACTAGCCAACAATAATTTTTTTTCTGCTGACTATGATCTGACACTTGTTTTTAATTAATATCAGTACGTTAATGCCAAATATGAAACCTATTTGTCCCAATCACGTCAAGTTTTCTTTCTACGACACTTCTTGTTTGCCGATTTCAAAATTCTGGAAAATCGTTGCGTAAATGCAGAAAATTCTTAGCTGTTCAAAGAATTGAAAGACATTCTAAACACATTTATACCATTAGCATAATGTACACTTGTACCTGATAATATTTAAGTACTTAATGAACTATACAAAATAATACAAATCTGTATAAAAACAAATTTGTATCTGTATATGCATGGACACACAGTACGTATTTACCAGCTTTTGCTTCAACTACCAGACGCATGCGTTTCTGTGTAACCACTTTGTCAATGATAGGTTTACGAAGACAAAAGACTGTAGGTACACTTGCGGTCATGTAGCAAGTTTTGTCCTATCCGAAGACATCAGATAACCTCATGCCATCTGACGGACAAAACCGACCACGCCGTGCAAAGTGTTTCATCTAGAATAGCTAAGCTATTACTGGAAAAGAAGCAAAAATACGCATATTACTGTAAGTCCATTAACTCGTCGCCAGGTGGCGCATCGATATGCAATTTGTTTTTGCTATACTACGCCACCTGGCGACGAGTTAATGGACTCACAGTAATAGGCGTATTTTTTCTTCTTTTCCAGTAATAGCTTAGCTATTCGAGAAAAACACACTTTGCAAAGGTTTTGTCCGTCAGATGGCATAAGGTTATCTGATGTCTTCGGATAGGACAAAACTTGCTACATGACCGCAAGTGTACCTACAGTCTTTGTCTTCGTAAACCTATCATTGACAAAGTGGTTACACAGAAACGCATGCGTCTGGTAGTTGAAGCAAAAGCTGGTAAATACGTACTGTGTGTCCATGCATATACAGATACAAATTTGTTTTTATACAGATTTGTATTATTTTGTATCAAAGCTTGATGTGAATTGTCGCATCGACATGCAATTTGTTTTTACTTAATGAACTAAGTAATTTAATAAAAAAATTATAAAGAAATGCAAGTCTATTAAGCTAATCCTGTTGATTAAGATTACATATTAGGGTCTAATGAGATTTTATTAGAAAGTATTGATCACATAGAACTATTTAAAAGTAAACAGCGGTGATATGAAAATGTTAGTTATATGTTTGTTGTTAGGGAAGAAACCACATCATGTCTACTACTCGAAGATATGTAAATAGTGCCGATTCGTTCTGCTACATCTGTGGCTACTTGACCGTTCCCAATCAAAGGGTGACTACTACTGCTTCTGCTAAGAAAATGTATTTGGTCTATTTTGACGTAAAACTTGCAGATCAGGACAAGTCATGGGCTCCATATAATGTGTGTAAACCATGTGTGGAAAATTTGCGGCAGTGAAGCAAGCGAAAACGCCAGAAAGTAGCTTTTGGCGTTCCAATGATATGGCGTGGGCAGAAAAACCACGTAGATGATTGCTATTTTTGTTTAGTTCAGACTTCCGATTATAATAAGAAGAATAAGAATAAAATTGTATATCCTAATATCGACTCCGCGATTAGACAAGTGCCTTATTCCGATGAAATACCCGTGTCAGTTTATGAAAGGCTTCCTTCACTAGGGTTCTCGTATTCTGAAGACATGGCAGATGGCAGATACAAGATTCAGATGTAGATTGTGACTATGGAGATATAATTTCTAATGATGGACCACAACGTTTTACTCAAGCAGAATTTAATGATTTAGTAAGGGATTTGGGCCTCAAGATTAAATGAAAATAACTTACTCGAGCAAAGTACGAAGATAACTTTTATCGCAGCAGAGAAAGTGATCCTGTGTAATACTTTAAAGAAGAGTGTGAATTTGTTTATTGTAATAATGCTCCAGTTGTGCTAACTAAAATGGGCGTTGCAAAATTGTACAACAGTTCCAGCAGAAACCTCAAGTGTGTACTACAAACTGCGAATGTTTTCAGTTCAATTCCTAATGGATATTCCGTTCAATTAAAGGAAATATATGACGACATTGAGAGGGTTATAAAGTTACTAGAGTATATAGACCATAACTGGGTCCTCTGTACGGATCTCAAAATGATAATCTTTTTACTTGGCTTTCAAAGAGGATATACAAAGTTTCCGTCCTTTTTGTGCCTCTGGTATAGTCGAGCTAGGAACCAACACTGGATTCAGAAGCACTGGCCTCCTCTAGTTGTTGGAGAAAATAATATTATAAGCCAACCTTTAGTCGACAGAGAAAAAATAATTTTTCCACATCTTCACATCCGATTGTACATATATACATACATATGTGAAAAGTTTCCTCGACTAGGTTACGAAAAAATTAAAGGTGGAGTATTTGATGGACCACAAATTGGAACTTTAATGAGCTATGAACGAAGCTGAGAAAGAACCCTGGACTTTATTCACGATGGTCACGAACTATTTTCTTGGAAACAAAAAAGCCTGCAATTATAAAGATCTAGTGCAATCAATGCTTAAAAAATTTCACTGCCTAGGTAACATGGGCATAATGCTTCCTTTCCTTCATAGTCATCTGATAGGGTTCCCGAACATTTAGATGCTGTAAATGATGAACAAGGCTAGAGATTTCAACAAAATTTAAAAATCATGGAAACTCGGTATCAAGGAAGATGGGATCCGCATATGATGGTCGATACACAACAGAAAGAGCCACAAATGAAAATTTATTTCTTGTAATTTTTTAATGATTATTCTGTAGATACTTGCACTATATTCGTGACTAATATTGTATTGAAATAAATAAATAAATGATTAAATTTTATAATTTCTTTATATCGTAACAGGTCTTATGTAAGTAACTACTTAGTGATTAGTTATTCTTCAAAAAGCATAGTACAGTATACAGTTTAATTTTGACGTGATACGCAAAAACTAATATGATTTTCGGATTCACCACAACCGAATTAGTAAAGTCTCGCTTAGAAGTAAGTAAAAATCATGTTGGACAGTGTTATTTATGAAGTGAGGAAGTTAAAGTAGACTTCTAAAACATGTTTTGGAAGTCGGCTTAAAACGAATCCTAAATTTTCAAAAATTTCAACAAACTCTTTGTTAAATTAGTAATTTTTTGTTGAAAATCTCAAACCACAATATAAATTAATAAACTTTAAATACTTATTTCGTGAATTAAGTTTCTATCTTCAGCAGAACAATCTGAATGAGAAAGATAGTGTTAAGCGTAGAGTCTTTGGCTAAGATACAATCGCATATCTCCGAGGTGCATACACGATGGTACAATAACAGCTGAGTAAAAGAAGTGCGAAAAATTGACACCCCACTTCATGACGGAGAATAAAACTGTCTGTCGACTGTGAATACAGGCCGGGCGGGATTTGGTAATATTTGCGCATAGTAATTCTGGATATTTAAACAAAATTATGACAGGTATTGAATAATGTTGGTTGTAATATGATTCCACCACTAAGTGATAATATACCGAGTAGATCAGAAAGGGCTTGGCCAGATCGATAAAAACCAGAGTATGGAAATCACAAAGAAAGACCACACGTTGATCACACATTTTTGATGATAATTGGGAATTCGCTCCCTCTGTTATCTCACTCAATACTGCGTACTACAAAAACGTCATGGATCGCCTACCATCCGTCCGTGCGATCATGCATTCATCGTATTTGTCAAACTCAGTTCCAGCTGACTTTTTCTTTTCCCGGAATACGTTTTGAAAATTTGAAGCTATCTAAGTACCACTGACAACGGTTTTATAATCGATTTCTGCAGACAACATTCGCTAGACTTTCCACGATCAATTGTATATAGGGCGTAGTGGTTTATATGAGGTGCTACTCATAAATTCCCGCAATGTGAAAAAAATACAATCAAAAGTCCTTACAACTTAGTCACTACCAGCCTCATCAAAGTACACTCCTTGCGCATGATCACACCGATCGCAGCTACTTGTGCATGATTGGAAGCTGTGCTGGAAGTCTTCGCGTGTTAACGTGTACAACACTGCCTGCTATTCGGTAAAAGTCTCCTCAATCGTCTCAAAATGGCACCCCTTGAGCTTGAGTTTCAACTTAGGAAACAGGAGGAAGTTACAATGGGCAAGATCTGGGGAGTACGGAGGGTGCAATAGTATTGTCGCCTTTGTTGAGGCTAGAAACTGACGGACAACAAGTGACATGTGGGTTGGTCAATTGTCGTGGTGTGGGATCTACGAGTGGTTGCAATGGCCACTTCACAGGTCGCTTGCGCCGAAAGTTTCCTCTTAGCCGCCGAAGAACATTGCAATGAAATCGTTCATTAACTGTTTCACCTGGTAGAAGAAATTCTTTGTGAACAATGCCATCAGTGCCAAGGAAGCAACTCAACATCGATTTGATGTTTCTTCGAAATTGCCGTGCTTTTTTCGGTCGCGGTGACAATGGCTTCTTCCACTGCGATTACTGCTGTTTTGTTTCGAGGCCATACTCATACTCCATATCACTAAGCGATATCCGTCCTCTTTTAAATTCGCTATACCAGCGAAATACAGTTGCACGTGAAGGATTTTCATCACCAAATGCGAGCTGTAATCGTTCAAAACTTTGTTGTTCACTTAAGCCGACCTTAACATTGTAGTAACATGTTCTCTTGACAAGTCCATGTTTCGATGAAAAATCGTATCTACCACGTTTGCTCTATGACAGCAGTGACTCAACTGACAGTCAGAGTTTACTACTTAAGAATTGTGTTGTTTGGAAATGCAGTGTTTCCAGCTCTAACTTCTCTAGTTTCGTGGAATATCAAAATATATCGCGTGTCACTCATATTTCATTATGTCCTTGATCACTAAGGAAAATACTCTGCCAAAATCTGTTCCACATAAATTATAATTATTTATTACCCAAATTTTGCTCGTTACAAAAATATTATATAAACTACGTATGCTAATACTTTTTCCAGTATTTGCGGTCATTTCGCTAAACAAGCGCTAATACCGAAAAAAAGTCTTCATGAATTTGGTTTGTAGATAACAATTTTTCGAACACTTGTACATTTGAATCTAGTCTCGTTTACTATTGAACCAACTTTGTACATATTTCATTAAGTATTTTAAATAATTAGATTACTATCATCTATCGATTTATTTAGGTTTGTTCAAAATCGGTACGGCTTTTCCGTTGAAAATTGTGATTTGATTACTTTGTCTTCTCTCGAATCTCATCGAACTTTGTTAGTATTGTCCCTTCTTTGTTTTCAAAGACAAGGTAATTTTCGAATTTACTGGATTTGTGACCCCTTTGGCTAAATTTAATTAATTCTTCGATAAACAAGTTCAAATCGCAATTTTTATCCTTTTGTTCTTTCATTTACCTACTAAATTAAGCCAAACAATTAAGATTATCCGGCGTTCGATATTCTTGCTTTATCCCTTTATATCCACCTCGAAACCTTTATCCTTCTTTCGACGTTGGAAATTTATCATTTACTTTACCTCTATTTTTGGACTTCGGAAATTTCTACGCTAGCTTTAAGGTTAGTTAAGTATATTATTAATAGTACTTAACACTTAACATACAAATAATTGTAAATATACCTTATTATTATCTGTGTTTTTGTTTTTCTAAGAATTAAAATAAATTACATTTTTAATTCACAAATTTGTGATTAAGTAATATTTCTGTTTGGTTTATTTCTTACTGAAAATAATGAGTCTTCAATTTTGTAATATATTTTCTTATTTCAGTTTTTAAGTTTGTTTAATTTACGGAATATTTCGAACTATACTATTTCGTATAAGCTGTTAAATTAAATTACCTTGAGAATTGTTTTTCGAATGATTATTAGAACTATTAAGCATCTTGTTGAAAAGTTTATAGCTATCTACTACAAAAGTATCAATTATTAATTTTAATGGTTCCATTAATCGTTTCCGATATACGTTTTTGTAGCCGTCTTTTTGAAGTCAAGTAATATCTTTTTGTAATATCTTTATTGCACATTGAATGGCCTATGAATAATATAACTAACTATCCGTTGAATAACACTAGTTTACAAATTTAAGTGTGGTAGTTGTGATTTTAAACATGATTTCGATTTTTCACATCCAGATGCAACAGAAATTACGAAATAAAGAAGCATTTAATAATTTTTTTTTAATAACGTATGTAACTTATTGTGTTTAATAATAACAAATTAACACTTATATTTTAATATTTCAAAAAATACATAAATATTAAATAGGATTATTCGAAATTCTGAAGCTTTCATTAATAAAACTCTTGTTTCATTGTTTGAAAAGACGATTTAATCGTTTTTCTTTAATATATGTCTCCTTTTAAACACCAACAATAGTCGGCCATCATGTCTGTATTCCATCTTCCCTAGTATGTCTGCTTTATTTCTTTTATATCCTAATAAAACTCCTCCCCTTGTTTTTCGTTTATTTGTCTAATACAGGCTGGCCCAAAATGACCGAAGGGGTTTGAGTTCATTATAACTTCTTATTTAAGACATAATTATTATTTTTTTTTAATATTAAATACAGTATATTAATGGAGAATATTTTTAATTTAATTATGAAAAATTATATCTCGCAAGTGGTGGCCATTTTCTGCTTCGCATATTTGTGCTCTTTCCAAAACATTTTCCATAACCTTTCGCAAAACTTCAGGTGTTATGTTGTTGATTTCGTCGCGTATATTATTTTTTCATTGCTGTATCGTTCGAGGCTTATTAATATAGACTTTTCCTTTCAAATAACCCCAAAGGAAACAGTCTGAAGCGGTTAAATCCGGTGAACGCGGAGGCCAAATAAAATCGCTTGTACGGGAAATAATTCGTTCACCAAAGATGTCGCGTAAAAGAGCCATTGTGTCCCTCGCAGTATGCGATGTGGCTCCATCCTGTTGGAACCATACTTGCAGATGGTTTTCCACGGCTGGCCTTAAAAAATTTTCCAACATTGTCCGATATCTAACACCAGTGATGGAAACGGCGACACCGTGTTCATTTTCAAAAAAATATGGGCCAATTATGCTTTCCGACGAAACACCGCACCAAACGGTACACTTAAGTGGGTGTAATTCTCGCTGTTGAACTACTCTAGGATTTTCCGTAGCCCATATCCTGCAGTTTTGCCTATTAACGAACCCATTTAATTGGAAATGGGCTTCATCGCTCATAATTAAATTATGAATAAAATCATGATTTTCTTTTGTTTTTTTACGAAAATAAATTGCATAATCAAGTCGTTTCTGGTAATCTGTCGGTTTCAATTGTTGGACAAGCTGAATTTTGTATAGAAATATTCTTATTGTATGCAAAATTCTCTGCAGCGACCCTCTTGAGAGGCCAAGTTGTGTCGAACGTCTCCTGGTTGATGTTTCTCCATCTTCCCGAATACTCTCCTGTACCCGTTCAATATTGTCATCCGTGTGCACCGTTCGTCGTCTGCCGGCACCAGGAAGGTCCCTTACTGCCCCTTGTTCTCGAAAATTTGCAACCAGACGGCTTATTGTTGACTCTGAGGGTCCAACCCGCACATTAAAATAACGACGATATGGGCGCTGAGTCAAAACAATGGATCGTTGATTTGAGA
Organism: Melolontha melolontha; assembly: GCA_935421215.2. Lineage (NCBI taxonomy): Eukaryota > Metazoa > Arthropoda > Insecta > Coleoptera > Scarabaeidae > Melolontha > Melolontha melolontha. The sequence continues at coordinate 51,121,743 of OW285239.1, forward strand.
AATAAAGTTCAACGATTTTGGCACGTTGTTCAATTGTGTACTGTTCCATTTTAAATTCCCCAAGTCTTCTTTACAAAATACTGAAAACAAAAAAAAAAGATTCTAATAAAAAAGTTATAAGGAATTAAAACCCCTTCGGTCATTTTGGGCCACCCTGTATTATCGCTGATAACATCAAAACGGCTATGCAAAAAATTAATTTTGATGCTTATATTGCAACCTAAATCGCCAAGCTTTTGTAGCACGGTTTGGATAACTTTTCAAATAATTCCTGTAATTTATGGTTTCCTAGAAACTTCCATTGCATTTTTGAAAGCAACTCAAGTTTCCCTTTCAATGGTTGTTATAGTAGTTTTAAAGTGACTGTCCAAAGCAAATCTTCTAATTTGGGGACCAATGAAGATACCCTCCTTAAGTTTTGCATCAGGCAAACCGGGAAATTGACTGCAAAGGTACTTAAAGCAGTTTTGATCCTTATCCAATGCTTTTAAAAATTGCTTCATTATACCTAGTTTGCAATATGCCATTTATATACACTCTGCGGTTGAGTGAACTCTACAAACAAGTTAGCGTACCTACGTTCAGACAAGTTTAAACATGCACAAGCTGCTGTACTTGGGACGTATTTAATGCGATTACGAATACAGGGGCACAAAGCTTGTAAACCGTGGCTAAAACTATAGTTATGTAGGTTTTCCGCATATCTTGGTAATACTTTGTTACTAAATTGGGAAAAGAAAATCTTTACATGATGGAAACAAACGGACTTAGGTTTAGTAATCAGTAAACATGTATAAAACACATGCTTCTATTTAAACCCCAGATACACTATCATCCAGTGTAATTACATTTTATTGTAATCCATTTGTAATTTGTGAGAGCTAATGTTCTTCTTATTAGAACTCGTCAGTACACGACATTCTGGAGACAAACATGACTTCCACTTCCATGAAAACTTCGTGTACTGATGAATTATAATAAGAGCGAAATTCATCTGCACGTTCAGGGATAGATTTGACTTTCACAAATTCATTTTCCATCTATCCTAATAACCAGGAAACTTGATGTCGCTACGTGTGGCGTCCTGCATACTGGTACGAACTTAGTTTGTCGAATTGTAGTAATTAACGTAACACATTAGACGACAATTGCATATAAAATGAAATTTTAATAGTCATTAATTCTCATAGCAGTAAGTTGAAAATCATCTTTTTATTCATATAGTACATATAACATGTACTGCGCTGGGGCGATGTACGAATGTTATGGTTGATGTTGGATCGTGGACCAATGTTTGCAATGATTTCGGTTTCTGGCGGTGATGCTTCAACATCAGTTACTAGAATCGCGACCCCTATGTTGCTTTACCGTATACAGGTTATGAGGCTATATACACTTTACTTTTTAAATTTTCGGTTCGGTAAATGAATAAATGTTCTTTCATATAAATATATATATTTACACTATGTACAGTTATTTTGAATCTACAATGACTTATATTAACATAAACTGCTGTTGAGACTGGTGTCTCTTGTTTAAATATGATTGTTTGATGTTACGAAGATTGTGTATCGTGTTGTTGGTATGCGACTGTGAATGATACTGATGTGTTAAGACTGTGTGTCTTGTACTAATTTTTATTTGAGATTTATCTGTTCTGTATTACAAGTAGGTAAAAATACCACTACTCCTACACTATTACAAATTAAAAGCGTGTTGGTTGACAAATGTGTTGTTTGACGTTATAATGGGAAATTTTGTGTTTTTTAAATTATTGGAATTATACCTATAAGCAATAATAACAAAGGTTTACGATAATGTCTTAAAGATCTAATCTTAACTAGTAAATAATAAAATGTCATTAATTAGGAAATAGTAGATGTCGTAAACCTAAATATGCATTTCTGGCTGGCCCTTTATTAGAGTAATAAAGTTTGCTATATATATCTAAAAAAAAGAGATCTTGCTAATGAATATCCAATTTAAAGCCTTTCTTCACTAATGGATTTTTTATGGTACATATCGTGATTATACATATCTTCTTAAAAATGGGAGGCATTAAGGGTCTATCCAAATCGTTCACCATATGCAATAAACAAAAGGTCTGTGTATAGAGTAATAATATAATTTGGCAAAAAATGTCGATTATTTATAATCCTATGTAACAAATAGATTTGCAGGTGTACAGTATATTGCTTTCTTAGAATTTAAAGAAAGCTTTACAACTTGCATGTGCTAATAAAAATATATTAAGGAGTGGTCTACAATCGAAAATGAACGTTAAATATTTACAAAATTGGAAATGTTTGCATTTGAACTCTATATCCTAAATCTACTTATATTTAAAAATTAGAAATGTCTGAAGTTAAAATATTATGAAAGGATATTATTTGTATCCTGAACATTCCGTATCTGTTAATAATTAATAGTAAAAAATTGTAAAAATGAACAAACAAGAATAACGAAACACATAAGACATATATACATACAAGCAGATAAATAATTTAATTTACAGTATTTCACAAGAACTTATATTCGAAAAATTCTTGTATCTGTAGAAAGAATTTTGAATGAGCGTATTACATAATTGTTTCTTTAAGTGCTTTAGTGCCAATTCCTTCATATGAAATGGCAATTAATTGTAATTTTTCATTATTCTGTTTCATAAACCTGTTTGCATAATCTTATTCCAAATATACTTTTAACGCAGGACTTCTGAAGAATGAGAATCATCTGAGGATACTACTTAAAACACTATTTCGTACTTAAGGCGAGAATGTGATATTCTATATTAATAAATATAAAAAAATAATATCATATCCAAAATAACAGAATGACACCATACACGTCTATTACAAAACTATTTCTCGTTCTATAACAAATTATACACTACTACAAAAGGTTTAGCGATGGGAAAAACTAATTCATCCTAATATTAGATTTACGATGGAAATCGAAATAAATAACTCCGATAACTTTTTTGACTTGAGCATAATAAAATTCAACTATACACTTGAATTTTCAATTTATCATAAACCCACATACAATGATTCTAGAAAAAACAACAAATAAAGCTACCCTAATCAACACAAACTAACGGCATTTCATAACATGTTACACTGGCTAACTATACCCCTCAACACGAAAAATGTCGAAAGAGAATTAAATTTAATTAAACAAATAGCAGTGAATAACAATTTTGCCCCAGTGATATTAGACAACATGTTGATGAAGAAACTTATAACAAAGAACAAAAACTATACAGATCTATGACTTATCTAGGTTTTAGCTCGAAGAAAATCAGCACACTGGTAAAAAATAAACTAAACATAAATGTTTTATTTACAACTAATAATACCGTAGGTAATATGTATTATCAAAAATAATAAAGGAAGAACAGAAAAAGGCGAAAAATCCGGTGTCTATGAGCTGAACTGTAGGAGTTGCCAAGAATTCTATGTGGGCCAAACAAGTCGTCCTTTTAACATAAGAATCAAAGAATACATGAGGCCCTTTCATAACAAAAAATTAATGATTCTCAGTATGTAAACAAGACCTTGACCCCAATTTCAAAATTTTGCATACACAGAGTAAAAGTGTTGCACAAGTGCAACCCATTGAAATAGTTTAGAAAAAAGCCATACATTTGTGAAGAGCATGTTCAGTAGTAATATAAGATCTGAAGAAGCTACATCGTAGAGATATAATAAAGTGCAATATATACTGGAAATTAGTATAAGTGTTTTACTTAAATCCCATTTACTTGATATTAAACAACCAATTAGATATATCCAACTCCCCACTTCTAAACTTATTCATTATAATTGAATTGTAATTGACTTAGGTCAATTAGACAGTAATATTACAAATTCAATTAGCACCTAAGTTTAATTAGTATTATATATTTGATACTTGATACTAGAGTGAAACACGTCGTATTTTTATTAATACAATTTTTGGAAAAACTAAGACGTGTTTTATTTCAAGTGTTTTGTGCATTTTATTAAATGGAATTCCTACAAGTAACAACTAACTCTATCACAATATAAAAGTAATTTTAAACTTTAGAATATCTGTAGATATCAGCCACATATTTTCAACATTTTATAATAAATTATTGAACATGGAGTTTCTTGTACCGTTTTTGATGCAAAGAATGGTTTAGCTGCACCACATGTGCTCTAATTATTAAAGGAATATAGAGGAATTATCATTATGTTTCAAATACATTAGCCAATCACAATTTATAAGAACTTCTTGCGATCTGCTGAATATCACTTATCGTATGTGAATATTTAAAATGTTGCACATACAATTCATAAAGTGTTTCTTTGTAGTCGCATGACCAAATTTAAGGCATATAATTCTCTTAAAATGACTAACGTGTGTAGTATTACAGCGCGTAGTTATGTGTGTTAGAAAGAGATAAAGTACAATTTGCGGTTCACACTTGGGCAATAGGCAAAGGAACACTTTATGAGCAGCACGTATGTATATCTTCCCATTCCTCTTGAAAAATGTCTTATGATGTTTACACAAGATCGAAAAGCACTTATGTAGCTGTATATCTTTTCGCTGGATAGCATTTAGATAATGGAAACCTGAAATATTAATCGCTGCATTTAAACAGGAATTTTTTTCAGTATGTAAATATTATTTCAAATAAATTATTATTCAGTATAGATTTATTAATGATTAATTGTGGAACAATCAGGCAAACCCAGTTAAATCCATTATAAACAGCTTCGAGATATGAATTAAAAACGTTTATTTATGAAACTCGTATATTTAACCAAAAAGTAACTTGTGTATTCTATATAGCTTTGTCACTACACATCAAACTACAAATTTCATTTATTTTTTTTTCACTCACACCAGGGTAATTAACAAAAGTAAAATACCTCGTTTTGCTTGAAATATTGGTATTTATTGGCTATTACTAATTACTAGATGCAATACAAAAATTATGAAAATGTTTTATTAATGTTTCTTAACATTTCAATGGAAAAATATAACAAAATAAAATTTTATTCTAAAACGTAAAAAATTATTTTTTGGATATGAAATTTGATTTGATTTTTAAATATATACGCCAGGGTCATCTTCAAGACAGTCACATTCTTCGTTGTCACTGTCTTCGGGCTCATCACCAACTTCAGACAGTATTCTTGTACCAACCCAAATTTTTGTTTTCGTTCCATTTAGCGCCAAATTGTTGTTCCACTAGGTGACGAATAGTTTTTATATTTTTATGCGAAAGATTACGACCTATGTCAATTTCTTCTAACTCCATTGGAATCGCTTTTGCTTTCTTGAGTAAACTTTGTGGTATTTCATTCAAAATAATGAATTTAAAGTTCTGATGACATTGTAGCATCACAGAATTACTTCCTGCATTGTTTGATTTTTTTGTAAGAATATTCGCTTGTAGCCAGATATTCCCTTAACTTTTCTAGACTGTAGCAATCCTTTGATATTGTAGAGCTTCCAGTCATCATCAAGTTGTTTGACATTACCAAATTCAGAATAGATTTCAATATAATTAACTTCCTTTTTTATAGCAGTCGTATTTTTTCGAAGTGTCTTTTCTACTCGCCGAAAAGCTCTGTCGGCAGGTAAAAATCTATGACCCCGGACAGGAAAAGTCAATTGAATTTCTTCAATTCCAGGACGAGATTTCACTTGCTCGAAAGCAAGTAGTAGAGGGCATGAATGATATGTGAATTATCATTGTGTCCCTTACAACCATCACAGAATAATGTTAGCAACTTTATGTTTTCATAATCCAGGTGAGTTAGTGCAGAACCAATTTCGACTGATCCTCTTCCCCTCTTGATTTTCGGTCCATGTGTAAAATGTAGGAGAATTAGAATTCATGCCAACGATACAAAAAACATAGAAGCTTATCTGATGAGAGTAGAAAGCATCTGAAATAGAGGTTAGTGGCAAAGGTTGTACCTGCTGCATGTCAAAGCACAATGTAATTCTATTTGCAGGAGCTTCTATAATTAACTGATAAAAAGCGTTTGCCCTTCTCTTGTGAATTGTAAATTCAACCATAAGCGCATTTTTCTCTGTTGAGTCTCTTTTCGTTTTTCTGTTATTCATAAGGCGAGGACACAACGAGCAACTGTCTACAGCAGGTGAGGTAAATCCAATATTAAATTCGCGACAAAAAGTTATTGAAAACATATAAAAGTTACACTTATATTTTGGTTATTCATACTTTAAGTTATAAATTTTACCTAACTTTGCAATGCTTAAGTTGGCTGGCAAATAAATACGTTGAGATTTTGAACGGTTACAGTGGCTCTCTGCTCCTCTTAGATTTCCAATAAATTCCCGACTGTTGCAGATATTCTATCGCAAGCACGATTTTCTTTGGGTGCTCTTCCTTCGTGATTATTCTTCGCAACAGTTGCAATGCGACCTTCTGAAATACCCGAAACTGTAATAAAAAATTTCTGGCACATTCTAATCGCCTTATTAGCTTTTGTTTTTAAATGGTAAGTGATACTAAGAGAACGATTTTTAGGGTTGTTGCTTCTAGACTGATTCCTTATTACTGAAGAAACACCCAGCATATGACAAAGTTTATAATACCTTGTGTAGTTTTATCAGCAACATTAAAAAAATTCTCGAATGCATTTAATATCGCTCATCTTTACATCATTACACATGAAGCTCTTGCCATTATAATTGTAAGGTGGTTTAAAATTCATTAAACCAACATTTTTATCGTTATACTTTTTCTCCATGCGCAATTTCCGTTTTAGAGATGCTTCTGAAATTTTAGATCAAATTCCCCTACTGTCTGTCAAAGAAAAGAAATTTCGTGGAAAGTGAGGTTAAGATACTTAATGAAAGTTTCGTTCTTGCACAGAAATGCCTACTGATTCCTCCATTTCTTCACTAAAACAGGAACAATGCCGTATCGTTGTCAAAATTTCTGAATACCTGGGACAGTTTAAGACTAACAGAATAAAGCAACACTGTGAAAAACACACTCACAAAAACACTGACAGATACTGGCTTTTTTCAGAGGACCATGTAGATGCCATCTACAGTTGGGACTTATAACACTGCAATCATAGTTCTGATGAAGGTATCTTTAGAAACGGATTTATTCAGTTTTGGTTGAAATGTAAATTTAAAATTATTTTCTTTGGATTTATCCAGTTTTACTTGATTGGTTAGGTTTTAAACCTTAATTTCAACAGGAAATATTGCGGTTTGCTTGATTCTAGGTACTAATGGATTTATCTGACCGCTATTACTAATAGTACATACTTAGTCTATTTTTCATGTAAAATGGATTTAACCGGTTTTGCTTGATTGTTCCTTAATTGTATTGAGGAAATTGCATCTGTTATTTATTCAATTTAAAGCGCTCGATCTTTAAAACTTAAAAATCTTTGAATTTTACGATGGTTGTTTAAGGAAAATGTATTTTAAATAATCGGTATTTTTTTAATAAAATTAAAAGCCGCGTTTCTTTGATTGAGGTTCTGGTGTACTAAAATTCATTAATTATATAAAAATAGGTCGCTCAATTTATAGTTAAAAATACTATGATGCGTTTTTGGGTTAATGACTCTATTATGATCAGCGAAAAGCTAAATTCCTCCATCTGCGCGCGATATCTTCCTTCGTATTTAATCATGCGGGTGACAGTTTCTCTTAGGAAAAAATGTATATGCGACCTACTGAAATAAAATGTTTACAAATTTAAAAAAACCCATGTATAATTAAAATTAATTCTAAGGCAATTCTGCGCGTTCTAATAAGTAATTTATTATTCCTGAAAAATAAATGTTAATTAAAAATATTATATGGTAACAGTTTGATTCATTCAAATTAAGAATTTAGTTAAAATTCTATTATTTTAGAACACAAACCGAAAGTTAATATTGTAATAATTCACTAATTTATAATATCTTAGAATATACAAGACTTTTGATGCACCCGTATATAAATATTGGATTATGTAATTCTTTGATCAACTTACTATAATTCTTCCATTTTTTACTAAATAATTAATTAAATTAATACTATTGGTTTTAAGTAAGAAATTATATTGGAATTGTTTATATTTTGTATTTAATAAAACTAACATTATTGAAATGTTATATGGAAACACAATACATAAATTAAATATAATGTACAGTACCTGACAAAATTAATACCTCTCATATGTGTTAGCGAAAGCAAAGTCGTTTTGATATAAACTCCTTTTATATAAAAACGACTTTGCTTTCGCTAACACCCGCAGTTTTTATATCAGATAGAAATCCTTACCTGCATATATATTCATACTTACATATACTTATATCTACTCCGTCTTTCAGGAAAATTGAAATAAATAAATATTCGCAAGTCAACTTATTATATATATATATATATATATATATATATATATATATATATATATATATATATATAAGGTAAACTTAATAAGTCGGCGATTAAAGGTCTGGTTTACTTCAAAGTATATATATTTAAAACAACCCTACATGTTTCGGCAATGATGCCTTTATCAAGGATATAAAATATAAATGACAGAATACAAATGTCAAATAATTGAGTTGCTATGGTTTAAATTATTCAAAGATACATTCTAATTGAATAATAATAAATTATGCTTTAGTATTCCAAAAACAGATAGCAAGGTGTGAACATATGTGTTGTTCGCTGCTAGCAGCTTGTGTCTCTTTCTGGGTATGAACTTGTGTGTTGGTTGCTGCTGGTAGAAAGAGACACAAGCTTCTAGCAGCGAACAACACATATGTTCACACCTTGCTATCTGTTTTTGGAATACTAAGGCATAATTTATTATTATTCAATTGGAATGTATTTTTGAATAATTTAAACCATAGCAACTCAATTATTTGACATTTGTATTCTGTCATTTATATTTTATATCCTTGATGAAGACATCATTGCCGAAACATGTAGGGTTGTTTTAAATATATATATTTTGAAGTAAACCAGACCTTTAATCGCCGCCTGATTGCATTTACCATATCATACCAAGGTCACGAAAATATTATATATATATAATTAATACATTATGCTTTGCAATTAGATATAATACATTAATCATTAAATATGATTTATAGTTAATATGCGATAAAATTGTTATTCCTATTTTATGGACATACCTAAACTCGTTCCAAGAAATAAAATTAACTAATTACCTAAAAAATATACATAAACTTGTCCTCGAGAATAGTAGGCTCACAAAAATAGCTTCATGAATTCGTCCCCGACTTTATCACAGTCTGAATCACCCATATACTTATTTAAAATCTATAGATAACATATTTATTTATGCACGAAATGAAAAACTCAGTAAGTGCCACAAAACATATTTTATTAATTAAGAATTAATAGAAATGCCGGCTTGTGTTTTATACAAGCACTAATACATATTAAGATTTACATTTAACGTTTATAAAAATAAGCTATACATTTAACAAGATCAAATCTCGAAACAGATCCATTTTTATACACATCGCTTTTTCTAGTAACGCACTGCTTATGTCTACACACGACTGGATCTCGTATTCTTGCACATTCAAATAAACTTTGAATTTTTATGTACGTCTCTGTTTGAAACTGCTTCAAAATTTCAATAAAATGAAAAATTGATGGATGCGCAGAATAAAAACTGGCATTACATTTAGCGTGGATAGATTCGAAAGCGTTTGTGCTTCTTTCTATGCTATCGCTGAGTTCTACTAACAAACTAGGTGGAAAAACGGCTTCTGAAATATAATTGTCAACCAAATAATCGGAAAAGCGTGATAAACGTTCATCTTGAGGTTGTATTTCCGAAAAATCAAAAGCCCGAAAAGTTGTATATCGATGTTTTCTACCATTAAGTGTATAAATACGATAATATAGAGAAAACGTCTTATATCCAATTGTACATTCATGCTAGATCCATAACGACACGTGATATATATGTTGCCGGCAAGATTTCAATTATAAGATTATAAGATATCAACTATAAAAAGCTCAATAATGAAGCAATTAATTGCTTCGACTGTTTACAGAAATCTTTCGGCATTATATCCAAATGACGAAATGAGATAGTAATCACGATGTAGTCCTAAAAGGAACTGTTTTTAAACAATCAAAATAAACGGAAAAAATGAACACAAAACTAGGCTTATTTGACAGATATGTTATCTTTCAACAACGTAAGTAACTATTACCCTGTCAAAAATATATACGAGACACGTTTTGTATTGAAACGGAAATTATTTGTTTATTGGCCATAAATGTCTATATTGTCATCAATTTATAAAATTTTATATTTAAATTAACGAAATAAAAACTTTCTAATATAGTTCAACAAACTTTTTTAGTTTCTCTAATAAAGTTATGACAGCATGTAAACGTCATCGTCAATGACGTATAATTGGATTTAACACGTTTTTTCTATACATATCTATTAAAACGTATGCATCGATACATAACGCATTCCTATTTTGCATTGTAGACTTCAACATACAGATACGTATTTTCGACCTACCTTACCCGCTAGAACGAGTAATGCAAATACAATGGGATTTCGCCTAGTACTTCAAGAGGATTGCTAAAGACTACACTTTCTTACGTTTATGTTTAGCTCAGGTTCTAATATATTACCTCTGATGATGCGTCGGCAACTTGTATTATATATAGAGTCGGCAAGGAGGGGCAAGTTCCAATATTTCTCACTGCGATATCTGAACTAGCAGTATCGTAATTGAGAAAACCTACGACGACATTCGTCAAATGAACCCGGAAGAAATGGCCGGAGAAGGAGTAGATTTTAACACTATTTACATTACTAACCTGGCGCTGAGGCCCAACTTCAGAAGAAGATGAACCGATCAGCAACTAAGAGACGCTGAAACCATAATTCAAGAAACCACTGAGGAAGAAAACATCCAACATCTTCTGCGCAATCAATCCCAAATATTCATGGTAGATCGCGACAATCCGACAGCAACACTGGAAATTAACATACATCACACAGAAGAAACAAGCTCTATAAAACCGACAAAAAGCCAACCGGAACAGTAAAATGAAAACATAATCACCGACGCATTCACAAACCAGAAAAAAAATGCGAAAAAACAGAAAACAGAACACGCAAGCAAACCGATAGAAACAAAAAATTCATACGACGCCCTCGATACCAAAACCGAGGAAAAAATGGAAGAAGAAACCTCCGAATTCACTCCACAACCGTCAACATCAAACAGTACACCCACGGTAAGTGACAAAACAAACATCACACATAACACAAAAACTGAAACACGAAAACCACACAAAATCGCACCAATAATTATAACTGAAAAAGACAAATGGGCACATATACGATACATACTCAAAACACACAGCATTAACACAGTACAAAATAAGCTTGTGAAACCAGGCACACACATCGAACCGACAACTGACGAAGACTACCGAAAACTTAAACACTTACTCGACAAAGAACAAATACAATTTTACACTTTTCAATTGAGAAGCGAAAAGACACTAAAGGTAGTTATGCGTGGCATTCCTACCTTTATCACCGAAACTGACATTACAGACGACTTGACTGACAAAAGCTACCCGACATTAGAAATTAAAAGAATGAACGGCAACCACGGGGCATACCGGCACCACTAATATTAATCGAACTAACGAGACAGTACACATCTATTTACAACATACACGACTGCGGCGAACTCGCAATTAAAATCGAACAATTAAACAAACGGACAGACATTATACAATGCCACAAATGCCAGACTTTCGGACATCACCAAAAAAACTGTAGTGTAAACTACAAATGTATGAAATGCGGAGACGAACACCCGACACACTTATGTATAAAGACGAAAACAACCCCACCAAAGTGTGCAAACTGCGGTGGTCCTCACCTATCCACATTCATAAACTGTCCTAACAATCCAAACAATCCTGCAAACAAAACCACACCTAAACCTAAATACATACCAGCACCACCCCCAACAACTAATCCCTGGACTCCAAAACAAAAAAAACACTACACTTAACACAGTTGACGAATTAGCACTTGCCCTAGGCAATATGCTAATAACACTACACTCGACAAACGCAACAAAAGAACAGATACAATACTTCGTAACGCAAACACAGACAATAATAACACTCTATACTAAACACATAATACACACATAACTGAAACGCAAAAAAAAAAAAAAAAGAATGCGATCATGACCAGCAAACGAACACATATAACTTAAACGCAAAAAGGCGACTGACACACAGACTAGACACACACAACACAGGACTGCACAAAAAAAAACACAACACACGATTATTTATTAATCAGACACAAACACGTCACAACCCTGGGAGATACGAAACAACGGAGTGGAAATGGAGGCAACTTCGACCACGAAACAAAATTCAACGACTCATACAGGGGCAAGTTTCAGTGCAGTGCGGAGGAACAACGTGGAGGGTCCTAGCGGCCGTATCAAGGCGAGCGTTCACTAAGGTTTACGTATTCCCATCATTTATGTTCGTGATTTTCATGAGCGAGCATAGGCAATGCGGACGCATGAATGTATACACATAAAATAATGAGAAAAAATATATTATATAACGTGCTGAAACACTTACTGTTTTAAAAAGCTTCCATGAAATCACAAACTGGGTGGCATCTATTAAATATTTGAATCATTAAATATTTTTCCACACTTGTTTGAGTCAAATGAGTACGGCGTGCGGAATAAATATTTTTCAATTATGAAAGCGACCGTTCCACATCGAGTGATGTTATATTTGCAAATTTAAAGTAATCCTTGTGACAACTTAATGGATCTTTCGACGCACCTTCATAAATTTGTCTTAGTATGAGAAAATCTGAATTCTTATCAATAACACTTTCAAATTTTCGTATTACACATTAATTTTTTTCGCCTTCCGCCGCACATAGATGTGAGTGAACATCATCCACAATTTTAACAGAATCCACAAACGATATCGAATTATTTTGTAATTTTTCAATTTCCTCCGCAGGTCCATAGTAGTTCTTGCGTATAGTTTCTAAATCACTTTTTACCTGACTATCTTAAAATATTTTTCGGCTCTTCGTGATAGCTATGGCGTATCTTGGATCGAATTGTAAAACTACCTTCTATATATCATCAATATGTTCGCAGTAGTAAAACGCAGCTTCCAACCATGTTCCCCTACGCGTAGTAATCGGCTGTGATGGTTCAGGCCCTTTGGAACACAGTTCGTGAATTTTTTTTGTACGTTTTGGGGACTCTAGGAACACTGCCTTCGTATGTGCTATTAAGGCGTTTACTCGTGGACAACAGTTAAGTATTAATTGGGCCAGAAGGTTTAAAGCATGGATTTTATATGTTACATGTAACAGATTGCCACTCTCTTCTTTGAGAGATCGGCCTAAGGAAAGCATGTTAGCGGCACCGTCACTCACAAGCATTAAAATTTGGTTTGTTGAAACTTGAAATTTGTTCAATGCGCTCAACATCACTTTTAAAATTTCATCGCTAGTACATTTTGCAATTCTTTTGGAAGCAAGTAAGATAGAGGATGACGGTTCAAATTCTTCCATTAAATCTATCTCCTAGATTTCAGTCGGATCCTAGGGACGTCCTCCAAATTATCGTGTGTGGGAAGATTAATGTTATTGGAAATCTTATCCCGTTCATTCTATGCTGCAGCGACATGTCTGATATCCGGCGGAGCAGTGTTAGAAGGAATCGGTAACCAGAGACTGCGAGTGGATCTAGCAGTACCGGTGACAATCCTCATTGTATCATTAAGTTGAATATCTACTAGCTTAGCCTGAGAGCTTCGATACCAGACAATAGCACAGTATGCCGTTTGCAAAGTCTTCCAATTCGCTCCCCATGAATTGCTGGCAAGTTTGTAACGTGTGTCTGTAAATGTTTGCATGCCAATTATGTTGGTAACATGGATTTTATTTTTCTACAGTTGTTGGCAATATTCATAATAAAGACTAAGGTTATGTTCATGTGAATTTGTTAACTGAGTATGCAATAAATGCTTTATTTAACCCTGCTGTTAGATTAAGCCCATTTGGTTCAATATTTTGCTTGTTAGCTTTATAACTTCTAAACGGTATTATATATTGCATTTAGAGTTCAGCTCACGTGCTCTCTCATTAACATTATTTTATATCCATAATTTCAAGTGTCTGACATTAAGCCGGACCGAAAGAAATTAAAATTTACTTATCTTGGATTGGGGACCATTTGGTACAGTTTTTATTTTTATTTGATTGAAATCAAAACACAAAGCTTTTTCTACAACAAATTTGATTTTATTGATAGTTTTTTTCAGTACATGCTGAACAAATTATTTTTCTCTGGGTTTTGCAGATAAACTTGCCACAAATGTAGCATTTGATGTCTGACAGGCGCCTTCAATAAGTCTTCATCAACGTCGGTCCATCTGTCACTAAATTTTACTCTGTCGTAATTGTTAGTATTTTCGATAATGATTCTTTCTATTGGAGGCGGAAAGAAACACAAAAATACTGACGTCATATCACTGCATCTAGATACTGCAAATCTAGTTGGTGCTGGTTGTGCTGAGATTATATTCTCAACAGCAGTTCTAACGGGTTGAGGTAATGGCGTGGCACTCCATACCATTTTCTTTTTAGTAATATACAAGGGATTCACAGAGCTAATTACAGCCACATCTGGTTCACTTTCTGTTTCAAAATCACTTGTTTCATTATTTTCTAAATTACAGTCAATATTCGAATCTGAAATATCAAAGTCACTTTCTGAATTGAGCACTTCACGAATATCATCTTCGTTCAAGTAACGTTGTTTTGCCATTTCGTTATACAGTATGGAAAAAGCGTGTGGATATTTAGAAAGCAAAACACAAACTGAACAAGGCAGTGTAAATTGGCGTGTAAAATGTGTTTTCATAGCAAAATGTAAAAAGGGGCATCCCACAACTAAATTTATACTTATAAGTTGTATTGTGATTATGATGGAGGATGCCACATGGCGGGACACACAATAATATTAATTAAATATATTAACGAGGTGTTCAATCAAATTACTTTTACTGAAACATGTAGAATGGACGAAATGGGCTTTTAATCTAGGATTAGGTACTGATGAGAATTTATTTTTACAAAAACTGTTTAAAATGTGCACCATTATTTTGTAAACACAAGTTTACTCGTCATTTCATACTTCCAAATTCAAAAGTTCTTCCTGAGTGATGTTTTCAATTTCATGTCTAACTACGTGCTTAAGTTCCTCTTATGTAGCACTTTTGTGCAACTAGTTCTAGTAATACCTGCAAAAAGCACGCAAAGGACTTGCATTTCTTTAAATATTTAACCTATATACCCGACTGCTGATAACTTCCGTAATGATTTTTGTGGACTTTGATTCATTCGTTCTCGAAGATCATTAACAAGGTTCCGTTAATACTGTTGGTCGTCCAGTTGATTTACCTTAGCAAATACAGTTTTTTGTCTTAAATCGCTTTACAATTTCACGTTTGTGGTGACCAAAAACTAATTTACATTTTCGTGAGGAAATGCTTCCACAAATTGTTCAAAATAAGACCGCAAATTATATGACCACATATACAGGGCAATCCAAATTAAGTGTTCACCATTGGTAACTTTGTTATTATTAAAGATACAAGATTGTTTAAATTAGCAAACTAGTAGTACTTTTAACGCTCTTTAAGATGGAAGAATTAAAAAAAACAAATGAGCAGCGCGTTTTCGAGTTTTCCCGAAAAATATGTTTTTTTCAAATGGAAACCCCTGTATATTATATCATTTTCTGTTAGAAATTCAATTTTTAAACAAAAAATCTTATAAGAACTTTTTTACTGGGATTAAAAACACTTGAGTTATAATGTATAAACAAAAACAGCTAAATAATTTTTATAAACTTTATTTTATACATAAACATATCATTAAAAGAAAATAAAAATCACTGATTTTTTCATAGAAGATGTTCAAAAATATCACCTTGTTGTTCAATACATTTTTGAACACGTTTCTGAACTTGTCGAACTGCTTTTAGTATGGTCCTACCATCTATTTGGTTTATCTTTTCACTAACTGCAATTTTTAGGGCGTTTACGTTTTCGTACCTTTGCTTATAAATCTCTGTCTTTAAATAACTCCATAAAAAAAATCAAGCAGTGTTAAATCTGGCGATCGGGGAGGCCACTGAATAGGACCATTTGTTCCTATCCATGAATTGTTAAAAATAGTATTTAAAATTTGATGAGTACCTCTGTAGTTGTGCGCAGATGCGCCATCCTGCTGAAAATACAGATTCTGTCTACTTATGAGATCAATATCGTCTAAGAAATTATTCAAAATTTCAGTCAAAAATTCTATGTACCTTTCACCAGTTAGAGTGTCCTCATAAAAGAAAGGACCAACAATCCTCGAACCAATTAAACCGCACCAAACATTAAAACTGTAACGGACTTGCGGGCGTCTTGGATGTACTAAAAGAAGATTTTCCTTTGACCAGTAATGATGATTTTTTGTATTGTACATTCCAGAATTTGAGAAATTTGATTCATCGGTCCATAAAATATAACGAAAGTTGTTTACATTTTGGCGACAAAAGTTAAGATACCAGTGGCAAAAAACATTCTTCTCTCTGGATCCCCTGGCAAGAAAACTTGAACTGGTTTGTACTTATAAGGAATGAATTTGTGTTTCTTCAGAATCCTATGCACAGTACCGTGACTCAAATCAGATTCCTTGATAATATCTAGTATGGAATTCTCACGGTTGGCCTCAAAATATGCAAGAACTAGAATTTCCGTGGCCTCGCTTATTATAAAAGTCCTTCTTGTTCTTGTTCTGGCAAAAACACTCTCATTGCCTCTAAATTTTCGGTACAGTCTCAGAAAAAATTGCTCATTTGGTTGTGTTCGGAGTGGATATAATTCAGCGTAGTGTTCTTTTGCCCTCCTAGAGGATTTTCTGCACACTAAATAAGATTCTAACATATCACACTTTTCTGCATTGCTAAAAATCATTTTTTTTGTCAAATTAATAACTAGCAAAATGAAATTTATGAGTGAAAGACTAATAAAACTGTAGTAATATTTGACGTTTACTAGAAAGAATTAACGTCGTTATCATAGAAACATAGAAATGCACTTGACTTAGCTGTTTTTTTTTATTCACTATAACTCAAGTATTTTTAATCCCAGTAAAAAATTTCTTATAAAATTTTTTGTTTAAAAATTGAATTTCTGACAGAAAATGATATAATTTCCATTTGAAAAAAACATATTTTTCGGGAAAACTCGAAAACGCGCTGCTCTTTTTTTTTTAATTCTTCCATCTTAAAGAGCGTTAAAAGTACTACTAGTTTGCTAATTTAAACAATCTTGTATCTTTAATAATAACAAAGTTACCAATGGTGAACACTTAATTTGGATTGCCCTGTATACCATCGTGATTTCGAGATGCACTCCGAAAGTGAGCCATAAGAATATATGCATCATGTTCAGTCGTAAACATTTTAATAGATATTAAAAAATCGATGCCAAATAATACACAAAACCAACGTTAATTAGCTCTGTTAAAATTGACATAAGCGACAATGTAGCCACTACAAGTTGAGAAATTTGCGGGCGTTCCAACATAATTAGCGTACGATCATTTACAGACACAATGTATAATATGTTATACGGTTCTTCACGTTTTGACTGGTTTTATAGACGTGCTGCTTGAACGTCAGAGACCGGTCTAACGCCCAGATATTTAAGTGATTTTGTAAAAGACTAACATTTAAAAAACTAACATTTGTAAAATACTTAACATTTAAAGAAACTGATAAGAAAAGTGTAATTAATCTCGTCAGTAAAGAATTCATCAATTTCAGTACTAAATAGACTCACTAAAAATCCATAGATACAATTTGCTTGGTATAATTACGTATGTAAAGTGTGATATAATAATAAACATTGCAATTAAGACGCTAGTCGCGAAAGGTACTCGTATTTACAAATCATATTATCATATTACGCAGTTCAGGGAAATACTAAATCAAGTGAAAGCAAACCAAAGTAAGTATTTCCTAGTACAGAACTGGCAGATTTGTACTTAATAGACATCGAACACAATCTTTGTTAAATAAATTAAAGATTCGTACGTAATTAAGATTATGAATGGAACAAATTCAAGATTTAATTAAATACAATATTAAAGATAGAAATTTAAAGAGAACTTCTTGAAAAAGTCAACTTGATATGCAATTTGTAAAAAACAAGCTTCTTGTTACAAATATTTTTTTTGGGAATGTAAATGTGTAAACAAGTTTTTAAATCGACACATATTACGGGAAAGGTTTAAAGAAACACACGATTAATAAATCTCTGGGATATATTTCGTTTGAACCACGGTCTCTCGTAATGTTTAAATCCGATGTACCGTTTGAGCCACCAAGTGACAAAGTAGACCATTTGATCATTTACAGAGGGATGAAGCTTAATTAAATAGAATTATACATTTTATAGGGTATTTCAAAACGATTTTTTCGAATAGTCAAATTTATTCTAATGATAACCATTTATATATTTCCTTGTTATTTAAAATAGCTCAAATTTCCAAAATTTACAAAACCATTGAAATATTTCCGTACAATCCCCTTCCCAGACGATAATAAAGATGTAGATCTCGGTTTCCGGGTTGGAACCGCGTCGAGTTAGGCGTACTTGCCAACGTTTCGTCTACTGTTTCAAGGGACATCTTCAGGGCTGTACGTAGATGTTCGTCGTTTCGCAGTAGCTTGAAGAATGCTATGACAGAGACTTGTATGGGTCGTTGAATTTTGTTTCGTGGTCGAAGATCGCCTCCATTTCCACTACATTGTTTCGTATCTCCCAGGGTTGTGATGTGTTTGAGTCTGATTGATAATCGTGCGTTGTTGTGTTTTTTGTGCGGTCCTGTGTTTTGTGTGTGCAGTCTGTGTGTCAGTCGCGTTTTTGCGTTTAAGTCATGTTTCATATACGTATTCGGTTTACGTCGACAAGTAGTGAAGACACGATAATACAGTTTTTTATAGATACGGTGGTTACCGACTATAAGGAACACCCAGCTAGTTCTGCGATTATTATATAGACAGCGCTGAATATTCCTTCACGCTCTGTCTTAATAATATCTGCGAGATAGCAAGGTAGTTATGTTTTGTTGAATGTGTCTCTTCTCCAACAGGGGCGTATTGATAATCATGTAGAAATGTGAAATACGTATCTACGTCTTTGGAGAAGATACATTCAAAAATACATATGAACTTGTATTGTGTTCTTCACACCCCATTTTCAATAATATTATATATTATTAAAAATACTTTTGTATTATACAAAATTGGTAGGTTATACCTACTCAAGTATGTTTCAAATTATGTTGTTAAATACTAGTTACAGTAATTTTAATGCCAATTCAGTGTAATAAAAACCGTTTTAGATAAAAGATAAAAGTGTTCTTTTGTTTAACTTACATGAGCAAGCTTACCTTCATAATACAATAAAGTAACATATTTACAGGTATGTATGTACGTAAGTAAGCTATTCCCAATACATTACAACATAACACATTCAATACTTTTATTGCTCATTGCATAGAAAATATGCACTAAAATTTATATGCTGTCGTAAAGAAAATATCTATGATACGGTGCAGTCTAAATAACCTACAAAACGGAATGAAGACATCATTATTTTCCTATACAGAAATTTTTTAGTCACGTGTTGTTTAATTAGTTTTTATTTTATTCTCACGACAGTATTACATAATTATGACCAAGTCGTAGTTGGATAGTGTCGTTAATTAAATAAGTTTAGTATACTTTAGATGACATTGGCAATCAATTTAAAACACAAACAAATTAAATTAAAGTTGGAACTATATTTTATTTGCTTTAAATTTGAATTTTACTTTATCATCTCCTTATTTGTTTTATCGTTAATAGACTTTGCCGAAAATTGCATTTATCGGCTTAAGAGGTGATATTGATACATTCTATTTTATTATAGAAAAAAGTAAAGTTCAACACATAAACATATTTTATTATTAAGCATTTTATCTTTCTATCGCATATATTACAACGAACGCCTAAAATATTTCCAAAAAAATTATTTTCTTAAACATTGTAAATAAGTTCTCTACAACCATTCACCACATTTCCAACTTTTATTTAATTCAGTGGAGGTTTACGGAACCAAACCTACTAAATAAACTTAATCCTTCAGTAATTTGAAGCTGAAATTATGAATGCTTACTTAGGACAATGGGTGATTTGCCTTGGCTTCAGTAGAAATTACACTCGCAACGTTGTTGGTCTTTTGTATATTTTAATGTGCATTATTTTTAGCACTGATTAGCAAGATTCCTTTATGGTTATTGTAATAATAAAACAAGTCGACGTTTGAATACTAAATTACGTAATCCAATAACTTTTGTACGATGTACTATGTATTTAGTAAATAAATTCAATGAATTTTTTGGAAATGTATTACTTACTGTTATTAAGTAAATATATATAAAATAATATTAATAATATTAAAAAAAAAGTACAAGAAATTATAGAAAATACATCATTAAATATACAAACATTCAGAAAGATAGCTGCACGATACGCAATTTAGACACTGAAATCATAGATCATATTATTGCGTGATGTAAAAGACCAGCACGAACATAATATACTAGTATACATAATAATGCAGCTAAAATACTACACCTTATATAGCACGAAAATGCAATCTTATTGATGACATATCTACACCTTACTACAAATATACACCTACAACAGTTCTTGAAAACTAGAGATACAAACTCTATTGGGAAATGACTATACATCCCGACAAACAAATTTCAGCAAAAACACCAGACATCCTTCTTCAAGGTAAAGTGGAACACATCGCATATTTAATATACATAGCTGTACCAGCAGACAATAACGTTAACAGCAAACACTCAAACAAAATTAGAAAATACATACCAATGTATACAGGAACAGTGTATCTGCTAAAAGAAAAACATATATACGAGGGTATATCAAAATATATCGAGACTGGTGCTAGAAATTGTTTCACAACTAGAATTTTATAATACTAAGAAGAGAACATGAAACATGGCATCTCTAATATTCTTATCCTCAAGTAAGCTTTAATTTAATTTTTTAACGTTTAACGTTTATTAAAAATTAATTACTGAATTGTCAATGTTTGACGCAGCTATCTAAAGAATGAGAGTGGAGCAAAAATATGCAATAAAATTCTGTATTCGGTTGGGTAAACCTGAAACTTTTGAAATGATTAAAACTGCTTACCAAGCTGATAGTTTATCACGATGTAGAGTATTTGAGTGGCATAAGAAATTCAGAGACGGTTGTAAATCGATGGAAGATGAACCGACGCGGGCGATCACCAACTGCACGGATTGATTCAAAAGTTGTAGAAATTAACGACTTGATCCAAAATGATCGTCGGATTGGCATATATCGAATTTTTGACATTGTTAATTTGTCTTATAGTTCCACTCAAAAAATTATTCACGAAGATTTAGGGTACCGAAAAGTCGCGGCAAAATGGATTCTGAAAGTGATGACCGATGAAAAAAAGCCAATCGAGTGAAACTTTTTCGGCAATGGAAAAGGTAACTGCAACATAATACGCAGTTTTTAAACAATGTAGTTAGATGTAACAAGAGTTGGTTTTATCATTACGATCCTAAATTAAAGTCTCAAAGTATGCAATGGAAGGAAAAGGGCAGTCTAAGACCGTAGATTGCGAAAACTGTGAAAAGCGCCGGTGAAGTGATGCACTTACTTTTTTTTTTGTTAAACGAGAAGTTATTTGTTATCACATTATCCTAGAGAACATACAGTAATTGGAGAGTACTGTTCTAATGTGCTTCGAGGAACACTAAAGGCAAAATTTAAAAAAAACTCGCATTATCAAGACATCGGTTGTATTCTGAATCACGACAATACTTCTGCCCACAGATCAGCGATTTGTCAACGAACACTTGAAGAATTGGGGGTGGAAATTATGGTTCACCCTCCCTACTCACCTGACCTTGCACCATGGGACTAACATTTGTTTCCTAAAGTCAAAGAAGGATTTAGAGTTCGAAAATTTGAGTCGGTTTAGACTTTCAAGGAATGTTTTTTCAGATGTTTATTACAAGTGGACGGAACGATGGGGCAAGTGTATCACACAGAATGAAGAGTACTTTGAAGGATAGTTGTTCAAGTTTTCTAAATAAATGTTTCATTTTTGTACTACAGCACCAGTCTCGTTATTAAATCATTAGAATTACCATCCAAAGTTCACGAATTAATACCAGGGTATAAGCTCGGTGGTAAGCTATTTATGTTGCTGTGTATAAAATCAATAATATTTTATACATATAGTACAGTCGCTAAATATTTATAAATATAATATACTTGTATCGCTGATTAAACACTTCGCTGCAGACTTCTATATTATCTGAAATCATACACCAAGAATAAAAACAATAACAATAAATTACATAATAGAACTTGTAGTAAATACCGTTCTTTGGTATATAGCTACACAGCAACATCAATCGCTTACCCACGAGCTTATACCACGAGCTTATGCGAGCTTATGCCCACAGATTTGTGGGTAGGGCGAAATGTTTCCCGGCAAGGCTGAAAATGAGCAAGTTAGCTCGACTCTATAATAATAATATTTTATTTATAGCTCAACAGATACAAATCCAAGAGAACATTAAACTGAAGAAAATACACTAAATTAAACAATATAATAAGTAATAATAAATATGTAAAAATTATAACAATTCAACAGATATATATGAGGTGCTACCCAGAAATTCCCAGAATTTTAATGTGGCGCGCGAAAGGATGGATCCAGCTCTATAGCGCTAAATGATGATGGTGTGAGTTAGAGTAAAATTACTTTCGGATGAGACTGAAGATGCGCGAGCGATGACGTTACAAAAATACTGAACACCTTAAAAACATTGAGCAGTCTTGACAATATAGGCGGCAGTTTTAAATTTAAATAATATTTAGTTATATTAAACCATAATAATTATGTTTTGTTGTCGATTTTAAATAAACTTATTACTTCGCGAAGAATAAAATAATTATTAAATCAATTGGTATTATGTAACAAATTTTTTATAAATTGTATTTTACAATGAAATATTTCTTTTTATAGTGCTTTCACATTTAAGTCTTTGTATTTACAAATTATTATTATATTAATCCATATTTTGTAAAATGGTTTTCATTAACCTTAATTTTGTTTTTTCGCATTATAATTTTACTCCAAACCAAAATCTCACTTTAGGGACATTAAAAGAAAATAAATACACAAGCATGTGCCTAGAAAAATTTTTGTATTTAATATATTACAAATAATATTACAAATAGGAAAACTCTCAATGTACGTACAACACCACTACGAACACACCGATCAAATGCCTGGTACCGACTGATAGATAAACGGTTGTAGCTCGTATAGTACACGGATTTATACTACTAGCTGTTTCTCTCATTTATGAGGTGGCTCTCTTTCTAATTACTAAAATTTGTTTCTGCGCCAGTCTCATCCGAAATTGATTTTACTCTACGTCTATACTAAATCAGTCTGTTAAATGATACTTTGCTAACACGGTTTTTGTGTTTATATTTGTTGAGTTATGTTTGAGTTATTCCTATTATCGGGATAAAATAAAAATATTTTAATGAATTTCACTACTTTTTTACTTACAGGTTGGAGTGAAACGATCGTTACTGTGTAAAATAAAAAAAGTAGTGAAATTAATTAAAATTTGTTTTGTTTTATCCTGATAATAGTTAAATGGAATTTCATCAAGTAAAGGCTGAAACAATCCTATATTTGAGTTATTCTGCGACATTACAATGTCTGATGTGAAAGAGCAAATAACGTGAATTAAGTTCTGCTTAAAATTTTGTAAAACGGCAGTGAAAATTCTGCAAATACTTAAACAAGCGCTTGGTGAGGATGCTTTAGGCCAGACGCAAACGTATGAGTGGTACAACCGTTTTAACAATAGACGTGTGTCTGTTGACAGTAATCGGCGTTCCGGTCGTCCGTCAACGGAAAACACGCCACAAAATGTGGCAAGAGTGCGAGATGCTATCCTGCTAAACCGAAGGACAACAGGACATTTATTTATTTATTTATCATAAGGCATTTGTTAGCGTATTCTGTTCGGTGAACTCAACATGCGACGTATTGCTGCGAAATTTGTGCCAAGGCATCGTGCACAAAGAATTTCTCCCAATAATTAATGAATGATTTTATTCCGATGTTCTTCGACGACTAAGTGGCCTGCCAACTGTAGCAATAATCGTGGATCCTTCACCACGATAATGCACCAAACCGCACGTTACATGTTGTGCGTCAGTTTCTAGAATCAAGGAAGACGGCATTACTGTTCCACCATCCCTACACCATTATTTTCTGCGCTGATGGAGTTCGTTTAAATTTTCTTATATATTGGAAAATCAGGACGCCGATAATTCATTGACCGCCGCTTGTTTTCGGGATCATAATGATGAACGCAAGAGTCGTCTTTGGTGGTGATGTTCATGAGAAAATAATTTTCTTCACATTGATACTGGATAAGAAGTTCTTGGAAAATATTTTTCTTTGTTTCACCATGACATCCGTTAATTGTTGCGGAACCCATCTGGCGCAATTTTTTGTTGAAATTTGACGTTTGCAAAATGTACTGAACTATTTCTTAACTAATGCCTAATTGCCGAGGAATTAGTTTTTGCGTAATCCGGCGACATCCTTGAATCAGTGCATTCACTTGTCTTTGATTCCTTTTCTGTGTTAGTGATACTGATCGGCTTGATTGCTTTTCGCAAAACACTTTTATTTCGCCTCTACGACAGAGTTTAGCATGTCGATCCCACTGGCGAATATTTCTCATATCCATACGATTGTTGCTATCAACAGCTTTCAAACGCCTGTAAATTTCGATAGGTGCGCAAATTTCCAGCGTTAAAATTCTATTACGAACGGTTGCTTGGTACGCATCTCAGGGATTGAACTCACGATAAATGATACTGTTCCTCAACGACGGTACACAGGAAAATGAAATTTGCATTCTAAGATGATATACTCGAAATTATCATTTATTAAAGACCTTATATATCAGTGCGCTCTTGTATTATATTTCCTAGATAATACTCATCATTAGAAAACGGACACGCTTACCATCCACTGCAGTGCTGGCGAAAGGCTGTATTTCTAAAATATTTAATTTTATTTATATAATTGGAAAACGAACAGGTGGTGATCTATAAAATTACGAAATACATATTTATTTGTTGAAAAGTTGTATTTATAAAGTTTTTAATTTTATTTATATAATTGGAAAATAAACGGGTGGTGATCTATAAAATTACGAAATACATATGTATTTGTTGAAAAGTTGTATTTTTAAAGTTTTTAATTTTATTTCTATAATTGGAACATTTTTATTTGTTCATTTTGTCGTTCAAGTTGAGTAAAGAAGTATTAATATTGACTAGCAATAGTTTCTCAAGGTTTTCTTCTGTCGATTTTGTTCTCTTTGAATTAAGTACATCCTTATAAATAGACAACGTCCTTTCTACATCGCAACTGGTTATAGGTGCACACAGGAAATATTCTTTTATTTCTTCATATTTAGCCGTTAGATTTTGTGGAATTATCTCCATTCATTGCTGCAATGTAATTAAATCTGGATTTCTATTAAGAATTGCTTCAAACTTTTGCCGCAGGCCACATCCGAAGTCACTTGGAATACTTTTCAAATTATTAACAGCCACATCTAATGTGGTTAATCCGTCATTTAATTTGAGATTTCGATTTTCAAAATAAGTGATTAGTTTTGGCAATTTGCCAAAGTGTTCGTGAAGAAAGTACAACTGATTTTTTAAATTTGGGATTTGTGTGAGCTCCTTGCAGTCACCAATACTTCTAGCATCCTCCTTTAGCAGTGTTACGAAATGTTTTAGACTATCGAAATTCTCAGCATAATAACTAGTAGCTTCCAGCCATGTACCCCATCTAGTTATTACTGGAGTGGGAGGCAGTGACAGAGATGGAAATTTTTCCCTGAAAAGAGCTACTCTCAATGGTGCTTTTCTGAAAACTTTTTTAAAAGCTGATACAAGTCTATCAACTTCCGGAAAAGTGTCTCTGATATATTCACAGATTCTGTGGAGAGCATGTGCTACACAAGTAATATGCAGCATATTAGGATATGTTTTCTTCAATAGTCTGCCCGTTTTTAACATATACGCAGCACTATCACTGACAAATAAAAGTATTCTTTCTTTGTACGTGGCGTCCGAATGAAGCATTTTTTACATATTCTCCTTAATGGTTTCAGCAACTGTTTCCGTATCAACTCTATTTATAACACTTGCTGCTATTACATATGAGTTATAGGGAATAGTTGGATATAGTACACCAGCTACAACATTTACCACACAGCGTCCTAACATATCCACGGTTTCGTCGGCGCTTACCCATATGTATTGATTTAAAAGATGGCTTCTAATACGTTCTACTGTTCTCGTATAGCACCTAGAAACATAATATTTGCGTAAAGTTGATTCATCAGGAACATTTCAACCAGTATATTTTTTCAGAAATATTTTTAAAGTGGGATTGCTAAGTTTATTTAATGGAATATTAGCCGCCATAAAAGTTTTACAGAGTACAGATGTGTTTGCGATCCCAAGTGACGAATTTTTGACGATATTTTACGGATTTTGTAATAAATTTCGGAATCACTGACAATGGACATACAATCAGTATGACCGTCAATCCAACTCGCCATTGTTTTACAATGCCGTTCTCGACATTCTTCCATATCATGTCTGAAAAAGTAACTTAAACAATGCTCTAGATCTAAATAAATGAAAACTAAAAATGTGTGCGTAAGTTATTGAAACAGAACTAAATTCAAAGCACACTTACGTCGAAATAATATGGGAGAAGCAGATTCAATCACACGATATTAAACAGGATCTATCACAAAAATTACGATGTAATTAACAGTTAAAACTATGAAAACAAGAAACTTACTCACAGCACTTTATTTATCTTACGAAATATAAACTAATAAATAAAATACATTATAAAAACCCCGCTTCTATCTACGCTCACGAAAACACTTTAAAAAACACTATATTCTCCGAATACAATAGCTGGCTTGTCTATTGTTATCGCAGCGAGACCAGGTGTCCGAGTAAGTCAAACAAATACTTCATTGAATTATGCCGGGATGTACTGAGCGACGTTATACACAATTCCAATTGCCGATTGCGTTTTGTGGAAATTGCATCCGTTCTCTACTCATCATGCTATCTTCCAGTTATACCTCTTTCTAATTTCTTCACCTGATTTGACTGTTCGAGATATTGAATACGTAAATGTTTCCACTTAATTTAGTTCTTTATTATTTAGTCCAAGAGCGTGTTTAGTTCCTTTCTTCATATGAGCACCGTTCTTCTCTCGCTTGTGTTTATTTTCATGTTTTTATATATCAGATTTTGTATAGTGTCTTTCCACCTTTGAAAATTTTATCATTTTCCTATGCTCTATTGCATACTATGTCATTTTATTCTTAGTTTTATTTAATTCCTCCATCTACATCTCAGATCTTGGGCCTTCAGACTTCTTCCTGTTTCCTACGTTGAAATTAAAGCTCAAGGGGCGCCGTTTTGAGACGATTGAGGACATCCAGATCTAATGGCAGGCATTGTTGAACATGTTAACACGCGAAGCCTTCCGGTATTGCTTCCAGATATGGACAAGTCGCTAGGATCGACGTATTCATGCAAAAAGAGAGTACTTTGAAAGGACGGTAGTGAATAGGTTGTAAGAACAACTTATTGTATTTTCGTAGCACCTTGTATATCGCGGAATAACGTATCTGGGTTCCGCGTAGAATAAGATCTCAATATCCTTCTAATATGTGTCCTAGCACCAGGAAGGCTAAAGTGTAAGCAATACGCGGTGCAAGGAGATTAAGTTTAGATAAAAGACTTATATTGTCTTTTAATTGTCAAAAACAATATAAACGTAACGCTTATATTGTTTTTGACAAGATTTATCGCAAATAAACTGTTGTACTTCTGACACGGTTCATCAATAGAATTCATGCCTTTCCGAGAGATCTGAATTTTGAATGTTCCTCTTATCTAGTTTAATACAGAAATACTTTAGAAACTTTCGTTAAAGTCGTTAACTTGATTCCCATAGACATTGCAAAGCGATACAAGTAATTAACAATAAAAGCAAGAAACAATGCCCCAACAGCAGCCAAATTACTAAAGTCTTTAGCTGTTGCTATGCTAAACTCCACTG
Organism: Melolontha melolontha; assembly: GCA_935421215.2. Lineage (NCBI taxonomy): Eukaryota > Metazoa > Arthropoda > Insecta > Coleoptera > Scarabaeidae > Melolontha > Melolontha melolontha. The sequence goes on from OW285239.1 coordinate 51,150,186, forward strand.
ATTTAGTATCCGACTTACTGACACTCAAAACATATCCGACAAAGTCGACTTTGAGTTAAATGTAACGCCTAAATCTTTAATAGATATTTTCTGATACAATGGAAAACTATCAATATCAAATGAAGGGTGTCAAAAGTTTAGTTGTTTCGTAAAATCGGTAATTCAGCTGTAAAAAGTAGGTAGATTTGGACCCAGAATACTCCCTTGTGGCACACTCGCATTGATCTGATTTAATTCAGTGTCTCCATTTTGCTGTTTGGCCAGGAAATATCTATTATTGAGGTAGGATTTCAGGATAAGATAGAAACTTAATGGTAGTTTTTTAAAACAAAATTTGTAAATCAAGCTTTCGTATCAAATTTTATCAAATGTTTGTCTAACATTCAAAAAATACCGCAGAGTAGAATCGCTTCTTTCCAAGGTCGTCATTAATTTGTCTGACAACGTGAAGCACTTGTTTAATTGTTCAATGATGACATCTAAAGGTGAACTGTTGATTTGAGATTATAAATGATGTAATGCTACCTATGCATATAAATAATATAAATATGCATAAATATATATGTATCTGCACAAATGGACACACACAACGAATTTAACCAGTTATCACTTCAGTCATAGACACATGCGTTTCTATCTTACGACGTCGTCGTGCGGGTCTATGATGTAACGTCCAAAGATTCGCTTTAGCAAAGTAATAGAAATTATATCCTATCAAACGACAAGAGATAATCTAGTGACATATGACGGATTAAAGAGCCTATACCGATAAAAGCTGTTTCCTCTTTAATGGCCAAGCCAATATACAAGAAGAAAGTAATACTCATATTATAGTGTAGTTCATTAATTCGTAGCTAGATTGTTCAATATACCAAAACAAAATAGAATATCGATTCATAAAAACACATCAAGCTTTGGCCAATAGAATAGAATTGTTATTACTTGATAGCCATTCAAGAGGAAACCGTTTTTGTCGGCGTAACCTCTTTTGTCCGTCAGATGTCACGAGATTATCTCTTGTTACCTGTTGGGATAGAACTGTTATTACTTAGCCAAAACGAACCTTTGAACGTTACTTCATAAACCCAAACTGATGACGTCGTAAGATAGATGGTTGAATTTACCACTCGTTAAATACGTGATGTATATCCATGGTATGCAGATACAGATATGTTTACGTATATTTGTATTATTTGTATATATAGGCTTAATGTGCTTTTACGCATCGTTATGTTACATTGTTTTGGAATACTACCTATATAATAAAGTTAAGGAATGTTGATAATATTTAATTTTATTATGTGTTATTTATTACAAAATAACATGTGTGGAATATTACAAAATAATACAAATCTGTATAAAAACAAATTTGTATCTGTATATGCATGGACACACAGTACGTATTTACCAGCTTTTGCTTCAACTACCAGACGCATGCGTTTCTGTGTAACCACTTTGACAATGATAGATTTACGAAGCAAAAGACTGTAAGTACACTTGCGGTCATGTAGCAAGTTTTGTCCTATCCGAAGACATCAGATAACCTCATGCCATCTGACGGGCAAAACCGACCACGCCGGTGCAAAGTGTTTCTTCTCGAATAGCAAAGCTATTACTGGAAAAGAAGAAAAATACGCATATTACTGTGAGTCCATTAACTCGTCGCCAGGTGGCGCAATATAGTAAAAAATAGATTGCATGTCGATGCGATAATTCACATCAAGCTTTGATACAAAATAATACAAATCTGTATAAAAACAAATTTGTATCTGTATATGCATGGACACACAGTACGTATTTACCAGCTTTTGCTTCAACTACCAGACGCATGCGTTTCTGTGTAACCACTTTGTCAATGATAGAGTTACGAAGCAAAAGACTGTAGGTACACTTGCGGTCATGTAGCAAGTTTTGTCCTATCCGAAGACATCAGATAACCTCATGCCATCTGACGGACAAAACCGACCACGCCGGTGCAAAGTGTTCCTTCCCGAATAGCAAAGCTATTACTGGAAAAGAATAGAAATAATAGCTTTGCTATTCGAGAAGAAACACTTTGCACCGGCGTGGTCGGTTTTGTCCGTCAGATGGCATGAGGTTATCTGATGTCTTCGGATAGGACAAAACTTGCTACATGACCGCAAGTGTACCTAGTTTTTTACTTCGAAAATCTATCATTGACAAAGTGGTTACACAGAAACGCATGCGTCTGGTAGCTGAAGCAAAAGCTGGTAAATACGTACTGTGTGTCCATGCATATACAGATACAATAGCTATTTATGTAACCAGTTATGAAATGGGTTATTTTGTGTAACGAAATGGAATGTTTGCAGGACGAGCGAGCGTAGCGAGCGAGATCCTGCAAAATGACATGAGTTACACAAAATAACATTTTATAACGTGTTTCACACAAGATTTTATCTAATTTTGACCAAAACATAGATTTATAATTTTCCAGTTGATCTGACATTAAACGTCATAAGTCGTATTAAATAATTAGAGACAGTTTTCATGCTATTGATAATAATTCATTTGACTTGACAGGTATTTGTTAATTTAAGTATAAGTATTTACTTTTATTAGCTAAATATTTCGGTGCATTGTACGAATAAAAATGTCGGATTCAGATTCAGGTGAACTACCAAGCGATATAGAAGAGGCTGCACAAAGTGCATTATCGACTGTGATTCCACAAAAGTCGAAAGCCCAGTACGATTTGGCTTATGAAAAATTTGGGAAGTGGCTTAAATACAAAAAAATTAAATGTGTTAATGAGAAGGTTTTATTAGCCTATTTCGAGGGAAGAAAGAATCAAAAAGCTTCAACACTCTGGACTCTTTATTCCGTGTTACGAAGTGAATTGTCTTTGAAGAAGAATATTGATATTGCAAAATATGCCAGTTTACATGCATTTCTAAAGAGGCAGTCAGAGGGATACCATGCAAAAAAGTCTAATATTTTGTCAAAGGAAAACGTCTCCCGGTTTATGACAGAAGCTGAGGATAAAACATATTTAATGATAAAGGTCGCATTGATCGTTGGAATAGCTGGTGCTTGTCGAAAAAGTGAGCTAACTTTGCTACGTGTGGGGGATATTTTAGACGAGTTTTCTCATTTTGTAATAAAAATCCCTAATACAAAGACAAAAGTAACGCGCGAGTTTGTGATCACAGAAGGAAATATTGAAGGGCAAAATTTTCTTGATCTTATTAGAAAATATATTTCTTTACGTCCACAAAACGTTAATCACGATAGGTTTTTCGTTAAATATAATAATGGTAAATGCGGGGCACAGCCAGTTGGCATTAATACAATCGGTAATCTACCGAAAAGAATTGCTCAGTTTTTGAAACTACCAAATCGCTTCTTATTTACCGGACACTGCTTCAGAAGGTCATCGGCTACCTTTTTGGCAGATTCTGGTGCGGATATTTTTAAGGTTAAACGACATGGAGGCTGGAAGTCCAATACTGTAGCTGAGGGCTATGTAGAGAATTCTATAGAAAATAAGAAAAGGATTGCCAATGATATTCTTGGTGAATCAAGCTCAAATGCACATTCCGTTATGCATCATAACAGCAGAGTACCTGCCATGAATTCTACGTGTGCAGGAATTAACCTCACCAATTGTTCACATTGTGTCATAAATGTTTATAATGCATAAAATAAAAATTTAACCAGTTTGTGTCATTTAACGTTCCCCTTTATTAACTTGAGATGAAATGATTTTTTCAAAATATTTCGTAACTAGTGATGAAATGAACTTTTCAACACTAGTTGTAACGAAATATTTTACTTTTCGTAACTAGTTACGAAAAGTAAACCGTTTCCTAACGTCATACAGTTTTGAAAAGTGTCACTTTATGTGTCAAAATTAGATAAATTTGTTTTTATACAGATTTGTATTATTTTGTATCAAAGCTTGATGTGAATTATCGCATCGACATGCAATCTATTTTTTGTGGAATATTAGTTGAAGGTGTTAGCCAGCAAACGTATATATGAATATATTTACGAATTAAGTTTTAATACATAGCGATAAGATTAAGATATTAAGAATAAAAGAAAATCTGCAAATTTAGTCTTCAATAAATCCAAATACTATTATATAATATGATTTTTTCCGAATATCATCACTTAGAGCTCTTTATATAAACATTTCAGTAATAATACCATTTGATTTAAGATTTATTGATAGACTTATAAACTGAAAATGAGGTAAGACTACAGGAGTGCGTGTTAGTTAGATTATAGAGAAATTGCTAACATAAATAAAGATGTACGTAACAAATTCAGGCGATAATAATCGCAGTGTTGTCGCTCTTTAAATGTTAAAGAAGCACAATTGACATTGTTTTAATACCAGGATATGAAATTGTATCTTCATATATAAGATGAGTAATATTGCTAGGGGAATTATAATTATTTCCTGGCAACAATAAATTCATCAGAGATCGCAATATAAAAACGGTACGCTGAATCAAATTTTCGCAGTAATGAATAGACAAGGGGAATTTATAGAACATTAGAAAGAGAAAAAATAATAATAGTTGCGTGAATAGATATTATTAAATATAAATAATATGTTTTAAAGCCAAAGCGAAAGTTGTCGTTCATTGCTTTTTATATAATTAATTCTCTTACATTATTGATTAAATGAAATAAAAACAAACTTAATTTTTGCTTAATAAATTATTGTAATTTTCATTGTGTTTTAAGTAAATCTATGTACATATAGATAAATTTACAATTGAGTTTCTTAGTATTAAATTTCGGATTTTTATGCACATGAAATGTTTTAAATATGCGCATAAACATGTCACGTTCTTGCTGGAAATTTAGAGAAGAGTAGTAAACAACAAAAAGTGGTCTAAATTACATTTATACATAAAAAACAATTATTATTACATAATAAATGATAAAAACATTGCATAATAATATGGTAAAAGATTACAATTAATAGCTATATACATATAACTCTTTAGATGTTACTTAATAACATAATAGGTTATTATGTTATTAAGTAACATTCATAGAATTATATGTATAGTTATTATTATTAACTATTCATTTTCGCAAGGAGATCTATTTAACTTATTTTTGTACAAATTCATAATTAAGTGCTTTTCTAGATTTTCGACACTAAAATTTTGTCTTTTATCTCTTAAAATATTTTTATATGTTGAAAACGTTCTTTCTACATCATTTGAAGTCATAGCTCCATATTTTAATGACGCCAGATGTTCGGGGTCTAATTGTAAATTATTATTCTTTAACAGTCGAACTTAATGATAGTGATAAAATCTTTGATATTTTTGTTAATTAATGAAAACCATCATTCTTTGTTGTAACACTATAAAATTTATCTAGTATAATAAGTTCACTAGTTCGATCTGGAACATATTTCAATAAAGTTTCACAATGTTCTACAATAGAAATTGACTCTAATAAAGATATTTAGTCAGTTTCTAATTTTTCAATTAACCCACTTAAAAAATATAATGGGCTTTAATATTCGTCAAGTGGTCTAAAATCTCGTGTTTTACGGATAATTTTTAAGTAGGTATAACAAATGCGCGATGTATGACAAATTATTTTACATAAAATTTTGTTTTTAATATTTTCTGCTTTTTATATTTAAATACAAATTTAAACTTTTTCTAGTAGTGCACAAAAAAGTCACTTCAACTTCAAAGAGTACTAAAATCGTTTAGCTAATTGATTGATTATTTCTATACGTTATTTGAATATATTGATATAAGCGACGAATACAGTTACCTGAATGTTAGTTATCATTCAACGCTAATTATCAGAATATCAAGTGTTCATTTGAAACGACAATCTAGTAGCATGTTATTTACTGAGAACATTTTGTAGTATGTCGTAAATTAAAATTTAATACTTAACCTACGAAGTCGCATATTTTGTCAGTTTCATACATACAAATAAATAACAAAAATAGGTATTTATTGAAAACTATAACAAATGTTGAAAATGTTGTCCTTCAAGATCAATGCACTTTAAAATACTCCGTTCAAAATTTCTGATGAGATTCTGCAACATTACTGGATTGTTATTAATTTCCATGCATTTCTGTTCGATTCTCTGTAGCATATCATTCAAATTCAATATAGGTGTTCGAAATATGTTATTTTTTAGATAAGGTCACAAAAAGAAGTCGCAAGGTGTTAAATCGCATGAACGTGCAGGCCAGGCAATTTCAGTGTTTCGACTAATTATACGCTCATCAAAAAATTCTCTTAAATAATCCAAAGATTCTGCAGTACAGTGACAAGGTGCTCCGTCTTGTTGGAAATATGCATTTTGTAGTTCATCATCATGCAACTGATTGACAAAGGGTTGTAAAATTTCCGTACGGCACCTTTGAGCAGTTAACGTTCACTGAAAAAATATTGGTCCAATGATTCGCCTTTGGCTTATCGCTGCCCAAACACCAATTTTCTCTGGATGTAGCGATTCTTCATTAATTACATTTGGATTTTCACTACTGCAAATTCTTGTATTTTGTGAATTTAGGTATCCCATTTTATAAAACCATGCTTCATCAGTAAAGATGACTCTTTGCGAAAGTTCTCCATTATTGTTCATATTTACAAACCAATTACAAAACTGTAGTCTACGTGGGTAATCAATTTCTAACAATTCTTGTACTGCTGTGACACGGTATGGATAAAGTTGGATATCTTTTTTTAATAACTTGTGAGTTGTACCAAGAGAAAGGTTTATTTGTTGACTCCGATGTTGAACAGATGTTTGTGGTTCATTTTCCATTATTGCTTCAACACGATTGACAACTTGAAGTGTACGTTTCTTAACTGCTCCGCTGCCTGATTTTCTTATGAGACTACCAGTTTCAGAAAAAGTCTTAAAGTTCGATACAAAGTATTCTTAAATTGTATATAATCTATAAAAAATGTGGAAACTCAACTTGAAATTCTAGCATGCAATCTTGAACTGAATAAACCCATAAACCATCAATTTTATTACCACTTCGAAAATAAGCCTGGACTAAAAAAATTTTATGTTGTATAGTGAAAGCCATTTTAAAACTAGAAACAATTTATTTAAACCAGAATCGACGCACGATTATTTTATGCTCTAACTGATATTTGTGATTGACATTATCAAATGTCATTTGGATTTACGTTTACGGAACAACAAACACATACTAATATACCGGGTGTATTATGAAACACCTTTCGTGCTGTAACTTTTTTATTTTTTATCCGAATGTAATAAATTATACGTCGAACTAAATCCTTTTAAAACCACTGTAACGTGATCCGCTTTGAATTTTTTTTACACTTTTTTTTTGACAGACAGCTGCAAACTGTGTTTTTTTAAATTGCACTATACTTTTTTTTTTCCTTATTCAAATATATTACTTTTTCTGAATATGAAACTGTAAACAACGATATCCTTGTATAAAAAAAATCGAGAAATTGAAGGTTTTTTTTTAGTTCGATTTATTCTGGTTTTTCCGAACACAGAGATTTCTTAAATGCATTTTAAATACTCTATTTCATTTTAATACCAGCAAATGTATGTACCTTTTAAAATCACTTACATTCAATACTATATAGCCCATAAAGGATTACAAACCAATGTTATCAGTGAGCGGTGTGTCAACAACAACATTTACAATGTTTATTTTAAAAATTTAAAAATCAAGCAGTCATATTGAACGATAAAAGTGCATTCCAAATTTTCGAAGAGAGCTGTGACATCTGTCAGTAACACATTTATTATAACATTTTCAACGATTTATTTCTAAATTCTGTTATTGAAATGGATAATGGCGAATGTGTGGATGCGATTCAAGCATATTTTGAATGCGGAACAAATTCTGCAGCTGCTTTGCGACTTTATGGAAATCGTTTTCCTGACAGACTGCGTCCAAGTGCCGATAAGTTTGTAAGGCTCGTGCGAAATTTTGGATCATTCAAAAAACTGAAAATAAACGCACGTGTAATTCAAGATCAAAATTTAGAATTAAGTGTCTTGCTCTATGTTGAAGAAAACCCTAATACGTCTACGCGAGAAATTGCTCACTACATGCAGGTATCACATTCTACAGTTCAGTACATTCTGAAGAAGCACAAGTTCTTTCCTTATAAACCACGGAAGGTGCATGCTCTCGGTGAAAACGACCCTCAACGAAGGGAAATCCAAGGGAATATCCAATTTTTTATCGTTGTGTGTTGTGGTCAGATGAATGCACTTTTGGGAAAAATGGTGTATTCAACAGAAATAATCATCACCATTGGACCACTGAAAATAACCATGTTGTGATACAACACAATTTTCAAAATCGGTTCAGTGTAAATGTATGTTGTGGCATTTTAGGCGATAGAGTAGTAGGGCCTTTTTTTGTGGAGGGTAATCTAAACCAAGAAAAGTATAATAATTTGTTACGCAATGAATTAGGTGATTATTTAGATGAGTTGCCACTTGCTGAGTTAAACAGGGTGGTGTTCCAACAGGACGGTGCCACACCCCATAATGCACGAATGAATACTGATTTTCTAAATAATAATTTTGGCGTCAGATGGATGGGCACTTACGGACCTCTTCGATGGCCTGCTAGATCGCCAGATCTGAATCCACTGGATTTCTTTCTGTGGTCTTACATTCAAGATCATGTCTATTTGACTCCACCTGATACCAGAGATGATTTAGTAAGAAGGATAGTACAAGTATGTCATGAAATACCACCAAATCTTATATTAAACGCAGCAGTTGGAGTTAATAGAAGGTGTCAAATGTGTCTGGAATAAAATGGGGCCAATTTCGAACATTTGATTCATTAAAATATATGATAGCTTGATTTCTGTAAATTTCGTAGTTTTTTTTAATAATAAAAAATTTGTCACTCAATTTTATGGAGGTGTCTTCAGGAAATAAATGTTTATTAGAATAAGTAAAACAAAATATGTAGTACAATTTAAAAAAAAAAATTTACTACTGTCTGTGAAAAACGAAATGTCAAAAAATTTATTTTTTAAAAAACATGTTACAGTGCTTTAAAAACGATTGAGTTTGACATATCATTCATTAAAATCAGATAATATATAAGGAAGCTACAGCCCCAAAGGTTTTTCATAATACACCCGGTATATGCGTCTTATTCTATCAAAATTTCAAAGTAACCTAGATTGACTTTTCAAATGAACACTTGTTATGTTCCCTTTCAGATTCTAGCAGGCCAGAATATTTTGCTACAAATTTCGACATTGTAAACTAGTTATTTACAAGATTTATGACAGTGATAGATTAAAAATATACTTGAGTATTTTTAAAAAGAAAAGTTTACAATTACTCAAGATAATTAACTAATTATGTTGAATTGTATACATATTAATTATCGGTAATTGATTTTTATAGAGATGTAATTTCAATGTGTGCGAGCTTATTTATAAATGTTCAAGGTTGTATTTAAATTTACCTAAAATGACAATATTGTAAAAACAAATACGTCTTCTGGAAATCTTTTTATAATAACAGGATATCTTATAGATGCAAAGGAAATTAATTACTGACATATCCTCTTTTGCAATCACTTTTAAGTAAATACATCAATTTACTAGCAATAAAATACAATTTACATAAAATTTTTTAATGCTTATTACATTAATAGCACATTAAAACTAATATACAGTCATTTTGTTTTGGTTTTCTTCTTTTTTCGCTATTTCTCAATACTATTTCACATCTTCATTAAAGAGGGTGCTGTGTATGTCAAATTATTTCCCCTTTTGTCAAAACTATATCACACTGTTATTACATGTATGTAAGAATGCTGAAAGAGGGCACAATAAGAAAATCTCAAACGTTGTACGTGCTTTAATATTCAGAGGAATGAACGATGGTAGTTCGCCAGTCCAGATAGCACAATTTAATGTTTTACCGAGCACTGTAAGAACAATTTACAAGACTTACAAAATAACGAACGAGATGAAAAAAAGAATTGTTGGGCATCGTCCAAATAAATTTACTCAAACCGAGCAAGAAAGAATCTGCAATTTAATTTACGAGGATTGCACTTTAACACTAAAACAAGTACATACCAAATTGTTAGAGGAAAATCCACAACTAGAGAGCGACAAAGGCATTTCACTATTCTGTAAAACGCGTTTACTTTGCGCCAAGAAGGCGTAATGCGCCAGATTTTATGGAAAGTGGGTTTGATTATGCTGTTCCGTATGAAAGAATAGTGATTCATAGAGAAAAATTATATTTTATTGATGAATTGAATTCTAGAAGAACTTATGGAAGATCACAGAAAATTAATAGAGCCAACAAAGTTAAGGCCCAATTAAGAAGCCGTAATTATTCGATTGCTGCTGCAATGTGTATTAATTCACTATATTTATTCACCATTCAAGACAGGTCTTACAATCTAGAACACTTTGGAGAATTCTTGACACCTTTGAGATCGACCGCTTAGCCGAAGATATTATACAAGTGGCATATTTTGTCATGGACAACGTCCGATTTCATAGAAAGAATGAAATTAAACAACTCATAAGAGCTCATCAACTTATACCAGTATTTCTGCCCCCATACAGTCCATTTTTAAACCCAATTGAAGAGCTGTTTAACCAATGGCAAACTATCATAAAGAGAAGAAGTCTACGGATAATGTTCAAGTTTATAATGCTTCTGCAGCTGTATCACAAGGACGTTCCAAAACTATATGGAAACATATTTAGGAGATTACCTCAACAGAAATGAAATTTTGAACTAGACTGTAGTATGTGTTTTTCAAAAGTATTGCATTACAAACATAATATATATATATATATATATATATATATATATATATATAAGGTAAACTTAATAAGTCGGCGATTAAAGGTCTGGTTCATTACTTCAAAGTAAATATATTTAAAACAACCCTACATGTTTCGGCAATGATGCCTTTGTCAAGGGAATAAGAAATATAAAGCATTTATATTTTTTATTCCCTTGACAAAGGCATCATTGCCGAAACTTGTAGGGTTGTTTCAAATATATATACTTTGAAGTAATGAACCAGACCTTTAATCGCCGACTTATTAAGTTTACCTTATCATACCAAGGTCACGAAAATATTATATTTTTATATATATATATATATATATATATATAATAACTTCGTGACCTTGGTATGATATGGTAAACCTAATCAGTAGGAGATTAAAGGTCTGTATATTACTTCAAAATATATGTATTTAAAAAACTCTACAGGTTTCGGCGGTACGCCTTTATCAAGAGTATACAAAATATAAATGACAGAATATAAATCATTTATATTCTGTCATTTATATTTTGTATACTCTTGATAAAGACGTACCGCCGAAACATCTAGAGTTTTTTAAATACATATATTTTGAAGTAATATACAGACCTTTAATCGCCTACTGATTAGGTTTACCATATATATATATATATATATTAAGCTGGTTCTGCCTTCAGTTTATTATTTATGTGAATATGAACAATTTTTTTTGTTAATACTTCAAGTTTAAATTTGAATTTATATCTTATTATATTTAAATTATGTCTGATCGCGCCATCTATTTTGGAATAACATAAGTAGGGTTATCTATCATGTAGTTATTTACAATTTTAAATGTCAATTTATCTTCTAACTTATTGTTTATTATTTAGGATATTTAAATACCTTCAATTTGTTTAAATTTTCTTTTAAGTAGAAATACAAACCAACAATTCAAATTGGCCACGCCTTTTGCTTTTCGGCGGCAATTTTTCCAGGTAGTCATCGTGTTAAAATAAGGGAACGTGGTTTCGTAGGTAACGAAAAAAAAAGAGGTATTAATTAATAAACAACCAAAGATGGCGAAGCGTCGTTTTTCAGATAATAAAAGCGATATCAAGATTTAAAAGGCGATTTCTAAGTTTAAAATCGCATTTAGAAGCTGAAAAATTAAGTATATTATCATTTAAAAATTTATATAACGTTGGAGTTATAAATTTACCTTTGATTACTAAGTGCATTTACAAGCAATTGATAACCCACATCAGACAAGTATCGAGCCAGTATCCTGTTACAATAATCCTTCTAATCCTTAATTTAATTTTATTATATATAAGCCATTCAGTTAACTGTGCTGAACATCCTATTACCTGCCACTTTATCGGAAGATCTATACCTGTAACCAGTTCCGAATACCTCCCGATGGTCCCTATACCCAAAGCCAGGGTACTTTCTGTTACGAGTTTTTCAGTGCTCATAGTTAAGGTAGAATTTACCCTATAAATAAAGCATTTTTTTTGTATTATTATTATTAATCGTAGATAGTACAGCTACACTAAATAAAACATCACCTATTTGAATATTTAAATGTAGTATTACTGAGCTAGTATTTTTCATAAACATATTGGTTGATAATCAAGTCATGACTTACCTTAATTACACTGAGATTAAGATATTATTAATATAGAGAACAGATTCCATTTTGAGGTTAAATCATATCGATTTGCATTGATTATTATCTTAAATTCTTTTAATCCACCTAAAGGGAATTATTTATATTGACAAATTATTTGGAAGCATATATATTATATTTACTTACCTCTGTTCGTGTTTTAACTTTATTACAAACTGAATAAGCTTATTTTCCATCATCATACTAACCGTTGCTTGTCAGTACTTGAGTACACATGCACTCAAGAATGTTATAGAGGGGGGGGGGGGAATTCAAATTGCAACGCCTTATTTTTATTTGTATTACTTAAGTTTATGTTTATTAAATTGAGTTTATCTGTTCTTATTGTGTTTCCTTTTCTTACATCTTAAATTAATATAATATATATATATATATATATATATATATATATATATATATATATATTGTTGTGATGCAAGACATACACTTTGAGCTGCATCTAAAATGGGAAAAATAAGATATTCAAATTAAAAAAGTAATAAAAGGTTATATAAGCAGTGTTATTAAGTTTTAATAGTGTCGAAGTGTATACGAATTTATATAACGATAATATAACATTCTTAAAATTTCTATATTTATATTTCTTTCATCAATTTCTTTTTATTATTTCTAATTCAAATTTCAAATATTAGCGCGAAATCACCAATATTTAAATTTATATGCATCTTTATTTTATATCGACGCTAGTAAGACACGCCCACTAATTGACAACTTTACAAAATGTAAATATTTATCGTGCGCAGTACACAATTTGTAGCATTAAGATTCACCTTAACCTTACTTAATAATTTGTTAAATAATTTTTAATATCTGTGAGAATATTAAAATTAGTTAAATTTAATCTATTAAAATATTTTAATAAGGTAAAACATCGAGACTTTTTTGGCATTATTAGATAGCTAAGTTTGGTAAAACAAACAGACGCTATCGGCATCATCTTTTGAAATTCATAAAGTAATAGACGCATTTTTTCGACCGAATCTTAGAAATCTCAAAATATTAATAATTCAAAACGCTAATTCAGTGAAAATGTTATTAAAAGTATCCTGCCGTAATATTAATACAATAAACAAGTGAAATTCTACAAGATATTTAGACTTTTACGTATAAACGTAAATCAAAGCGTCATTGACATAGTATCATCCATAATTACAAGGAATTCTGGAGATATATTATCAAGGAAGAACCACAGACCATCTACTGAACTGATTATCGTCCATCTACGTCAATACCTTATATTCAGCAGCCAAACAAGAACGCAGGGAGATATTAGGCATTAGGAACCAAGTCCGAAGAAAAACTTCGATAGCGTTATCAAGAACGGCTACCCACGCCGCCAACAATTTGATCAGCGATCGGACTATTTTCGAACGCCGAGACTTATCCACTTTGAAGCGTGCTATCTACAAATCAAACAACAGGTTTACTATAAACACTGGCTAAAGACATAGCGTATTTATTATTCAATTTTTCAATTCTTTTAATTATACACAAATAAAATTCTCGATTTTGTTTACCTTAACCTATAACGTCCTATACTAATATTAATATTAAATAAAAACCAATTTTAACGTAGCAACATTAATTTAAAAGGTACTCACCTATTTATTTAAAAGATCATTTGTATTGTAATTCATATTTTTATAATTTCGTAACACACATAACCTTTTTTCTTGTTAACACCTTATTGTCACTTATATATAGTTCATAAATTTAACCCTTTCCACAATATATGTTATTTTTATTACAGTTTTCTTCTTTAAATGCAATAAACATTTTATTTTTATATCTATATCAATCTTTTATTTGTTTAAATTTAATTGTAGGAGTTATTTCTTTTGACATTAACATTATAAATTTACAATTAAAGAAGCAGCTACTTATCACTCACGAGGAGCCTCAGATATCGTATTCAATTAATCTTATTATATAGTTTTCATGCAATCTGAGACTAGTTGGAAATATAGTACAGAGATAGCGTAGTTTGAAGAATTATCTCATGTTATAAGGCGCCCAATTATTAATTTCAAAGTTATTTTTACTATATCATTTAATACCTGTCTCTGGCTGATTACATTTGGCACCGAACGTGGAAGCGAAATATCGGTATCTTAACAATATATATATATGTATATATATGTGTTGTAACCGTGGAGGAGAAGAAAGCTCAAGAGAATTATATTCCAATACGATGAAAAACAAAATATATTTAAATTAATATTTATTTATTTATTGTTACAAAACTCAGCTATGTTGAGACTCTAAACTCTTTAAATATATCTCTAGGCGTGTGAGTAGTCCGTGAGAAGCTGGAGGAAATGAAATACAGATTTATAATTAATTTTCTAGCAATTACTATTATTGATTGATAAGGAAAAATCACAAATCTCTTATGCAAGTTATTTCACCTGACATCTAGGAGATAATAGTGCGTACTTCTATGTTAAGACAGTAATAAAGTTCACTAGGTTTATTTTTATCATTAACCTCTGCAGTAATTACGCTTAACTAAATAACAGGAAATTTCAGATATGGATGTAAACATGAAATTAGGATTAACTAAAAGGGTAGGTGATACTTATATAAAATACCAATAATAACAATTAATGTACTATATTTTTTGATTTATAGAAATGGTATTCAACTTTGTCAATAGAAATATAAGCCTGATTGTTTAAATCTGTATAACTTATGTGTACTGAAATATCAACTCAAATCCGAAGCTAAATTGAAGAGTAATGGACTTTGACGAGGTTTTCCAAATCACACTATGGAATTATGTACGTATTAGTACAAAACAGATTAATTATCTGTGCCTAAGAATAATTAATAAGCAAAAATATGTTAATACGGGAAGTCAGGCGCGGCTCGTGATGACGTATTTGTGAGTGCATGTACAATGATGCGAGTGCCTCGTGTGTTTTCGGTGTTTACTAAGTAAACGCTACAGTTAGTACACGAGAATACACGAAGCACTCGCATCATTGTACGTGCACTCCCAAATACGTCATCACGAGCCGCGCCTGACGGGAAGTATTTGAATAGTTTATGCTAGAATCGTGCTATTACGATTGAATTATTGAAATAGATTTTATTAAATTTGAATATATGGTTAAATTACTAGTAAATAAGGTTAGTTGTAGGCACCTTCTACTTAAATAAACTGAATAGACTGTATAAATAGGAAGTTCTGCGAAGGAATTCTTCGGAATTGTTCGGATATCGGTAAACCCTTCTTGGTTTTCTTAAAAACTTGTCTTGATTAAGGACAGGATGCTCAAAATATGTAAATATACTCCTTCAAGTAGCAAAAATAAGGTAATCTTAAAAAAATAGTATTTTATATTCAGACATCAGTAATCACCATCTTGGCTTATTAATTTATCAAAAATTAATTAAATACGGTGTAGAAGTCGATAAAATTGATAAGAATGAATAGCTAATCTTTAAGGCTAACTTTTGTAATTGTTATTTAACACTTTTGATCGTTAATTATTAAATTATCTCGAAATTAAGAAATTTTCGGATGCCTAAAATGTTTTTAAATTATGAAAAATGGCGACCGTCACTTTTGGTATATTCAACTATGACTGCCGGGACGCGATAATCCGACAATTGATGAAATTTGAAAATTGTCTCAACTCCCATTGGTCAAAATACCACAACGGAGGTGATGAGTTAATGAATATAAGTTCTATATACATTTCTGAACAATTAACACTTCTTACATAGTCAAATTAAACTTAATTACTAATTATTTAAATTAAAAGAATAAAAAACTATTCAAATATTTGGCTTATATATTCTTTTTGACTTATATTATAAACTTAAGACTTTTATTTTAAAATAGGTATATTTCTAATACTCTCAAAGTAAATAAATTCCAAAATTTTGTTTGGAAAACCTAATTGAATATATATAACAAGTATTCATTTCAAAAGTCAATCTAGGTTACTTTGAAATTTTGATAGAATAAGACGCAAATATATTTGTATGTGTTTTGTTGTTCCGTAAACGTAAATCCAAATGACATTTGATAATGTCAATCACAAATATCAGTTAGTGCTTAAAATAATCGTGCGTCGATTCTGGTTTAAATAAATTGCTTCTCAGTTTTAAAATGGCTTTCACTTTAGAACATAAAATTTTTTTAGTCCAGGCTTATTTTCGAAGTGGTAATAAAATTGATGGTTTATGGGTTTATTCAGTTCAAGATTGCATGGTAGAATTTCAAGTTGAGTTTCCACATTTTGTAATAGATTATATACAATTTAAGAATACTTTGGATAGAACTTTAAAACTTTTTTTTCTGAAACTGGTACTCTCTTAAGAAAATCAGGCAGCGGAGCAGTTAAGAAACGTACACCTCAAGTTGTCAATCGTGTTAGAGAAATAATGGAAAATGAACCACAAACATCTGTTCGACATTTGAGTCAACAAATAAACCTTTCTGTTGGTACAACTCACAAGTTATTAAAAAAAGATATGCAACTTTATCCATACCGTGTCACAGCAGTACAAGAATTGTTAGAAATTGATTACCCACGTAGACTACAGTTTTGTAATTGGTTTGTAAATATGAACAATAATGGAGAACTTTCGCAAAGAGTCATCTTTACTGATGAAGCATGGTTTTATAAAACGGGATACCTAAATTCACAAAATACAAGAATTTGGACTAGTGAAAATCGACATGTAATTAATGAAGAATCGCTACATACAGAGAAAATTCGTGTTTGTACCAATATTTTTTCAGGGAACGTTAAATGCTCAAAGGTACCGTATGGAAATTTTTACAACCATTTGTCAATCAGTTGCATGATGATGAACTTCAAAATGCATATTTCCAACAAGACGGAGCACCTTGTCACTGTACTGCAGAATCTTTGGATTATTTAAGAGAATTTTTTGATGAGCGTATAATTAGTCGAAATACTGAAATTGCCTCGCCTGCACGTTCATGCGATTTAACACCTTGCGACTTATTTTTGTGGCCTTATCTAAAAAATAACATATTTCGAACACCTATATTGAATTTGAATGATATGCTACAGAGAATCGAACAGAAATGCATGGAAACTAATAACAATCCAGTAATGTTGCAGAATATCATCAGAAATTTTGAAAGGAGGATTTTAAAGTGCATTGATCTTGAAGGACAACATTTTCAACATTTGTTATAGTTTTCAATAAATACCTATTATTTGTTATTTATTTGTATGTATGAAACTGTCAAAATATACGACTTCGTAGGTTAAGTAGTAAATTTTAATTTACGACATACTTCAAAATGTTCTCAGTAAATCACATGCTACTAGATTGACTTTTCAAATTAACACTTGTTATATATATATATATATATATATATATATATATATATATATATATGTATATATATATATATATATATATATATATATGTATATATATATATATATATATATATATATATATATATATATATATATATATATGTATATATATATATTTGCTGGGTAATTTTGCCCCACAACCATATACATATTGTTATAAAGAAATGCTCGGTATATATTTTAATGTATGTCAATATAGCAATGTAAAATGCTGAATGAATACATACTTTAATGAAATATATATATATATATATATATATATATATATATATATAGCTCAATTATGTACACTTTGAATATGCTAATATTTAAGCAAGAGCGCTTCTTAATCTCAGGATTATTTGGTCGGTTCTTAGATACCATACAGTTCAACAAACATACATAATATAAAAACAATTTCATAATTAATAAACAGGCACTTAATATACTATCTCAAAACATCAAAGAATATTAGGTTGCTCGTTTATTAATAATATAAATTGTTGCCTATACTATGTTCATATGACTATTGAAAACTAGTCGAATAAAAAATGGAGGTTATATTAGAAATGATTATACTAACAATGAAATTCTCTGAATATATAGTGCTTAAAAATGGTATTTTGCCTCAAGATAACGTGAGTTTAAGGATATACTAAATAATATGGTTTAACAAATGAAGTATCTTTTAGAAATTATGCATATATAGTTCCACCTGGGAATACCTGTTGTTAACGAAGAGCATGAAGTTTCCAGGACTAATATATAAAGGTTCATAGGTGTTCAGGAAATACAAAGCTGGCTCTGTAAAGGTTGGTCGTTTGTGGTACTCCTTACATAGGACAGGAAGATTTCCTTTACGAAGGGCCACTTTCGGAATAAATTCTTAAATAAATGAACCAGGTTTAATTAATTTAGCATTTCTTTCTTGGTTTTCTAAATATGGTTTATTTAATTCTTTTTAGCCAATACTTCCAAAATTAACTGGCTTTGAAACAGGAAAATTCTTGATATTTATTATTATTGAAAATACTTAACTTTTTCTTTCGAAGACAGTATTCAATTAAGGTAATTACATTTACTATATTTTCAAAATGACATTTATGATTAAATTGTGCTTATATATTGTGTTTTTATGAATTTTAAAAATGATGCGTCGAAATAACGTCGTTTCTATTACAAGTCGTGCAAAAATCTCTTCTAAACAACTTGTTTTTTTGTCATAAATCAGGAAGCTAGTGATAATTAATTATATTTTTGTAAAATTTTGCTATAAATCCAAATAATATAAATAAAGTAATTTTATCCATCTTAATAAATTATTTTTCCGAATATTCCTGTGTGCTTTTTGTTCGTATGTCAATATTAGTTATTCTTATACGGACTTATTTTTATTCTACTATAATACCCGCACGTGATCAAAGTTGCATACTTTTTACAGGGGTTAGTCAAAAGCTAAATTAACAATGATGTTCAAAATTATTTGTACATAAATATTTGAATCATAATTAGCTTTAAAATCCTTGATTTCACGCTATATTAAGTGTTGATAAATTAATAAATGGCCAAGTAAAATAAATACGCAAATAAAAATATTCAATTAAGCTCGGTATCATGATTAAAAAGCTAATTTCGATCTTACATTGTGTTTACATATTATTTACTTAGTTATTAACGTCTTAATTACTATTATTTCATAGATATTACTTTCTTGGGACATTATAAATTAATTAAATTGTTTATAAACCGTAGGTATGAGCTGAACTATAACAATATGTATATATATATATATATATATATATATATAGTAAACTTTAATAAGTCGGCGATTAAAGGTCTGGTTTATTACTTCAAAGTATATATATTTAAAACAACCCTACATGTTTCGGCAATGATGCCTTTGTCAAGGATATAAAAAATATAAATATAATTTATATTTTTTATATCCTTGACAAAGGCATCATTGCCGAAACATGTAGGGTTGTTTTAAATATATATACTTTGAAGTAATAAACCAGACCTTTAATCGCCGACTTATTAAAGTATAAAAAATATAAATATAATTTATATTTTTTATATTCTTGACAAAGGCATCATTGCCGAAACATGTAGGGTTGTTTTAAATATATATACATTGAAGTAATAAACCAGACCTTTAATCGCCGACTTATTAAAGTTTACCATATCATACCAAGGTCACGAAAATATTATATATATATATATATATATATATATATATATATATATATAAGGTAAACTTAATAAGTTGGGGATTAAAAGTCTGGTTCATTACTTCAAAATATATATATTTAAAACAACCCTAGATGTTTCGGCAATGATGCCTTTGTCAAGGGAATAAAAAATATAAATGACAGAATATATTCTGTCATTTACATTTTTTATTGCCTTGACAAAGGCATCATTGCCGAAACATGTAGAGTTATTTTAAATATATATACTTTGAAGTAATGAACCAGACCTTTAATCGCCGACTTATTAAGTTTACCTTATCATACCAAGGTCACTAAAATATTATATTTAGTTATATATATGTATATATATATATATATATATATATATATATTGATAAATTACGCTGAGATAGGCCTCTACGTTGGGCTAGCCAATTGATAAGCCCTTTAAGCCCTGGTGAGATAATGAAATGTTAATGAAATAAAAGTGTAAGATAATTATGTATTTGAAAAGATTAGTTGGGCGCCTTAATTTATAAAATCTCACCTCAGACTGCGCTATCTTTATCTCGAATAGCCAACTAGTCGGAAAGCAAGAAACTATTTTTTTAAAAAAAAACTTTACTAAATGTGGGTGATCTCAGGTTCGTCGTGAATTTTAGGTTGTTGCTTCCAAAAAAGAGAATAATATTAATGTTGACGCTTAATATAATAACTCCTACAAACAAATATGAACAAATAAAAGATTCATGTAAAATTAAAAATATGATGTTTATTAAATTAAAGGAAACTGTAAAAATATAACGTATTACAAATGAGATATTAACGAAACTGCATATACGCATAAACAACAAGGTGTTACTAATGTGAAAAGAGGTTATGTGTGTTAAACTAATAAATAATATGAATATAAATGTGAATACTCTTATTACAATAATGGTGAGTACCCTTTTATTGCTATCTCTAAGTTATAAATAGATTGTTTAATTAAATATAAAAATCATGACAGGACGTGATAGATTAGGTAAATAATTCGAGAATATAGTTAAATAAAAGTTTAAAGAATTTAATTTTTGGGAAAATAGATAAATATTATCTGAAAACCTGTTATAATAATGATCCGGATGTATGTTTGTAGATCGTATGTGTGAATTGGGAAGATTCTCGGTGATCCGAAAATGTTCGGGTGCAGTACAAAACGATGGCGGTGTAGGTGGCTGCTTACGCCGACGCTATCGAAGATTTTCCTCGGACTTCGTCTTCGGTGCCTAATTATTCCCTGCGCTCGTTTCTGGCTGTAGGATTTCAGGTATCGTTGTAGATGTACGTTAGACTATTTTGTTGATGTTCGGCGATGGATTCTTGAATATTTTTCCTTTGATTTTCTATCGTTTTCGGTGGAACTACGTCTGTGACGCTATGTTGTTTGAAAGTTCGTTATTACCGAAAATTCTTGTAGTAATTCTCGATCGAGTTAATTAATATTCAGGATACTTTTAATAACATTTAGATGAATTTATAATTTAGATTTATGTTTTTTAAGAGATTTCTAAGTGTTGGTCTAAAAAGATGCGTCTATTTATTTTTTAAATTCAAGGATCGAATATCTCGACAGCACTTGTCTGAATATTACCAAACACGCTATCTATTGATATCAAAAGTCTCGATGATTTACCCTTTTAACAATTTTATATAAAAAGAATTTGATTAATTTTGATTATCTAATTGATTTTAAAAATTATATAATAAATTACCAAGTTAGGTTAAGATAGATTTGAATGATACAAATCGCATACTGCGCATGATAAATGTAAGCATAGCGAGATGTCAATTTGTAGGCGTGTCTTACTAGTGTCGATATAATACAAAGATGCATATGGATTTGAATATGTTTTTCGCGCTAATATTTGAAAATTTGAATATGATATAATAAAATTAAATAATGAAAGGAAAATAAATATAGAAATTTAAAGAATGAAATGATCGTTATAAAAATACATATGCACTTCGATACTACTAAGACTTAATAATATTATTTATATAACCATTATATTATAACCCTTTTTCACTTTGTATGTCTTATTCTTCCTATTTTAGATGCAGCTCTATATGGATAACTTGCATCACAACAATGTCCCCGTCGAAAAGATGTCGGAATGTACAAATGAGGATATTCTTTTCGCTGAAGATGATATAGGAAATGAAAGATAACAACCTTGTTTTTCTAAACTTATTACGTGTCGTTCGAATAAAACAATTAGAAAGAAAAATAAGTTAACACCTTAATATAAAAACTTTATAAATTGTAAAGACGAAGTGTTTGTTTGTGTCATGAACTTCCTAAACATTATATTAGTATACCAAAGTCTTTTCTTCTTTTTTTTTTTATTATCAAATATGATTCTATTGTTTCTTTGTAACTTCTCTTTATTTATTCAAGCTGTCCAAATTCAAATTATCTAATCTAAATTAATGTTTCTTGTTTAAGTATATTTATTTGTAATTATATAAAAATAGTTTAGTTATAGTATTCATTTAATTGATGTATTTTGCGAGCTATAACATACCTTTCAATGTAAATAATAATTTTGCTGACTGTATTTATTCAATTGTATATTACTGTTCCGTTAAATAATCCTGCAACATCGAAATATGGTATCTACCCTTTATGTACCCGGTTTCTTCTTCCATTAATTCATAGGTATTGTTGCCTAAGATTTTATTAATAATATAAGGTCCTTGATATGGTTTTAGCAGTTTTCCCATTATTTTATTTTTAAGATCAGTTACTCTCAATCTTTTCACTATTACCCTATCATTAAGATTATATGTCTTATATTTCTTATCAACGGTATTCCTCTTTCTTTCCCATTTAATTTTCTTTGTCAATAATTTCTCTCTTACTTCTATAAGTCGTTCGTTGAAGTTGATGGCTTCTGGATCTGTCCAAGGTCTCTGCGGTGGCTGACCAGTAAAAATTGTTATGGGACAATGGTTATGAACTGTACTGGGTGTGTTATTAATGGTGTGTTCTATTTGTTGTAAATATTTGGCCCATTTATTATGATTGTCATGTAGAAGTATTCTTAAATATTTCAGAGTTTCTCGTATATATCGTTCTGTTGGATTGCCCTGTGGATAACGTATTGATGTATAGTAGGTGCGGATGTTATGCGAATGTAGAAAGTCCTTGTATCTGTCATTGTTAAAGTATGTAGCGTGATCGGATAGTATTGCTAATGGTTTTCCAAATTGGGTAAAATAATCTGTTAACGCTTGTAGTACAGTATTGGTGTTGCATTTCTGTGTAGGAATAAGTTTGATAAATTTGGAAAAGATATCACAAATCACAAGAATATTTCTATAACCTTTCGTACTTGGTATTAAGTTTGAAAGAAAATCTATTGATATCAATTCTAACTTGTCGTATGCTACAATATTGTGGCTGATATTGGTATTCGTAAAGTTCTTGTCCTTCGCAAGTTCACATGTTCTGCAGTGTTTAATTACGCTTTTGATGATTCTCTCATCATTGATACAGTAGAATGCCTCTCTAAACAGTAACCAGCACTTTCTACCTCCTATATGCGTGTATGAATAATGTAAATATTCCGTTATTTCCCTGGTGTGTTTCTCATTTGTGACATATACGATGTTCTTACCTATCTGTTTTACTATTAAATTATCCTTAAATGACATGCCTTTGTAAGTTCCCTTTTTCTTTAAATGTAGATGTATTTCAGTGAAATCTGGACCTGATTGTATATATAAAAGCTTATTGTAGGAAAATATTCCCTGTCTTTGAAGTTGTACCAAATTTATGCAAATATTTTGTCGTTTCACATCCCCGTCCTGTCGTGTTAAAGCATCTGCTGTTATCATTTCCTTACCTGGTTTGTATACAATGTTAAATTCGTACTGCTGTATGAGCAACGTCCACCTGTAAATGCGACTATTATTCAGTTTGCAACTCATTATGTTAACCAGAGCTTTATGGTCCGTTTCTAGCGTAAAACTTTTTCCGATAAGGTAATATCTTAACTTAGTAAGCGCAAAAACAATAGCTAACATCTCTTTCTCCGATATTGTATATCTGGTTTCACATGCTTGGAGTGTTCGAGAAATGAAGTATATAGGTGTTTCGATGTTATCTTTGATTTGAACAAGCTCCGCTGCGATGGTTTGATATGATGCATCAGTTCTAACTACAAACGGCAATGTAAAATCAGGGTGGTGAAGTTTTAAGTTTTCAACAAAGCTTTCTTTCAACAGATTAAAACAACTTTCATGTTCTGCGGTCCACGACCATTTCTTGCCTTTCTTCAATAGATCCAATAATGGTATGGTTCTTTCACTATAATGGGATATGAATTTACGATAGTAATTAAGAACCCCTAAGAATCCTCGTAATGTTTTTAGATTTTTAGGTCTTGTATAATTCTTAATTTCATCCAGGCGTGTTGGATCAAGTAAAATGTTATCTCTATTTATCACGTAGCCAAGGTAATTTATTTCGTGACGGAAAAATTGACATTTTAAAAGGTTTAATTTCATACCTTCTGTTGTTAAAGTATTTAGAATAATTTTCAGGTGCTGTAAATGCTGTTCTACACTCTCGGAAAATATTATTATATCATCAAGATAATGTAATGCGAATTCGTCGTATTTATCCAATATTTTATGTAAAAATCTAATAAGGGCGGCGGGCGATGTTTTTAGGCCAAATGGGCACACTCTGAATTGATAAACAATACCATTCACCAGAAAACCACAGTACCTTCTTGATTCTGGTTCTAAGTTGATAAGCCAAAATGCGTTCTTAAGATCTAACTTGCTGTATATGGGCTTATTACCACATTTTGTTAATAATACATCGATATTTTGCGGCATTTCGAATTCGGGTTTAATTCTTAGGTTCAATGCTCTTGCATCTAAACATATACGTAGAGATAAGTCTTTCTTTTGGACTATTACTATCGGATTTATAAAGTAGGTATTTGACTTTTCTATTATGCCAGTCTGTTCTAATCGTTCCAGTTCCTGACTTACTTTCTGCTGATAATGATACGGAATGGGGTAATTTTTACTAATTAGTGGGTCTTCGTTATCTATTTTAATCGGATGCTGGTATCCTTTTGCAAACACTACATCATTGTTAATAAGAGTAATATTATTGTATAAAATTGCTATTAAGTCGGGTATGACAGTTGTATCTGGTATCTTAGAGTTCTCTATAAAATTCTTTATATCATCATAATTATTTATTGTTTTCGCTACTTGATTATCCATTCTAACTTCCACAACATCTCCTCGCTCGTGACTATCCTTCGTTCCTTGCCTAACTACCATTCTCTCTATTCCAATATTTGTATTATTAAATTCTATTATTTTTCCATCTGTTTCATTATTCCCCTCGTAATCTCTTCTATTGCACGGTTCATTATTTAATATAATATTATTTATTTCACTCGTAAGCACTTCCTTCTTATATAGGTTATAACCTTTTAACTCTTCTTCTGATAATTGTTTTTCAAATATAACTTTATTCTCATCTATATTTAGTATACCATTTTCGAAATCTAAGATCATCTTGAGTTTTTTAATACTGTCAATACCTATGATACAGTCGTATTGTAGTTTAACTATTATATAGCAATGTATGATGTATTTTGATTTGTCGACTAATATTTCTGTTGATAATTGTTTTGTTACCGTCCCCATGCGTTTTCCGTTCGCTGCAATGATATCTGTCCCTTTCGTTTTTACAATGTTCTTCTCGTATCCCCGTATATTCGTAGCTTTCTCTGCCTTTAATAAAGTTATTTCCGCTCCTGTATCGATTAAGCAATATAAAAAGGTATTTTCGAATTTTAATTTTACAATAGGTAAAGTATATATTTGGGTAGTTTGATTGCCTGCATCTTCTACATTGATGAATTCTTCCGGATGTTGATAGAAAGTAATATTTTCAAATTTAAAAGGTATGTTACAGTCGTCATGGGTTTTTAATTTTGTGCTGATGATGGGCCTTGTGTTGGATTGGTGTAGAGGTCCTCGGATAAAATTGGCGTTTTTTTTAATACCTCCTCCATATTTGTTCGTATCGGCGATACAGATCGATGACGTCTGTTAATATTATTTACGAGACCACGTCCACGATTTCGGATATGATTAAATCCTCTTCCTTGTTGATTAGTATTATGGTTTGTATTGTTATTGTTTGTTTGTCGATCCGTAGTGCGATTGTAATTATTGAAATAATTATTGCTGTTGTATCTGGATGGCTGGTAGTTGTAATTAGGTCTATTTGATGGATTGTTTGAATTATTAGTATCACGATCATTGTACATATTATTGTTAGAATTGTTATTATTATTATATGATCTTGTAAAATTTTGATTTCTATTATTGTTGTTGAAATTATTATAACGTTGCGGTGGTGAGTTATTTGGGTTATTGTTCGGATTATTTGAATTTTGTGACGGATGATTGCGAGAGTTGGGATTGCGATATATGTGTTGTGGCTGATGGTTATTCTCCGAATAATCATCTAGACGTCTCATTATGTCTATGAGAGAGTCCATATCCGTAACTCTTTGACATATGATAGCCTGTGTATCGGTGTAGATGAAATGATTTAGGAGCTGCCTGGCAATCATTGATTCTTCCATGTCATTCAGGTGTTTACACTGGTTATAGATACGGGAAGCGTATGTCTCGCGTGATACTTGTCCCAATCGATATTTACCTGTCAACAACCGTATTTTAGCTCTGTTTTGTTGCGTTTCGTCCCAATAATTCTTCTTAAAGAGTGTAACAAATTGGTCAAGAGAATTGCAATGGTCCTCAATTCTTTGAAACCACTCCTGTGCACTGTAACGTAAAGTTACTCGTATGACCTCCATCCTCTGCTTCTCCTCAGGTATATCCTCTAAGTAGCGTAAAAGACAACTAAGATACGTCATAGGATGTACACGTGTGATATCCCCGTCGAAATGATGTAAATTTTCTATCTTTATAGAGCTATTATTAGTGTTAATATAATTAGTTGATGTAAAATAGCCTTTTATTTTATTTTCCAATCGTTTAATGTTAGTCTGTGTAGTCGTATAATTTTCATTATTAGTTATAGTTATAGTATCTAAATTTTGTCTGACAATATTGATTTCTTGTTTATTATGATCTTTGTATTGGTTTAACGTTGATTTTAATTGTTCTGTGTTATCATTATTTATTTTGTTATAATTGGTCAATTTTGTATTAAACAGATTATTATTTTCAGAAATCATTTTGTCTACGTTTTGTTGTATGTCTTGTGTTGTAGTTTTAAGTCTCTGTTCAGTATTATTTTGAATTTCAGTAGTTGCGGTCTCTAATTGCTTAGCCCAATGTAAATTCTGTAGATTAACGGTTTCATCAAGTTTAATTAAGTACTTAAGTTCGTTTTCTTCCATCTTTTTCTGAGCTGTAGAAATTTCTGCTATCTTACCCTCTAAATCTACTTTGAAAGCACTTAATTTGTTATCGATGTTTGCATTATTTATTTCAAATTTTTGATTAATATTGTTCATGTTTATCTCTAATTTAGTTGTTAGATCACTATTCATGTTGCTTATGTCTGTTTTCATATTAGTTAGTTCTTGTTTTAAGTATTTGTTATCTTGTTTTGACTCCTTATTATTTGTATCTAATTTGTTGTTCATATTTATATTGTCTTGTTTTAAATCGGTCATTTGTGTCATTAATATCTGTAACATATTCATCACCTGGCCATTGTCTGGTGGACTTACCCCTTCAGTTGTAGACGCTTGTGCCACGGGAATGTCTCCCTGTTCAACCCTGTCTTCTTCAGTACTGTCCTTTACTGCTTTGGATCTATGTCGAGTATCCATTTTGATATTTATTAAATTTATGAAGTTTACTGAATTTATATAAATATGTATCCTTTATTTTAAAAGTATGATAATAATAAATAGTTAAAAAATACAGAGTTATGTTTAAAATATGAATAATAATACTCGAGACACCGTAATTTTATTAGTGAATCAAAAGTTAAATAAAATAACGTATGCACAAGGTGATATTTTCCCTTTCACTAACCTTTAATATGTCCTAGAATCCTCCAAAGTCTGCTATGTAGTGAAATAAAGGTAACAATCTGCTGTGTAATAGGAAAAACATGTACACACAACGACAATAATAATCTACACCTTTTTGTCTATATAATATATGAAACAATTTGAAAAGTATCAATTATTTGCAATATTTAACTTTGTAGATGAGTTATCAACAAGAAGCAACAGGCCACACGTTGTCGGCGACAATTGATAAATTGCGCTGAGATAGGCCTCTACGTTGGGCTAGCCAATTGATAAGCCCTTTAAGCCCTGGTGAGATAATGAAATGTTAATGAAATAAAAGTGTAAGATAATTATGTATTTGAAAAGATTAGTTGGGCGCCTTAATTTATAAAATCTCACCTCAGACTGCGCTATCTTTATCTCGAATAGCCAACTAGTCGGAAAGCAAGAAACTATTTTTTTTAAAAAAAACTTTACTAAATGTGGGTGATCTCAGGTTCGTCGTGAATTTTAGGTTGTTGCTTCCAAAAAAGAGAATAATATTAATGTTGACGCTTAATATAATAACTCCCACAAACAAATATGAACAAATAAAAGATTCATGTAAAATTAAAAATATGATGTTTATTAAATTAAAGGAAACTGTAAAAATATAACGTATTACAAATGAGATATTAACGAAACTGCATATACGCATAAACAACAAGGTGTTACTAATGTGAAAAGAGGTTATGTGTGTTAAACTAATAAATAATATGAATATAAATGTGAATACTCTTATTACAATAATGGTGAGTACCCTTTTATTGCTATCTCTAAGTTATAAATAGATTGTTTAATTAAATATAAAAATCATGACAGGACGTGATAGATTAGGTAAATAATTCGAGAATATAGTTAAATAAAAGTTTAAAGAATTTAATTTTTGGGAAAATAGATAAATATTATCTGAAAACCTGTTATAATAATGATCCGGATGTATGTTTGTAGATCGTATGTGTGAATTGGGAAGATTCTCGGTGATCCGAAAATGTTCGGGTGCAGTACAAAACGATGGCGGTGTAGGTGGCTGCTTACGCCGACGCTATCGAAGATTTTCCTCGGACTTCGTCTTCGGTGCCTAATTATTCCCTGCGCTCGTTTCTGGCTGTAGGATTTCAGGTATCGTTGTAGATGTACGTTAGACTATTTTGTTGATGTTCGGCGATGGATTCTTGAATATTTTTCCTTTGATTTTCTATCGTTTTCGGTGGAACTACGTCTGTGACGCTATGTTGTTTGAAAGTTCGTTATTACCGAAAATTCTTGTAGTAATTCTCTTGTCGATCGAGTTAATTAATATTCAGGATACTTTTAATAACATTTAGATGAATTTATAATTTAGATTTATGTTTTTTAAGAGATTTCTAAGTGTTGGTCTAAAAAGATGCGTCTATTTATTTTTTAAATTCAAGGATCGAATATCTCGACAGCACTTGTCTGAATATTACCAAACACGCTATCTATTGATATCAAAAGTCTCGATGATTTACCCTTTTAACAATTTTATATAAAAAGAATTTGATTAATTTTGATTATCTAATTGATTTTAAAAATTATATAATAAATTACCAAGTTAGGTTAAGATAGATTTGAATGATACAAATCGCATACTGCGCATGATAAATGTAAGCATAGCGAGATGTCAATTTGTAGGCGTGTCTTACTAGTGTCGATATAATACAAAGATGCATATGGATTTGAATATGTTTTTCGCGCTAATATTTGAAAATTTGAATATGATATAATAAAATTAAATAATGAAAGGAAAATAAATATAGAAATTTAAAGAATGAAATGATCGTTATAAAAATACATATGCACTTCGATACTACTAAGACTTAATAATATTATTTATATAACCATTATATTATAACCCTTTTTCACTTTGTATGTCTTATTCTTCCTATTTTAGATGCAGCTCTATATGGATAACTTGCATCACAACAATATATATATAATATAGTTAGTAACTCGCTATTTTCTAATAAAATTGTGTCTCAAACTTTTTTTTTTGTTTTTTGATTTATAAATTAAAAAAGAGGAAGATCATTTGTAATAACGTGAAAGAGTTTTGACAAAATAGGAAAACCAAAAGAAAAGCACTGTAAATTCTGAAACTTATCAAATAGGTATAAAATTTTATAATAACATTTTGAAAAGCATACACAGGATGAGCCTTCGTGGCAGGCCATTATATTTTGCCTTAAATTTTACTTGACATTTTAATCTAGTATAATAAACTGTAATTAGCTTCCGAATATTATTAGAATTGTCTAAATAATTCTTTTTGTTTTATTATAAAATTTAACTCATTATTGTCGGTCGTATTCATTCGACTACACCTTATTTTGAATACATTGTGCCTTTATCTAGAAAGTCAATGTGTAATTTCTTATTATAACCATATGATGCATTTATCTTTATTCTAGTTTGCTAAGAGGTTACAATTATTTTACATTAGTGGGAAGTATGTATTTTGTTTATTTATTTATTTTTGTAGTTGTGAGAATTGCTGGAATTTTGTTCATGTTTTGCCAGCCAATATACTGATAGCTCCAATTACATTATTAGAACGTTGCATGGATTGTTTTAGTTGAAATATTGCCATGTATACTTTATTGTACTTTGGGCACATGTGAGATAGGTAACCTATTTTTTATATATTTTTGCTTTAGATCCTGATAGGATTTTTACTCGAAGCTTTTACGGTTGGAAACATTTTGAGAATCTCAACAGTACCGCAGATTCTATTGAAGTAGCAAACAACAATAAGAAATTGATATAGTAATCATACCACCAAATCCTGACATATTAACAGCTACTAAAGAATACGATGTTGATGATTCCTCAAGACATTCCTGGAACAGTCAAGCTGTTTGTATCAGAAAGCGATGATGATTTTGCTTGGAACAGTACTGATGATGAAATTATTCATGTGCTGCAGCAAAAAGTATGTAGTGGCATTCAGAAGCAAGGAAAGCCAAGAAATATTTGATGTCAACAAGAAACAACCTGTTTGCCTGAAAAGTAATTACATATATTAGTATCATGAATTTTTGAATGTGACAAATAGTGCAGAGTTACGACAAGAAATAGTTGCAAAATATATAGAAAAATTAAATCCGAAATAACTATTTGAAAAGAAGTTTGATGGTGCTGTAATTCAACATATAGTTGATCAAAGTGTAATATATGCACAGCAAAATAATAGACATGGCTTTCATATATCGTGTGAT
Source organism: Melolontha melolontha (assembly GCA_935421215.2). Taxonomy (NCBI): domain Eukaryota; kingdom Metazoa; phylum Arthropoda; class Insecta; order Coleoptera; family Scarabaeidae; genus Melolontha; species Melolontha melolontha. The sequence continues at coordinate 51,181,561 of OW285239.1, forward strand.
GATATACGGGTATACTTTGGCATGCAGTTATTAAGCGGTTATAATAAATTGCAACGAGAAAGGATGCGTTGGGGATTGAATAAAGATGTAAGAATTGATTGTATTTCGCGTTGCTTACCTAAAAATAGATTCGTGGAAATCAAGCGCAATTTGCCTTTAGCTGACAACTCAAATGCAATATCTAGCAGTGACAAAATGTATCAAGTCAGGCCTCTAATGAATCTTCGAAACAGAAATTTTGAACAGTACGATGTCTTCCATAAACATTTAACTATTGATGGGCAATGATCAAATATTTTAATCACCATCCAGCAAAATAATTCATCAGAGGAAAACCCGTAAAATTAAGGATTGGATGCTTTGCAGTAGTACGGGATATTGTTACAAATTCGAAACCTGCTACGGCAAGATAATTGTCTGCTTTTGGAAAACTGCCGCATGGACCGCAGGTTGTGCTTTCGCTTTTGTAAGTGGTTGAAGTTGCAAGCCATCATATAATATACTTTGACATTTACTTTACGAGTTATAAGTTTCTTACACAATTGCGGCAACGAGGATGCAAAGTCACTGGAACTGTCAGAGAGCAGAAACTGAAAAAGTGTCCACTATCAACTCAGAAGGAAATCGTGAAGTCGAAGTGGTCAAGTTACGATTATCAGTTTGATTAAAAAAGAGAAATCTTTGCGGTTAGATGGAAAGACAACAGTATCAACAGATACTGTTGTCTTCGATGACACGATTGAACCAATGGCTAAAGTAAAACGGTGGTCTAAAATTCAGAAAGAGAATATTGATATGAACCAGCCCCATTTATTTCAGTCTTACAATAAAAGCATGGGTGGAGTAGATCTCCTTGATCAATCTGTTGGTACATATTGTCTAGCAATTAGATCTAACAAAATGGTGTAGGCGACTTCTAACACATATGATAAATCTGCCTATAACCAACGCTTGGAGGCTATATGTAAAGTTTTGTGAAGAAAAAATTTATCAGCTCTCTTTCACTCGTATAACGCGAGATTATCTTAGATTGTCAAAATAGAACTCAGACATTAAGGAACAAACCATGTGCACCATCAAGCATTGCGATAGTTTGGGTTATTTTCCAAAAAAAATAAAAAGCCAATTACGTTGTATAATGTAACAGGTTCGCATTCGTTAGTGCTACAAAAAATGTGAAGTTACTTGCGTTGAACGAGAGTGCTTTGAAAATTTTCATGTTTGTTGTTTATTTAAGTACACCTGTTATTTACGAAAACATATTTGATTTTAAAAATAATTGTATTTTTCTATCATCATAGTTAATAAAAACAAAATATATAAAATACAATAAATAAATATTAGAAATAGCCGGTTGGACACAAATGGATTAATGTATCTATATAAATTATATGTACCTATATACTTTTCATGTAGATTTCCATGGTATTTATTTTACCGAATGCATTATCAAATATCATCAGCGCAGTTAATATTTACTATTGTACTGAAATTTCTCCAAGAATCTATTTTCAATATCGATAATGGTTTTCTTTTTTAAACTGTAACCTTGAACTAATGATATTTCCCTGTTATATTATATACATGCCACCAATTGAATGAACACTACATCTTTTTTTTTTGTTTATGCTTTAGACACTTAGTAGTATGCATTTCGCGTATCATAGGAAAAAAATCACGTCGAGTTCATATACGATACATTAAGCATTTCATGCCTTTGTATTAGAAGAGAAACATTATTTAATGTGAAAAATAGCATATCGATGTTTAACATTAAGTATAAATTAAGTAAGACAAAAATGTTCAAAAAACATGACATAGAAACACAACTAATAGTTAAAATCTTCACTTTATTAATATTTGTTTACAAAACGACAATTGTTTCGCCAGCACAGTGGGTACATCAGGTACATACTAGGGCACGTTACAAACTAACATTGGTGTACATACATACAAAAAGGTTAATATTGCGAGGATGTATTGAAAAATTCTTAGCCTACCATAGAAGCAAACAAAATTTGACAGTCAACGTAGACCTTTCAAAAAGAAATTCTTATCTTGCTCTGCAAACCAGGCCTCCCCAGCTTTTATCACCTCTTCGTTGGAAGAAAATTTACCTCCTTTCAGACTTTTTTTCAGTTGAGGAAAGACATGATAGTCGGGTGGAGCCAGATTTGGTGAATAAGACGTATGTTCGAGTAATTCGAACCTAAAGTCACGAACTGTTTGCATGACAACATGCGATTTGTGTGCAGGGGCATTGTCATGCAAAAACAAAACACCTTTGGATAACTTTCCGCATCTTCTCTCCATAATTTTTTCTCGTCGAGTGGTCAGGAACGTCGAATAATTATTCCCAGTTATTGTTCTACCCTTATCCAGAAAATCAATCGTGATTACTCCATGGCAATCCCGAAAAACTGAAGCAAGAACTTTTCCAGCAGATTTTTGAAGGCGAAACTTCTTAGGCCTTGGAGAACCAGAGTGTCCCCATTGCTTTGTTTCTGGGTCGTAGAAATGTACACAAGTTTCATCCATAGTAACAATACGGCTTAAAAAGTCAGCATGACTTTCAAACCGAGCACAGATTGAAAGCGATCCTTTCACACTTGCACGCTTCTGATCAACATTCAGACATTTGGGATCCATTTAGCAGAAATTTTTCTCATGTCCAAATCGACGTGAACTATATGATGGACGCATTCATATGAAATATTCAGTGCCTCAGATATTCATTTTAGCCCAATTCGACGGTCTGACAAAATCATGTCATGAACTGCATCAATATTTTCGGCGGCGGACACAGAAACTGACCTTCCCGATCGGTGTTCACCTTCAATGGAAAATTTACCCCTTTTGATGCTTGCAATGCAATTTTTCACGGTTGTATACGAAGGACATTGCTAAGGGTATTAAGCATATCTTCGTAAATCTGCTTACCTCTTAATCCCTTTAAATACAGGTACATGATGATGGCTCGATACTCCAATTTTTCGATTTTCACAATTTCGGTCGACATCCCTTTTTTCAAATTTTATGTTTGACTTTTTGACGTGATGCTTTACACTGACACTTCTAATATGCTATTTTTTGTTGCTATGGTATCGCAATATTTTTTTTATACACGGAACCGGTCTAGTCTAACTAGATATAAATTCCCCCTGGTATTTTTCAATGTCTTTAAAATGGAAGAATTTATACAAATATTGTAGTGAAAATGTGTGGCCCATCTAGTTGGCCCTTATCGTTACAATATTGGATAATAAATAAAATTTTTAATAAAGTAATAAACACATCTCTATTATCGTCTAACCGGTTGCTTCAAATAAATAAATTTAACAAAAGTGAGCTATTTAAATCCAACTGATCGTCAAGTAAAATTTGTGATTATTTAAATTAATTAATTTCTAAACCTTCCAGTAAATTTAATTTTGTGCCTTTATTTTCTAAATGTAGAATTTGAGAATCGTTATTGAATGTATGACTTTCTGTTAAGTAATTGGAAAACGCGGAATCTCGTTTTTTACTTTTATACGAAGAACAATGTTCAGCAATTCGCTTTTCAAACGATCTCTCTGTTTGACCAACATAACGCGCTTTTAAAACTTTCCTCACTAGAGACGACTATGGTTTTTTAATGGTTGGTGGCAGTGCATGTGATATTTTGGTTATGTCATGTAAATGCGTGTAATAATTAGTAATTTAGTATTTCAAAAATTTTTTGTTATAATACTCAAAATTAAAAGAAAATAATGCTAAAGCAGATGTTAAAATGCTGGTCATTATTATGAAGACAAAGTTGAACTTAACGCTTCATGCAAGTCATTTATTAGGATTTCTTGGGTTATGTCAGCACAAGATTTCCCAATAGCATTACGAAGCTTTTCGATTGTATGATGTCTGGTCTTGAAAATGGCATTCTTTAAATATGGAAAAATAAAATAGTCTAAAATTGTCAAATCTGGACATTTTGGAGAAAAATTAATAGTTCTTGTATCGGAAAATGCTTGCAAAAAAGCTATATTTCTCGTTATTTGTGTGTTCATGCATTATCATGCTGGAAATATCCTTCCGTAAGTTCATCATCATGAAGTTCATTAATAAATAACTCTAATAATTCATTTCAGTATCTTTTAGCAGTTATGGTTTGATTAAAAAATATAGGCTCAATAATTCGTCCTCTTGAAACTGCTAGCCAGAAGCCTATTTTTTGTAGATGTAGCGTAATTTCCACAAATTCATTAGGGTTTTCTGCAGATCAAATTTTCATATTTTGCTTGTTAAAATATCCTGAAAGATGGAACCAAGCCTAATACCAAAAGAAGCATTTGTCGAGATTATTATTTATGTTATTCAAAAACCATAGACAATACTATGTTCTAGTAACAAATCTACCTGTTTGAGTTCCAAAACTGCTTGAATTTTATATGGAAAGAACTTTTTTGAAATAGTATGATATGTTTCCAATAACAAATGATAGTTTGACGATTGATTCTTTTGGGTGAGTTGTCTATTCGATGTCGAATATCTTCTATGCAATTTACTGTTCATTTTCTAGGTGCACCACCGCCAGGTTTACGAGCTATTGCCCCTGTTTCACCAAATTCAATAACATAAACTTGAATATGTTTTTGCGGTTGTGCGTAAGTAACTGGCAGATTAAGATACTGTTGGCGGAAATTCTGTAAGCACTGATTAATGGAATAAGCCCAAACTCCATCTTCTAATGTTTGGCCAGTTCTATAGTAACTTTGAATAATAAATATTTTATGTTGTAACTCTAACATTATAATAAAATAATTTAAAAAATATAAGCGTCTATAATTTGAATTTATCTATACCAGAATTTAAAATTTTCTAAAGCTTCGCATGTGCACGAATCTGTGGTTACTTAATTACTTAAAAAAACAGCCTACTATAATGAGGACATATTTTGAAGGCACTTATATTTTATTGGATCCACACGTTAGCTTGTAGACCCTAGATTTATATTTATGTATTATTTTTTTTTGCTCCAAGATAAATTATTATTTGTTTTGAAAACTGTGTTATTAATTTTTTTTAATAGTTTTTTTAAGTATATTTTCAATAAGAGTATATGTGTAGAGCCGTTATCGATTACTATTTGTTTGATTATATTTAGTTGTTTTTCATAATTTTCTTTAGATAGTGGACAATTAATCATCTATATAAGAAACTATGAAAACCTGCTAATTTATCTAACAAATCGGAGACTGTGGCTAATATGTGAATAAAATAAAATTAAAAAACCCTCACCACAATAGAATTTAATGATTCTAAATACGTATTTCTACAACCGCGTTGTCATATTCAGTAGAAAAAACAGTGTAACACTTGAACGGACAAAAACACTCACAGAAGGATTGTTCTACCTACATTTACCTACATTTTGGTAAACCCCCACCTATTTATGCAAGAGCATTAACCCATTATTTGTAAATTCTATAGAAAAACCGTTTAGAAATATTATAAAAGCCGTAATTTAACATACATTAAGAATCCAATTATGAAACTAATCCTTAAATTATGTTGAAATATAAATTTGGAAATTAATGTTGAGTCAGAATATTTTAATGGCATATATTGTAATGAAACGAATTTAAAAATAAATTCCATGAATTCGAATATTTTTTAATGGTTTTCCTATTTTTCTTGCCGGAAAAATCAAGTGTTGCCCGACATATTCTTGAATCAGATCACAACGTAACATCTGACTGTCTGAGATTAATAAAAAACGTCACACGCCCCCGCGAATTAGATAGTTTTGAGAGCATTTGTATCTTTGAAAATAGGAATAACGTAATTAACGCAGATTTGGGTCCTATACCAGGTTCTTCTTTATTTGAGTTAATTAACAGTTAGATGTTATTAAAGCAAGAAAAATAGGAAAACCATTAAAAAATATTCGAATTCATGGAATTTATTTTTAAATTCGTTTCATTACAATATTTGCCATTAAAATATTCTGACTCAACATTAATTTCCAAATTTATATTTCAACATAATTTAAGGATTAGTTTCATAATTGGATTCTTAATGTATGTTAAATTACGGCTTTTATAATATTTCTAAACGGTTTTTCTATAGAATTTACAAATAATGGGTAATGCTCTTGCATAAATAGGTGGGGTTTACCAAAATGTAGGTAATTTTTGTAGCATTTAAGATTGAAGATTTTAGTGTTAAACTAGAAGACGTTCAGAACAATCCTTCTGTGAGTGTTTTTGTCCGTTCAAGTGCTACACTGTTTTTTCTACTGAAGATGACAACGTGGTTGTAGAAAGACGTATTTAGAATCATTAAATTCTATTGTGGTAAGGGTTTCTTAACTTTATTTTATTCTGCTAATTTATGTTGTATGGTTTGTGTTGATTTATATACACCGATGTTAGTTTCTAACGCGCTCCAGTAGGTATCTGACGAAGCCACTGTGCTGGCGAAATAATTGTCGTTTTATGAACAAATATTAATCATGTGAAAACTTGTAACTACTAGTTTTACCTTTAATTTAAATTATTGGCGTTCATAAAGTGAAAGCCAAATCAATTCAGTTATTTAAGAAAACATATATGTATACATAGCAATACGCAGCGCATATGTTACCTATTGCGTACTTTTACATAGAGGCACGCATTTTCAATTTCCTGTTCCCGTCAGTGTAACTTGAGCAGTATTCCAATGAATTTATTGCCATTAAATACAACACAATATTGCACATGACATGCGATAAGAGACTTCTGACGGTCAAGAGAGGCACTCCGGCAACTCTTTCATTGAATAGCCAAGTTACTACTAAAGAATATGTGTCTGTACGCCAACGTAACCAATGCGTAATATGTTCTGTATGTATGTCCATGTATATATATATATATACCGTGTTCTTTTTTTTTATTATTACACATACATTTTTCCTGCGTGTAACTTTAACAAGAAAATTGTCACTGCAGTAGCAACATAGTAGGCAACCAGTCATACATGTATGTTTCGACGATCGAGAACCATGTGTATCTAGCAAAACCAGTATTGCCAGTGCTACCACCATTTTAATGTAAATAAAATAACTATTCTGTAAATTCGCTACTCTCAGTTGAAGAGATCTACTATTACTTTTTTTTTGTAAAAATTAAGCTTTCTAGCATATATGAAACTTTTTAAATCTATTACGAAACGCGAAAGTATAGCAGAATCTGGTTCGGCAATAATACTTGAACTGGCAACAGTGGATAATACAGAGCAAAATAAAGCCACGAAGAATTAGGTTATATTTTTAGAAAAGAAAGTGAAAAGTTTCAGGTTCGAATGAAGAAATTATGTTATTCTAACAATTAATAAAAGCAAACCAAACAACACAACAAAGTTGAAGTATAATTTCATAGCGAGTTTTCGAAGTGTCCTCCTTGTCTTTCAAGGCAATAAGCAAGGCCATCCTGAAAGCAACGCTGGGTATTTCGAATAAATTCCGGGTTTATTCCATCATATTGCAATGAACTGTGCCTTTGCTTATAAATGCAGCTCACCACAAATGTCCGGATTAGCTCAATCGTCGATTCTTCTAGCTGGGATCTTCGTACCTCAGGTCTTGCTCTCGCACAAGCAAGAACGTGGAAGAAAATGTACCATTAATAAAAATCATAATTTTCCTTAACAAAATTTATTTCAAAAAAAAAAAAAAAAAACCGTTTACAGAATGTAAAGAGAAGTAAAGCTTGAATAACTAAAGCTAGGAGGAAACAGTCTGTGTGATAATTTACACGCACATAGAGAAAAACCTCCTATGAATCGCGAGCAATAATAAAACTAATAAATAATTAAGAAAATTGTCAAATTCAAATATTTACTTTAACCCCCAAATTTCAAACATCAACAGAGACCAACTGTTAACCACGCGTGTCAATGATCAGATCATGCGCAACATAAACATGATAAAATATTCCCTCCAAAATCCTGAATAAAATAGTTCTAGAAAATCTTGACATACAAAAACTCCCTCACAAAAAACATGAAAATTTTCTTAAATATCCATATTATAAGTTAATATGGAAATAAATCAAAATTACAAATAAGCACAAATATCAGGAAATTATCGAAATAGGAATTTATATAAATCAAATGTGTGAAGTACTTACATCGACATAAACAATTTTACACAAAGAAACTAAGGCGAGAGATACCAAATGTATTTAAATTTAAAATAAACGAGATCACCAACTCTCGTAAAATTCGTAAATGAAATTAAATACACCTCAAAAACACAATAATAGTTATTTATGTACCTAGGTTCGTAAGTACAGTTTTATGGTCGAGAATACGATTGCAAACCGAGACCCGTATGGTCGAGGTTTGCATGTATTCGAGACCATGAAAGTGTACTGTACGAACCGTGGTACATATGAGATTTTTCGTCATACCAACGTTTTTTTTAAATAGACGAATTTGAATGATTTTCCACTTTACTTTTACTATAAGTATACACATTAGTAACATCAAGTCAGGAATATTTGTCGTATCTATGGTAACCATGTTTGTGTCGATATAAATTTATATTTTTGATAAATGTCAAAGTATATGCAATAGATTTTCAAAAGTTTTTCTTTCTAAATAAAATTTATAAACATGAATCAAATAGAGATGGATGCTATTATAGCTTGTACTGAGATTTTGCCGGAGAAATCTAAAAACAGATACAATGAAACCTATAAAATGTTCAAAGATTGGTGTCACCAGAGGTATGTGGAGAGTATTTCAGAAAGTGTAATGCTGGCATATTTTCGTGATAGATCTATGAAGTTAAAATCACCAAACAGTTTATGGTGTGAATACTCCATGTTAAAAACTACCATATTTATTAACGAAAATGAAGATATTTCAAAATGTTAATTAATCATGTTTGAAATAAATTTGTCATAAATTTTCTAATATTGCTATTATTTCCCTAGGGTCTTAATAAATATTACAGCCCGCTACCATAGCAACTGTCAATACGGTATGTAAAGTGTCACTTACGTTTCAAAAAAAGGTGTCATAATTGTTTACTTACGCAGTAGGTGTGACGAAAAATAAAATCAACCGACTTTAAATCAAATACAACAGGAAATAAAAATGACGTTTTTATATCCCGACCATATGCTTCAATAACTCTGGTATCTCTGAATTTTAATCGGATGCATGATCCGGCATCAAGCGAAAAAGCTACAAAATAGGACCGCAAGACGGACTCCTTCCTGTAAAGTTTCAAATAGTGTACAGTCACTGTCTTAATAAATAGCTCAAAAATCTAAACATGTGAATATATAGCAAACGCCAATTAAGTTAGCGCGAGGAGGGGTAAGTTCGCGCAGGATTAGAAGTAGTGGGGAGGTTTGTATTTGGTTTTACATCAAATGTCAGATAATCCTAACCTCTGAGCGGATATCACTTTATGATCCCTAGCAAATACATTATGTTCCGTCAAACGTCAATGACAAATGTATTCTGACAATTACTTGAGTAGTGGGGGTAGACGTTTTTCAAAACGTTTTCTGCGCACCCCCTCCTCGCGCCAACTTAATTGGCGTTTGCTATACCTAGATATAAAACAAATATGCATGTTAAATAAATGTACTTAATTTTCTTATTGTCCATTACCCAGTTTCTTCAGGGAAAAATCCACTGCAATATGTAGTACGTATACAGACTTTCATTTGGTCCAAGTTACGTATTTGCGTTATAAATTTTACTTTTCCGGCAACCCCAAAGGAAGTAATCATTTGTAGATAAAGCAGCTGATCTTGGGGGCCATGGTATGGGGCCAAATCTGCCAATCCACCGTCTTTGAAATGCGTTACTAAAAAAGTTCCTGACGGCGTTAGTAGAATGTGCCGGAGTCTCAGCTATTTGTAACCAAGTTTCATCAAAATTTAGCATCTCTATTAATGGAACGATGTATTCTCTCAAGAGATTCAGGTATTTTGTTGCAGTGAGGTTACCGTTAATAAAAAATGGGTCAATAAATCTATCGCTTATTATTCCAATCCAGGCATTGCCTTTTTGAGGGACTGCGTTTAGGTTAGGTTTTGGCCAGGAGGATTTGCACGGGACCAATACCTAATGGCTTAATGGAAAGGAAATTTTGTATTTCTCAATGGATAAATGTAGGATACAAACCTGAATTTCTGAGAGTTGACTTCAACATTTACGGTAAATGTAGCTTCTTCAGTAAAAGATATTTTATTTAAAATTTCTGCGTTTTTATTTAACATATTAAACATTATTTCACAAAAATCAGTTTGTTATACTTTACTTTCCTCGAAAAGCTTTTGATGGTTTGATATCTTGTATGATTTAGATTTGAATTCTTTCAGGGTTTTGTATACCGAACTGTACGATACTTCACATGCCTGGCTACAATTAGAAGCGATCCTACAGACTGTTCCTCTACATAACACATGATATTTAGCTTCATGGGTTCTGTTAACATGTGATTGGTTTAATTTTTTTGTGGAAATTTAGGAAACAACCATCTTCTTTGAATATGTTAAAAATATTTATAATCGTTTTCGTACAAAGTATAGGCCTGTCAGGATAATTAACGGAAAACATATCCCTGACCGTCCTTAATGTATTATTCTTCTGGTACCACATTATCATTGCTACCTTTTCATATTTGTTGTACTTGTTTTACATGTTTTAAATAAATTATCTGTTTTTCAATCAAATGTATTTAATTTAAGATTCATGTATGAATAAAAGTTCAGAATATTTGACTTGAAAAAATATTTTTTTTCTCTCCATGGCAAACTTATTTAAGAATTAAGCTTGGTTAATCCTTCACTGGTATGTAACTGGTTGCCTGCTATGTCGCTAGTGCATTGACAATTCCCTTTTTAAAGTTACACATTGGAAAAATATATGTATAATAAATATATGTTTTGTTAACATTTTTGTATTTCTGTAACTGCACTTGATGTTAGTTAAACATCGATATGGTGTCTTTTACATGGTATATAGAAGCCATCTAGGATACGAATAGGGGACTACATAGTTAAACCCGTAGTTTCCTTGGTAATAGTTTAGCTAGTGTCTTGGCCGTCAAATATCTCAAGACCTTTCCTCATGATATGTGACGTATAAGATTTTATTAAGCTTAGCGGTAATAAGTTAATAAGTTCATTGACATACTTTTCCACGTACACTGACGAGATTTAAAAAGAGTTTGAAGCACGTGTGTCTACGTAGAAGTATACATACATACATAATCAAAGACCTCTCATACCCGAAGGTGTAAAGTTCTCTTAATTTTGTTCTACAAATTCACGTCACTCTTTTTTGTTTCTGGCTAGGTCCTTCGCCTCGTTCCATGTTTTTCCTCTTTTTTTCAGAAGTTCATCCATACTGCTGTTCCACGTTTTTCTGGGTCGTCCTCTCCGATTTTTCCCAATTTTCCCTGCCTGCCATACCCGCTTCACCTGTCTAGTTTCATTCATTCTGATCAAGTGTCCCCACCATTTCAGTTTCTTTTCTTCTACTTTAGTTCTTAATGGTTTTGTTGTCAGCATCCGTCTAATGTCATCATTTCTTTTTTTGTCTGTTCTTCTAACGCCTAATGTTTTCCTCAGATACTTCATTTCACTGGCTTGTAATTGTTTTGTTTGTCTTTCATCAAGTATGCAATTTTCTGCTCCATAGGTTAAGACTGGTAAGTATACTGCTTGATACACAGTCATTTTTGTTCTTATTGTTATCTCTTTTCTATTCAAAAAGTTTTTGTAGAGGGCATAGTACAATCTGGTTGCTGAATTTATTCTGGCGCATATCTCATCTTCCTGGGTTGCTTTACTATTTAAGTTTATCCCTAGATACTTAAAAACGTCTACTTGTCCGATTCTATATCCTTCAATGTTAATGTTAATATTCGCTGTATTATTTGTTACTGCCATCACTTTAGTTTTCTCAGTGTTTATTCTTAGATTGTATGCTTTTAATTCTTCTGTCCAGATTGTTATGTTCTTCTCTAAGTCTTTCTCTGTTTCTGCAATAAGCACTATATCGTCCGCGAATACACATGCTTCTACTCTTACTGCTTGCATATTTCTATACCCTGCAATATACTTTCTTGCTTTTGTCCAACTGGCTTTTATGACTTCATCCATCACACTTATAAACAGCAATGGGCTCGGTACTCCCCCCTGCCTCACTCCATCATTGTTTCCAAAAGTTTTTGAGGTTTTATTTCTTGTTCTTACTTGGTTAATTGTATGTTCATATAAACTTTGTACTACCTTCAAAAGTTCTTCTTCTACATTCTTGTTCTTTAAGCCCCGCCAAATTCCATCTCTATCAACTATATCAAATGCTTTTTTCATGTCGAGAAAAGCTAAAAAAAATTTGTTCATTTTTAACTAGTGCTTTTTCTGTTATTTGTTGTAAAGTAAAATTGTGGCCCTGTACGCTGTGTGCTGGTCTGAATCCACTTTGTGCGTCTGCTAACTTTGGTTCTATCGCCTTTCGAAGTTTATTTTATTTTACGTAGAAGTAACCAATGCATAATGTATGCGTTGTGTATGTCCATGTATACATATATAGATATGTATTTTTGCCATTTTTGTATTACTATAGAATCATTATTTCTCGCGTATTATGTAAAACTGTATTCTTCCAAATGTATTACGTTGCTTTGGTAAATATATCGTGAATTTTGAAGTGTAATTCGTTTAAACGTAATTTATACATTACACTAGTTAAAAATATTTTTAAACTGAAAAGGTTTAAAGTAATTATTTTCACAGAAAATTCTGGAGTTGAACGAAAGGCGTTATCCAGCTGTGATTTTTTAAATTTAATTGTGTCTTAAACCGAAGGCAACACTGAGGAAATCAATCGAATATTTAGTGACGAGTCGTGTTTTATAGCTACTGTAAAACGATGGTACAATGAATTTCAACGTCGGCGATTTTCTTTGAACGACGCGTTTCGAGTTCCTGAGAAAAATCGGCTGCTACCGGAAAGAATATTGGTCTTGTTCGGGACATAATTAAAGAGGACCCGCATGTTACACTAAGAGTATTCAAGCAATCCTAAAGACTGGCGGAAAGTTAATAACACCATCTTACACATACATTTGAATGTGTACACAAAGTACTGTACATCATTACAGGTAATACATTGCTACGATTTCTAAAAGAGCAACGATCAGCAGTTCGGATCGTTGAAAATGAGTCGGCTCCAACGAAAGTTGTTCGAAAAAAAAAAACGAAGCAAAAAGATGGTCGACAAATTTTTTGGAATAAATGAACATGTTTCAACTATAGCACTGGCATATCGTCGTACTGTTAATGTAGAATGGAGTTGTTTGTTTCCAGTTTTACAAATGGTCTACGAAAATCGTCAGAAAGGAAGAATCACCTTGCATTTCGATAACACTAACTCTCACTGCTGCACAAATGATTGAGTACTTGAACACCCGAATCTTTGAAATAATGGATCAATAACAAATTCATGGTACCAATGATTTCTTTTTGTTTTCATTTGTAAAGGATAAACTACGGAACTTACGTTTTAGATTTGTCTAGGAAGTGGTTACCGCATTTAAAAATAACATAAATAATCTAGCACGGCAAGACGGGAGAAAATACGAGGGCGATACGTACGTTCCGTTGGGTTATTAAAAATAACACTGATGCATGAAGGTGTTTTTATAACATACAACTTAAAACTACAACTTTCAACTATTTTTCTATATAGTTGACATTAAGATTGAGACATTTATCATAGTGATGCACCAGCTTTGTAATACCCTCTTCATAAAATTCTGCCGCCTGTGAATTAAACTAATCTGTAACAAAATTTCACGGTAGACTTCAGTGTTGATTGTAGCCTCTCGTTCCATAAAGTCTACACGAAGGACGCCTTTCTTGTCTCAAAAGGTAGTGATGATGAGTTTGTTCGCAGAAAAAATTTGACGGCACTTTAAAGGTTTCCTTGTAGGCGAGTTAGAGCGATCCTATTGCACTGATTGTATTTTCGTCTCAACGTTGACATAGGCGATCCAACTCTCATCGCTTGTTGCCATATGCATGAGAAAATCTTCACCTTGAACATCGTAACGTGTCGGAAAAATTAGTGCCGATCCCAATCTCTCTGTTTTCTGGTCTTCGGTAAGAAGTTTCTTATTCTTCAGGTAAGAATTGTGAACAAAACTTCTGGTAACCTAAATGTTCAGTAACAACCTCATTCATACAAAACTGACAAAAATAACATACAAAAATGCACTCAACTCTGTGATTGTGAATCGCTGATTTTCACGACATTACCTACAAGTTCGTTCTTCACAACAGTTTGTCGTCCACTCTGTTCTTCAACATGGATATTAGCTCGTGCTTCTCGAAATATACTGCACCTTCTAACCATACTGTCACTCATGATATTTGTAATGTTCTACTGTTTATGAGAAATAACAATACACTTGCTTATCTTTAAAATTATTTTATTTCATTTGTTCATTACACTAATTTATTACGCTATTCTTAAAAATACTAATATATGTATATATTAAAATAACGATATTTGAATTCTATATTGACATTGGTTTTTTCAATTAAAGTTTAATTAGGAATTTCTTATGAACTAATTTACTTAGTTTAACGTACCGACTTAGAAATATTATGTTCAGATTCCCACTAAATACAAGAGTGTGTCCCTTTTCAATTGTAACGTATGATAAGAAAGAGTTGATATCCCATATTCACTATATTATTATATGTTGAGTAATATTGAAATATCGAAATAAAACAAAACACTTTTTTACAAAAATAGTTTCAATAAACTAAGTGAACATTTCGTGTGCTCTGCACACATCAACAGTAGTACTGTTTAAATATAATATCTACGAGACAATATATAATATGAAAAGACATCATATACAGAAACATTAGAGGTAGGGTGACAACAAATTAATGAAAAATTAAAATGAATCTTAAAACTAATACAATTTCTGAGAATGAGTTCAATACCAAACATTTATGAAACAAAGGGGGCATCGGGTTGGACTAACTTCAAAAGGATTAGGGATTACTATATAAAATATTAATATGAATGAAGAATTGCCAAATGGTTGGTTAAGGAATTCAATAAATTCAAGTTTAAACATGACCTTTCTATTTTAAATACGTCGGACCTCATTACCAAATTAAATGATGTAAATGTAGAGTAAAATGATAAACTTATTTCCTTTGATGTAGTGTTCCTGTTTCCAAGTGTTCTGATAGATACTACTTTAATTATGCTTAAAGACTTTCCAGAATTCAATTCTATCTCTTCCGATTTAACAAACGAATACCTAAAACATAACTTCTATGAACAAACACATGGCACAACTATGGGAAATCCTCTATCACCTTCTTTAGCAAACCTATTTTTGAATAACCTTGAAAACAAAGTCAAAGCTAATTGTGGCATTTTTCCTAAGTTTTGGGCAAGATATGTAAATGATGTGTTTGCAGTGATACCCGAATCTTTCAAGACGGAGGCTTTCTTAAATATTTTAAATAAACAATATCCTTCAATACGTTTCACGCACGAATTAGAAAAAGATAAAACTTTACCCTTTTTAGATTTAAAAATTTCATTATCTGGCAATATTTTTCAATTTAACATCCACAGAAAAGAAACACATATAGACAATTACATCTATAAACACTGGTACGCTCTTCACAAATATAAAGAGAGCAGTTTTTATTTTTTAATCAACAGATTATTGTCAATCCCTCTATCTCCTATGAATTTTAAGAAAGAATTAGACTACATAGTTAAAGTTGCAGAATCGATTGGTTACGACAAACAATTAGTATTGAAAATTAAAAACCAACTAGAATATAAAACGCTCAAAACTGCAAAAATCACTCTATCACCAGACACTTCGAACAACAATAAAAAATACTGTAAGATATTATTTCATAAAAATTGACATAACAGCGTAATAAAACTACAAATAAAAATACAATTTAATTGCAGCTTTCTCCAACAATAATAAGTTACAACAGTGTCTAAAAACAAAAATTGTTAACACAGATCCGTTGAAAGAGTCGGGCATTTACAAAATAAGTTGTAATTCTTGTCCAAAATTATACATCGGACAAACCAGAAGAAATGTTCAAACACTACAAAGAACTCTCATGTTAAATTACACAACATAGAAAAGTCAGCATTAGCTCTACCTCATACAGATATAGGCCACAACTTCAATTTAGAAAATGTTAGTTTAGTTAAAAAAAGCAGTAATAGAAATTTAGACATGTGGAAAGCCATATACATGAAAAAACACAAAAATTATCTTCTAAATAATGATATTTCACCCCTCAATAATAACTGTTAACATGTATACCGACACCATTAAATACTTAAGACATCTTGTAAACAAATTCTTCATTCACATTAATATTTTATACAGTAAATAATAAAAATAAATTAAAACACTTGGCTTATTTACTGTATGAAGTTAAAATGTTTCACCAAGAAGTATCTGCAACAACAGCCGAGAATAATATTTTATACTGTAATCCCTAATCCTTTGCCCTTAGTCCAACCCGATGCCCCCTTTGTTTCATAGATATTTGGTATTTCCCCATGAACTCATTCTCAGAAATTGTATTAGTATTAAGATTCATTGTAATTTGTTTTCACCCTACCTCTAATTTTTCTATTTATGATGTATTTTCATATTATATATTGTCTCGTAGATATTATGTTTAAACAGCACTACTGATGATGTGTGCAGAGCATACGAAATGTACATTTATTTTATTAAAACTATTTTTGTGAAAGAAGTGTTTTGTTTTATTTCATCATATTCACTAAATTAAGTCGAAGCAATAATTTAAAGTCGTTAGATTGTGAGCATTGAATGGAAAGAATAACAAATATGTTGAATGGAAAATGTATGTTTCTTATGTGTTCTAATTTATGACAACACTTTAGTAGGTGCCGTTTGTACGATGTAGTATGCGTAAAAAATAGTTATAATGTATGGCTAGTCTCTAATACAATTTCTAATTTAAGTAAATATAATTTATAAAAAATATGTAAGAATAGAAGTAATTGTACATTGCACATATACACTATAAACAAAACAAAATTCATGATCACTCTCAGCAGTCTTCAGGTCCTTTGCACACATTAATCGGATAACAGTACGTAATTCACACTAGGCGGGATTTTCAATTGCTGCAGCCATTTTAAACGATAAAAATAGCACGAAAGAATATCCAAACGTTTTTCTTACTAATATTGCCGGACTCACACTGAACCAGACTACATCGCAGCGTTGCGATAGCTCCGATATCCCCACTCCTCTACTCACTAGGCGGAAACGGAACTTACTTTACGAATTACCCTCGTACTTCGATGATTGATTTTCATGGAAAAATATATTCACTCCGAAGTGGATTACTTTGAAAATTTAAATAAATAAATGCGTTTCATCAAAAATTTTTATATTGCTTTGCTAGACTCGATAGAAAGAGAACAGCCCTCGTTGAAATAAAATTAAGATATCGCACTAATTTGTCTAACCACAATATTATGTTACTGGTTTAGAATGTAACGTTAACAAACTTTTTTAACAGGTGCTCTACTTAAATTCGGGCTATTGTTGTGGTCCAAATAAATTCAAACGATCATCAATTAAGATTGATTGGCAGCTGTAACGTTTTTATAGATTCTTACCTAAAGTAAAACGTAAAATACGCAAACCAAATGCTTCATTGGCATCCTTCTAATATCTTGTTTTTAAAATAAAACGTTAGTTATAAATAGATACATAAAATATATACATATCTATTATCTATTATCTATTTATAAACTAAAGAAAGTTATGGATAGAAACGACCTTGGTAACTAATGTATAATCAACAGTGCATCTATTGAAGAATTTAAAGAATTTTATTTGGAATAACGAACACATATCTAAATAATAATAAATGAATCTCTTTTTATTCGTGATGAATAATTTTCCATTCTTTAATCAATATTCATTGTGAAACAATAACAATAACAACCAACCGCTAAATATAGATGAAATGCGTGTTATGATTTAAATAATAGAGAATAAATACATTTTTGTATAATCAAATCCAATAAAATATTAAAAATTTATTTTGAAAAACAAAATACAAAATAATTGTAAATATTATAAAATGATAAAACTACAATTAACGTAAAGTAATATTATCATTAAAATAACCATTATAGATAGACGTAGATGAAAGAATATGTACGTACACTTGGTCAATGTCGTTGACATTGTATCTTCAACTTACCCATATCACTCATATTTAATAGGAGCTCGAGTTAATAACAGCATAAATGCTTATACTGCTATTAAAGTAATTACAGAAACTGTTAACAACTTCCTACCGAGCTCTGAAGGCAAAGTACTACTGTATAAAATCTATATGACCATTACATGATCTAAAATATCGAAAATAATTAAAATCTATTCATTAGAATATGTTACATATAACATATAGTTCGCGCACTTCATCGTATTTGCAAGTTATTTGAGGAAAATATAAGATTCAAAATTTATTCACAAATGTTTAGAAAGTACTGAAATGTGAAAAACCCAGATCCCTTTTTTCCTCTTGTTCTAAAAAAATTTAATATCTTACCTACAATTTGGTATTAACTGTAAAGATATTATGCTAAATCTACATCTTAATACAGAACTCCAATTTATTGAAACCTGCTGTATTAATTTGGTTTGTAGACTTTCGGAGGTGTCTTCCATGATTATTTCTTGGATAGCTGATTGGGACCGAGCCTTGGTCACTGCTTCCTTCTTAGTCGATGTTTTGTCCACTGTAGTAGACGTCATCTTCAGAGTTGCTATTATTTTTATTGTTGCCCGGAATTCGAGAAGCAATTCTGTTTTACTAGCTTCTGCTTCTTCTGTTTTGGGATGTATGCCAGCACGTTCAGGCATTTGAGCACACTGCTCTTTGTACTATCCCAAACATATCTCTCAATTCCACTCTGTTAGTCTTGCGTCCTCGATAAAAGCCACTATTCTCCTCAGGGGAAGTTTGAGAACCCTCGTAGGATTCAATAGATCTCTTCCGAAATGTATCTGTCTGAGTTTCTTCTGTTCCTCACAAGTGCATATTACATGAAGACTAGTTTCCTCCTGTTTTTTCACAACCCCTGCACCAGGGCTCGCTAACCAAGCCCATGTTGTAGAGATGCTTCCTTAAAGGACAATGTCTGGTTATTAAGCCGGTTATTATTTTAATTTCTTTTTTGCTACTACGAATTAGGTTGGCTGAAAACCTTCCGTCCAGCTCCCTTAATAGTGTTTTCGTATGGAGTTGACCTTCTGTAACCTCCATTTCTTTTTATGCTCTCTTTCTAGCCATAACCAGAGCTCCCTTTTAGCGGAACCCTTAGCGATTTAACATACAGGTTCTGATTCTATAAAGTTCCTATTAGTACCTTCTTTGGCTAGTTCGTCGGCTATCTCATTGCATTTAATTCCCTCATGTCCTGGCACCCATATCAGCGACACAGTGTTGTCTTGTGCCAGTTCATTGAGGACCTGTTTGCAATATTTTACCAATTTAGACCAGGTAGATGGATTCATAATGGCCTTAATAGCCGCCTGACAATCAGTCATTATGCTGATATCTTTTTTGCACAGCCAGCTTTCCGAATATCCTCAGCGCAAGCTACGACTGCAAACAATTTAGCCCGGAAAACCGGAGTATGTTTTCCCAAACATATCGATATCTTCCTTCCAGGCCACATTCCGCATATGCCTGCACCTGTTCCCTGATTGGATTGTAATCTATCCGTGTACCAGGTGCCGACACCACAATCGATCGAGCGACTTTTTGCCTGTTCCCTGGTCGGTATAAATACGTTCAGCTTAGCTGTAAACATAATCTCAGGTGACATCCTGTCCGCCGGCTTTTGAAATATCGGCTCTTCCAGTATAGTTCCTGCAATATTTGTATGGCCCCATACAACCTTATTAGGACGCCATATGTCATTGGCCTTCAGCCTCGGGATCGCAGCCATAGCCTTCGCTTTTACAAATAGTTCCGGGAGGGAGACCCACGATGGCCTCCATGGAGGCAGTTTCTGTGTTGTTCATAGCTCTCGTGATTCCAAACAGAGCCTGTCCCTGGAGAGTCGTAAGGAGCCTCACCGTGGATGTCAGCTCAGTCTCCTCCACCAGACAATTGCCCCATAGGTAATCGTTGGTCTTACTACTGCTATGTACAACCAGTGTACCACATTTGGTGTTAGTCTCCAAGTATTGCCAATAGCTCTTCTGGAGATGCAGAAGCGTCGCTCTGTCTGTCACTTTGATTATGTGTCTGCTCCAATTCAGTTTTACATCAAATGTTATGTCTAGATACTTCACTTTATTGGTTAGTTCTAACTCTTGTCCAAACGCCTTACGCTGCCCAGATCATTTAGTTTTCTCATGTTGGTAAAGGCTACCAACTTGGTTTTTTGAGGATTGACAGTTAATACCTCCTCAAGGTACCATATTTCTACAACTCGCATAGCATTTCGCATGATGGTCGCCACTGTCCCCGAGAATTTCCCCTGGGACACTGTGGCAATGTTATCAGCGAATCCCTGCTTGCATATTTCCTGGTCATTTAATATCCTGAGGAGATTATCCACCACTAGACTCCATAGTAGCGGTGACAATACGCCTCCTTGAGGACACCCTTTTGTTGTCCTCATGGAGATCGTTTTGTTTTGCATTTGGGCATGAACTACACTGCTACGCAGCATGTTATGAACCCAGTTGCATGTGGTGTGTTTTATTTTTCGATCTCTTAAAGATCGAATAAGACGTCGAGGTGTCATCGAAAACTCTAAGCTATATCTAAGACTCCAAGTGAAATATCCTTTTGGTGTAGGATTCTTTTGAGACGTCTCACCAGGCTATGCAGGGCACTCTCACCTGATTTTCCCATCTGGTATGTCCATTGCAGTGTAGAGGAGGTCTATCCAGAGCCCCTTCTTTAATATTTAAATTTTATAATTTTTTCCATAGACTTCAACATAATAGAGGTAGATTAATTGGTCTAAATGATTTAGGGTGGGTATATATTTCTTTTCCGGGCTTCGAAATAAACACTACACTTGTTTCTCTCCATGCCCTAGGGATATAACCCGTAGCATGGCTAGACTTGAATATATCCAATAGAGGACCCATGATTTCCCCAACTTCCTCTTGAAGGAGCTTGGGAAACACTCCGTCTGGTCCTGCGGATTTATATGGTTCAAACGATCCTATCGCCCATCTAATTAAATAGGGCTTGAAGATCCCGTTTAATTTCTCCCAATCATTCCAAGTCGCTCTCCAAGAGGTAACAACTTGATTGGTATCACAATCATCCATACGCTCCGAACCTGGAAAGTGTACCCCCAGAAGATACTTTAAAGTCTATTCCACGGAACGGGTACACCTCCTGTCCTATTTGTGTATAGATCTAATTGCATTGGAAAGATCTTCTTTCAGAATTATGTTAATTCTGGCCATGAAGGAACACCTTCAATGTCCTCACAGAATTACTAGCATGACGTGGTTTGTAAGCTAAAGTATTTGTTTCTACAGAACTGATAATTTCTTATCTTTATAATCGCTGTTGTTATTTCTGCTATAATGGCTTTTATTCCTCCACTTTCTCTGCATCTTCTGGTGTTCCTCAAGTCTCGAAACTTGATCCGCTATTATTTAATGGCCGTTCAAATTTGTTGTTTTTCGTGAAGTAATGTAAATGTAAATATGCTTTCTACATATTAAGACGCTAATATATTCGAGTTTTTTATAGAAAAAAAATGTCTTTTAAGTAGGATTCGAACCTACGTGCATGGCTTGCCGGACCATCGCTTTACCGCTAAGCTATCAAAGACAGTGATTTTGAATTTTTGTGGGGATGCCTTGAGTTACATCAAGGAAATAGATGATATACCTATTGCCTGTATTAGGCCGTTGTGCAAATTTTGTTACATTTTTCACGAATAAATTAGCATCGTAGTATGTAGAAAGCATATTTACTTCGCGAAAAATGTAAAAAATTTGCACAACGGCCTACTACGGGCATGACATATATCATCTGTTTCCTTGATGTAACTCAAGGCATCCCCACAAAGATTCGAAATCACTAGCTTCGATAGCCTAGTGGTTAAAGCGATGGTCCGGCAAGCAAGCCATGCACGTGGGTTCGAATCCTACTTAAGGGCGAATTTTTTTCTCATAAAAAATTTGAATAAATTAGCGTCGTAATATGTAGAAAGCATATTTACATCTTCTGTCGTTGCTTAACTGTCGCGCCCTTGCCTACGCGGACGACCTAAAAACCTTTAGAAAAATATCTTCCACCTCTGATTATGAAGCTCTGCAGAAGGATTTAAACACTATCTACATAAATGTGCAGTCATCATATATACTACAAAGACGAACCCTTTGATATACACCTATTCACTTGATCACTTCAGTATCTCACGACAATCACACGACAATCAAAAAGACCTGGGTGTATTGTTTGATCATTGCAGTTCATTGACCAC
Organism: Melolontha melolontha; assembly: GCA_935421215.2. Lineage (NCBI taxonomy): Eukaryota > Metazoa > Arthropoda > Insecta > Coleoptera > Scarabaeidae > Melolontha > Melolontha melolontha. The sequence goes on from OW285239.1 coordinate 51,204,145, forward strand.
ATTCTATCTATTTGCAACACCGCCTCACGTACTCTTAGTTTTGTTATTCGATCCAGCCTTAAATTTTCAAAACTAAATACGCAAAAAACATTATATTTTGTACTGTTTCGCTCATTAAAAAAATTTAAGCACCCATATATTAACCCCTTACCGCATGATTTTTTGGTTGTTGATAACTTTTTTGTACATAGTAGTTTAAACAAATCTTAATGCAGGAAAATTAATCAAAAAAATCTATAGTAATTTTTTTTGTCAAAAACTGTCAAAATACTGACACGTGCCAAATTTGTCACAATTTGTAGTTAAAACAAAACTAGATTTGATAGTTTTATATTCAAAATATATTTATAAGATTTGGAATGCTACAGCTACTCTAAATGGAAACGTCGAAAACAGTTTCTGTCTTTGTTCAGGCATAATGTCACGTTACATTTATCACAAGACACTTGTGATTTTCCTTTACATTCGGGGTACTTGCATCGTTGGCGATCATTGTGCCAAAGTGGAAAATGACCCATGTTATCTGTACGGATCTCTTGAGCCGGTATCGGCGAAAATGGATATTTTTTCTTCTTTAGTTCCAACTGTGGCTGTAAAGAATGGCTTGGTCTCCCACGCTTCTTAGATGTGACACTAGATCTGGTGAGAATTTCTGCCAGTCCTAACTTGAATTCAGACAAAGGCAAGTACATATCACAAGTATCTCCAGGACTTTTGCAACCAATAATTCTTCTCCACAAAATCCAACTATTGCAACATAGCATGTCTATGAAATGAAAAAAAATCCGGAGATAAAATTTTTTCGATCTTATAAGGATCCTGTGGTACCCTAACATGGAATCCAAGAGATCAACACCACCCATATAGCTATTGTATATCTGCATACATTTGGGACGTGGAATTTCAATATACTTTTTTTCCTTTCGACAAAACCGCTGTACTTTTGAAACTGGTTGGCTACCGACATACGTTGAGACCGTGGTGACTATTTTATTGTCAAACCAAGAAACTACAGATATATCAACATCGTCAACTTTTGCGACTTTTTCTATAATTGTACCTCTACCCTTTTTTCTCATTTCAGCTTCTTTAGGAAACTCACAATCTGGTACACGGTTTTTCCGAACAGTACCAAGAGGCAAAATGCCTTCTTTTTTTAGATAGATCAATAATGGTATGCTGGTAAACCAATTATCAAAAAATACTTTATAATTTTGATGTCTTGGAAGTGAAGCAGTTAGTTTTACTACAACATTACTGCTTGCTCCTAAATCTGGTTGATGAGGTAGCAACTCGGTTGGCCCAGAAAAAAAATCAAAATCATAGCTGAAGCCGGATACGCCACTAAGTACGAAAACTTTATATCCCCATTTGTGAGGCTTTTTAGGATTGTATTGCTTCAAAGTAGATTTTGCTTTGGTGGGAATAATTTGTTCATCGATAGCAAGGTGTTCTTCTTTTGGAACAAGTAAATATTTTTCTCGGATTTTATCTAGAAAAGGGCGAATTTTGAATAGCTTGTCATAACCAGCCTCTCCGTGTTTCTTTTGATTTACATTGTCATTGAAATGAAGAAAGCGCTTTATTTCTTCAAACCTGTTACAAGTCATTGCTTGAGATATTGCTGGAATATTTAGCGAACTATTCCAGTAGCTTCTAGTTGAGGGTAAATGCACTACAGACATATATATACAAATACCAATAAACACATTTATCTCCTCTTTTGATATATTTGGTGGTTTGTCTGGTCTGCATTGAACACCAAATAAATTAGTTTGTTCAGTTATGTATGTAAGTATATCATCGGTAAAGAAGAATTTGAAAAAGTGATAAATAGTATCAAAATTCAAAATTTCCTCTGGTAAGGACTCAGATCCTTTGAACGTGCTGTCTTGTTCCACAATATTCAAATGTTTATCTTGCCAGTCTAAGTGATATTTGTTTTTTTTTGTTTTTCTACTTGCTACAACTAAGGTAGAAAGTGGAACGTCATCTTCACTATCGAAATGATCAGTTTCCTCAATAATGTCATCTACATTTTCATAGGAACACCCATTGCTAAATTCGTCGACTAAAACTTTGGAAAACTTTGCCATATTTCGATAATCATCGTCATCCGATAAACTTTCGTCTTCGCTGTCAACTAAATCTGGAATTTGATTGGATTGTCGACCATAAAACCGTTTTGTATCCATCTACAAAAAAATCATCCTTAGCAACTCTTTACTGCAAACTGTGCCAAATATAGCACAAGTAAACAACGCACACGTGACTTCTACCTGTGATTACTAAGCTTATTTCTTTTATGTAAAAAGTAAATATAGGCACTTACCAGTAGCCAGATATTTTTATCTTCACTATATCTTGCTATTTCAAATTATTATGAACTTGCAAAATTTGTAAATAATAGAAACGAATAGCCAGCTGTAGTGGTCAAACGTCAACTAACGCAACTTTCAAAACATGCGCCAGATAGCGCTCTTTATTGGTGAACATAAAGAAGCGAGCGTGCCGAATTTGGAACAGATTGCATTAGCAGCTTAAAATATGTGTAGACTTAGAAAAAACAATTATTTTAACGTGTGCCATATTTGGCACAGTATGCGGTAAGGGGTTAAGAGGCTCATTACTTAATTATGCTTAAATTACTCATTTTTAGCGTAATAAAGATGTTACTTTTACTAATTAAGTAGTGTTTAATAAATTATGAATCAGAATTCAATCTATTATCTTAGTAGAGTCACTAAATGCATTAGCAATAAGTTAGAACTCTTTAAATAAAGTTTTATCCATTTTCGAATTGAATTCTGCAGGCAATTTTAAGCAAAATCTGAAATGCTAAATAAAAGGATATTCTGACGTGATGAATATTTTGAGTATTTTTCTTGTAATCAGAGCGTTAATAATTATCGGGAACGCTACTCAGATCTTAAAGGGCAAAACCATCGTAGAACTGTGTTATTAAGTAATATGGGGACCAGACAGTAGAGCAATATCCTATGCAGCTTATAACAAATGCGAAATATAAGATATTTGAAGTTGTAATGTTACTGAATTGTATTATAATTTCCAAACGTTTAGATTCTACTTTAGAGATATATTCGATATGATTCCTAAAGTTCAAGTATGTATCAATCGAAAACCTCTTCAAGATACTTAAACGTGTCTACCTTAGATAGAACTTGTCTAACAATGATACTCAGATAACATGGTTTCATCTTTACGACTTTATGTAACGACCTGACATTTACTAACTGAACTAATAGAAATATCTTATACCACATATCCTAATTCTATAACATGAATTCCGAGTCAAATTGTAGATGATGCGTGTATATGTAAACATAGAAACATCAATATATTAATAAAATATTATTAATTCCAGCTTATTTGAACCAAGTATTCTATATATATTTATGTATTAAGGGAATAAACGACAGTTTTAATCACGAGACAGTAAGTAATGCCTGAGCGACCGAAGGGAGCGAGGGCATTTTCTGTTGAGGGATTATAGACGTTTATTCCCGAATTACATACAAAACTTTTCTCCCGACCTTAAATGTAATAATTTATTTCATTATTAGTTTGACAGTTGATTGATAGATTGATCTGATGTCATTCAATTAAGTTGGTTTGGCATGAAAATGTGCATAGTTTCTGGTTACTAAGGTAAAACGAGTTTACAAGTAAATGAGAACGAACCTTGCACAAGCATACTGTAAGCAACCGCTAAGTTAAGATATCAGATGATTGTCCATATATAAATATTGTAAACTCATCTAATGTTACTATTACGATTACAAAATAAAATTGATTGATATATTTAAATGCTTCGTCAATCTGACAGTTAAATTAATTTTGACTTAAAAAAATGAACCAAAAGTCATTCACTACAGTATTCACTTTATTCCCTAGGAAAAATCGAATATTTTATTCCCTAGAGAATAAAGTAGTCTAATATATGTCAATTGTCAGATGTATAAGATGACACTTTATTCTCGGTCGGGAGAAAAATAAATAATATAGTTTATTTAATACTAAAATTATTGAATAATCTTGAAAATACCTATAACTGCCGGTGTGAATGGTCATTTTGACCGCTGAATAAAAAACACAGCTTTATGGTATACTTTCTATATTTAATTGAATATATAAAAAAACACATTCACTTCAAATAAATACTCATGTTATTTAATGAAAAATGAACACACATTTTGTTTGATAGCTCAAGTCATGGATATATCAATATTTACAGTTCAAACAGACAACAGTTTTTGTTACACTACTTACACATTTTCCGCAAACGTATTTCTTACATCGGATGTTTTATTTTTTCCGCCTTGCTTAATTTGACACTCGTTTCGTTTTTTGACAACCACTATAAGCTGCACCTAAATCTTTTATTGAATCTAGGTAGTGTTTTTTTAGTTCTAATTCTAGAGCTAAAGTAAAATCCCTTCTTTTTATTTTGCTACCTGTAATTTCTTTGTAAATAATCCAGGCGTTGATTGTGGCAAGGTCCAATATATACTGCTCAAAAGAATTAACGGATATCTCTTCAAAATGACAAAAATAGTAGTTGGGACTTAAACACTAGCAAATGTTTCGCCGAGTTTTGTTTAATAACGAGTCAAGATTCAGTGTGCACCCAGACAAGAGACGTGTTTTGATTTGGCGTGGACCAGGAATACAAAATACCCGTCAATTTGTCCGGGATAGGCCTTGCTATAACGGTAGCGGTGCGATGGCTGAGCCGGAATAAGTATCGGAAGCCATACCGAACAGTTTTTCATTCAGAATGGTTCACTTACTGCTCAAAGGTATTTGGATGAGATACTGAGAGCCTTTTTTTCCCGTATGCTGGAACTGTGGCAGAACAATTCATTTATATGGATGATAATGGTCGCCCACATCGAGCAATCATTGTTAACAATTGTGTTGAAGAAGTAGGAATCGATAGAACGGACTGGCCAGACATTTTCCCGGACGGCAATCCTATCAAACATGCCTGGAATGCATTAGGAAAACGCACTGCCTCACGAAATTTTGCACCTCGTTCAAAAATTGTTTGATAATTTGGTTCACTCCACGCCAGCACGATGTCGAGCCATATTCGTCGTCCTAGGAGATTATACGCCTTATTAATTTTTATTTTTTGTAACAATTACCAAAACTATACTTCTGTTAAGTCTTTAATTTACTGTACATACTTACTCCTACACAAAAACGTTTATTTTCTCAAAATACTAATAAACGTTGAAGTGAAGCTAAACGAAAATGTCTATTTCTGCCTATACTCTTATCATTGAAACGCTATTTATTTTAATATTTACAACCCTTTTTAATAAAAATAATAAATATCCCCTAATTCTTTTGAGCAGTATATTATAAAACACATGAATTGGCTATATATGTGATCCAGCTTTGGTAGAGTATTTTCTGGCCATTTGATTCAAAACATTCACACCAAATTTTGATTGGTTGTGATATAACACTCTCTGGGGGTTTCTTCTTAGTGTCATTATCAGATTGTTACAGTTGGATGAAATATACTTAGAAGTATGACGTTTTTATTTTTTTTTTGGCCTGATAAACTGTGTCAGCCTCAGTGTCATTTCATCATATTTCGTAACTATAGTGGAATGTAATTCTGATTTTTGGTTCTTGATACAAATTGACACTTTCTTCCTTGCTCGATTCATTGTTCTTACTATTGCAGTATCTTTTGCTGCCAGAGTTTGCGCCAACTTCGAGCTGGTAGAAAGTTATCAGTAATGATATTTCTTCTCATATTTAGAAAAGGTTCCATAGTTTTAGGACAACATACTCCGAAAGTGGTTGGCTGTTGGGACGTGTATCATATTTTCCTAAATAAGGAAATCTATTCAGTAGATATTTCGAATTGGAGTCGGCAGCCAGCTAAAATTTGTCAGGCTTATTGGCCATATATGTATTGGGTAAATTTACATGTAATTTTAGTCGGGAATAGTTGTTCGTCTATCGCAATGTTTGCTCCTGGAATGTAACAAGCTTTAAAATTGGTAATAAATCTCTCCCATATTTCGGATGCCAAAGAAAATTTGTCATTAGTTAAACGTTGCTTTCTTAGAAATTTCATGATTTCAGAAAATCGGTTACGTGACTTAATATCAGGAAAAATTGAGGTCTAATGTTCGTGCTCCATACGCACCGCGGCCCAATAATATTCCAATAAACACATAAAGTTCTTGAAGAGACAACGAACAGTTTTTGTCATGTCCCAATTGTAGTTTGGCGTCAATTTCAATACACTTTTGTATGTGTTTGATTATTGTGTTATCTAGAAATAATCGAAATGCATTTAGTACGGAGCTATCATATACACCTTTTTGCTTAAGGAGTTGACTCAGAAGAATTTTAGATTATATTTCTTCGTATTAAACGTCCCACAGATCTGCTTTGATTCACAACTTCCCAAACAATCCCAGATTTTGAAGTTTACTGGTAAACGCATGTAGGGTTTTCGTTTTGAATACCCTGTAAGATCATTTGTAGTTTCACCAGATGTGCAGTGGTCAATAGCGATATTATCGGTACTAATATCAGATTCTCGACTTTCGTTATCAACGGGGAAATATTCATCACTTTCATCGTCTTTAGAAATGCCATTTTCATTTTCAGACTGACATTCGGATAGGTTTTCTAACTCTGCGAGATAAACTAAAACTTGCTGCTCTGTAAGACCGCTAGATGACCACATTTTCTTTGTAAGAAGTACCATAAAAATTTATTAAAGTATGATTTTCGAATGAATGTGCACCTGAGAACTAATCTGAAATTCCACCGTTGCGCAAATAAACTGTTCCAATAAATTAGAAGAACACTAAGAATAATAGTTATAATGCCCTATATAGTTATGGAAGCGACGAATTCTTACAAGCTGGTTATATTATCGTTTATTTATCATAAAATTTTTCGACCCTATCATTCTGATCATCCTAAAATAAGATCATGCATGTGAAGCAGCTAGGGAAAAATCATTTTTATCAATAAAATAACTACAAATTTCCAAAAAAATTAGTGTGCGTTTGTCAATTATATGTCATTATATGTCATTAGGTACTAAAAGCGTATCATGAGGCACCTATATAAAGTTAAAGTTGTATGAGCCGTAACATTAATCGCAGAAGGATACAGCTTACGTATAATGTAAGCCCTTCTGTGATGTGCTGGATTTGGAATCGGTACTTGGAGACAGGAAGAATTGAAGAGCAACGGGAAATCAAGTTTGTATGGAAACCGTACGAAACAGGTTGCAAGAACATAGTCTTAGATCGACGACACCAGTCCGAAAGCCACGACTGAATTTGGCTTATAAAAGAAACCGATTGGCGTTTGCTCAGAACCAAGTAGATTGGTAGACGGAGCTGTGGTCTTCAGTGCTTTTCAGCGATAAGTTAAGATTTCGGTTGACACGTTGTGAAGGACGTCTTCGAATTTGAGCACGTACAGGTGAACGCTATTTTGAAGGACTGGTTCAGGAAGTGGACAGATTTGGAAGAGGATCTGACATGGTGTGGGCTGGAATCTCATTTCATACCCATACAGATTGGTACGTCTTAATTTCCCTTTTTAATATCGTTTAATAGACTTCATTATTTATTGACGAGTTCCGGTATCTTATATTAGATACGTACGTCTGAATACTTGTTCTGCTATCTGTGTGTAGAATTTCAATATTGCATCCCCGCTTCTAACGTTTCACACGCGGGTGAGATTCGAAATTAGCAGACAGACCTTGGTAGTGTAAAGTCGTTTAAAAATTACGAGTGTACATTTTCTTAATAGAAGTTAATTCACAAATCTTTAGTAAACCTTTAGTAAATTAATTGTTAATAAACGGATCATGTCAAATGGTGAATTCTAATTTGCCGTTTGCGTAAATTGCCGTTTGCGACTGACGTAGGTTTGGGGAGAATTTAGCCCAACCTTGGTTTTTGTGAGGCGTTCCATATTCGTTTTTGTAAACGCAAAAAATAGCTTCCTGTTGAAGATTCCACGTTATGGTCGTCTAATTCCCCGAACAGCGATCTACCTGAGGACTTATTCACCATCTTCGACGGACAGGGACAAGATAACAAGTAATTCGAATTATTAGAGTTTTCTTTGTGTAAATTAAATTTCGTCTTATAATTTTTTATAGATATTGCTTTCATACTTTTGAATTAGAATTTAAATCATATTTTGACTATCGCTATTTCGGTTTATAAAATTATTGTCTCTTATTATTTCAACTTTAATTAATGTAATTAACTTAAGTAGATATTTTCCATTTACAATTAACAGTATTTTTAACTTCAACTTTTGAGATATTATGTTTACCGTACTGCTTTCACCTTTTTGCGATATCTAGTTTTTAATTTTGTATTAGAGTTATATATATATATATATATATAAATATATATATATATATAATATCTTCGTGACCTTGGTATGATAAGGTAAACTTAATAAGTCGGCGATTAAAGGTCTGTCATTACTTCAAAGTATATATATTTAAAATAACTCTACATGTTTCGGCAATGATGCCTTTGTCAAGAGAATACAAAATATAAATGACAGAATATAAATGTCAAATAACCATAGCAAGAAGAGAGAAATGAATGGTGACTCCTTTAAGCAATGGGTAAATGATCAGCTTATACCAAATCTTGAGGTACCATCACTTATAATAATAGATAATGCTCCTTATCATAGCGCTAGTCAAAATAAACAACCAAATACCTCCTCAAAAAAACAGAAATTATGGAATGGTTGAGAAAAAAAGATAGAAGCTATTCACCTGCAATGACTAAGAATGAATTAATTCAATTAGTAAAATATCATAAAGAAGAGAAGATATTTATTATAGGTGAAATAATGTGAAAGTAGACATGAAGTCTTAATATTACCTCTGTACCATTGTGACTTGAACGCAATTGAATTGGACTAAGGTAAAAAACTATTATAATCCAAATATTGGAAGAAATGGTTATTTAGATGAAAAAGTTAAAGAAATGTGGAATGAAGCTTTGCAACAGTGTGATGAAATTACTTGGTATAATTGTGCTAGGCATACGGAAAATTTAATTAAAAAATGGCATGAGCGAGAGCAATTTCTTGATTGGGCAGAGATTGCTCCAATAATAATGTAAATGACTCAAGTTTTGAGTCAGAATCAAAAACTGACTAGTTTTCATTCATTTTTGTAATATATACTCCATTCACATTAAAAATAACATATTGCAAATAATACAAGTAATATTTTTGAGGTTTTATTTTGATGAAACAGGGAAGTTTACTTCTATAAAAATTCACTAAATATTAATAAGCAGGTAAGTATCCTATTTGGACAAAATATTTTTGTATTTATATTTTATAGAAGTTTAATATGGTTACATTAATACTGCCATAAAAACCATCAATGTGTATCATTTGCATGCACATAATATAAAGCAGCGAAGAAATTACTGCCACTGGTTCAACGAAACATTACAAGATAAAGATCTCGTGGCAATGTTTTATTTGAATGAAGGTTGTTTTTTTTTTCTTATTGGTGGTGTAGTTTTTTTTTTTTTATTGGTAGTGCAAAATTATCAAATGTAGTTATAAGAAAATCCTCATGTGTTTGTTAAATATTATCTTCATCTAATAAAGGATAATATGGATTTGGATTGTATTATTATACCATTATTTTCTTAAGAAACAATAAAATATTAAATGTAGACTATATAAATGTTTCTTTTATGTATAATTTTATAAATGTAATTTGACAACATATATTTACAACTTTCAAAAGGTTTTAATTCTTTTTCAGAGAGTTACGAACATAACTTTTACATTCTTTTCCAATATATTTAAATTTATTTAAAATATAAACAATATATAAGTTAAGTAGAAATCTAAATTATTCATCAAATTAATACATTCTCAATCTTCTTAACCCAGATATAGTGCAAGAAAATGATTTCGGTAGGTATGTCATTCTTAATAATGCAAACATTTTTAACACTAAAGATCTTTTCAATGCCTATGCATTTCACTATTGATATCTGACTTGAAATATTTCTTTTTAAATAAATTTTTGATCGAATATTTTCCTGAGTTTATAATTATAAATAACATTTAAAATAATTTGTTCAAATATTAAAGTAATAATTTCGGCATAGTTTTCTTGGATAGAATATATTTATACCGAACTAGAAAAGAAACAATACTTTTGAACTATTAATGTTCCCACCATATAGTTAATCTATGGTTCCCACTTTACTCATTATAATTTTGACATATAGGTTATGTATGCGTTTTCTTTGGTTATATTGCAAGTAACATACTAAAATTTTGACAATATTGAAACATGACGTTTATATTTTATGATGACAAACGGTTGCTTCCGCGATTGAATACTGACTTCATTTGACTCTGCAGTACTGATTTGAATCATATGCTTCGAATTTGACCTTGAACTGAAAACTTACACTTTATGAACTATATATATATATATATATATATATATATAAATTTTTCATTTGTACTGACAACTTGTACAGTTGACGTCGCGACTTGTTGCGTCTACAATCTAGGGCAAAAGTGATTTGCCGAATTTTAGAATTTAATGCAACAAATTATAGCGACAATCGCATGTAAAATGAGATTTAATAATTATTAATTCTCATACACATGAAGTTCATATATATATATATATATATATATATATATATATACATAACATTAATATACAGTCGGTATAATTCTACAGGGTGAAAATTACAATTGATTAATATTTCTTTATTTTATTTTTGTCAATGCTTAAATATAATACATTCATTTACTTAATTTTATTATAATCATTTATTTTTCTTTGATCGTGAATATACAAATTATTTGTTCATAATTTTTTTTCTTTTCCCTAGCACTCCCCGTAGCAATTTCCTTTTCAGGTATCCTGGGCAGCAATCTTTGGAATTAGTACGTAGGTATTTTGTAAATCCAGATATAAAGCGTGAATTTGAGTAGTTTCTATGTGCATGTGTCGAAGATCGCGCAATCTCTTTTCTCAGTTTTCAGTCTGAGCTTCCGTAAGCAAAACAGAGTGGCGCTACCCTCTAACTTTTATTTTAGTCACCCACACACGTCTCCACAGATTAAGGGCATATATAATAAATAGAAGCTCCCATACTTTGTGCGATACAACTACTGATCTCGACAATCTTCAAACGCCTTCGCTGCGCCAGCATCGCGAGTAGGTAGCAAGATCTTGTTCACATACCTGGACGAATGAATGCTGCCCGATATATTGAAGACACATTTACGAATCACGTGATACCTGCTAGAGCTCTTATAGGCCTTAGATTTCTGTTCCAGCATGATAATGCAAGACCACATGTAGCAGACAATTCCTGGAAGAACATAAATTTCCAGTCATAGATTGGCCACCTCTTAGCCTAGATCTAAATCCGATCGAGCATTTGTGGAATGAGCTGGATGGGAATCTCAGGAGTCGAACTGTGGCTCCCGAAACTCTTTAATAGGTTCTGTTGGCATAGCCCAAGAGGACATCCAGATGATGATTGAAAGTATGCCACGAAGATGTCGAGCAGTCACTCAATGTCCCCGTTATTAGATTCCCTTTAAAGCTTAATTTTCCTTAGTTACTTAAGTCTAATGAAGAAAAGGAAATATCGAAGGAAATAAAAACAGAAATATACAAAAAAGTAGTAAGACCTTCACTACTAATATATAGTAGTGAGTCTTGGACGATTACAGATAGAAACAAAAGCAGAATAACAGCACTAGAAATGAGATGCCTGAGAAAAATTGAAGGAATTACAAGGAAAGACAAAATTAGGAATGAGGCAATAATACAAAGACGGAACCTGAAACCGGTTAAGAGAGTTATCGAAGAGAGACAGCTGGGTTGGTTAGGACACTTACACTGGATGCACGAAGTTAGACCATCAAGGTAAGTGTATGAAGCCAGAGTACAGGGAAAGAATAGAATAGGAAGACCTAGACTACAATGGGAAGAACAACTACGTCAGGCAGCCGCAGAACGTGGTAACAGTGGAACTTTGCACAGAACAGAAACGCATGGTAGGGTAGAATAAATGCACTACTAACTTGAAATGTATTATTAAAATCTGACACCTAACGGTATAAGGATGTATAGTTTAAATAATAATAACTTAAATATAATTTGTTGGTTGATTGGGATTTTTTTTAGTTTATTGTATTGTTTGGCAGTGTTTGATTGTTTATTGATTTGATATGTTCAAATCGAACTCATTTTATGATAAATAAACGATAATATGACAGACTTACGACATTTCGTGGATTTCATAAAATCATGCAACACATTATAATTATTATTCTTAGTGTTTCTCTAATTTATGAAAGCAGTGTATATAGTAACCTCACGTCAACAAGTCCCAGCATGTGTCTTTGCAAGCTTTCACTTGCGTAAACATAACTAGACGCGCAAACGCGCAGCAGTCACTCAAAATCTCAGACAAGACCAGACAAGTTCAGACTAGTTACCAACAGCCAAGCAATCATACGTAGTTATACTTTATTTTTGTATTTTACTTTGTGTTAGAATTATGTTTATCCCTTATATTCGCAAATTTAATAAAAATTATATTAGCGATCAAAATGACGGCTTTGGTTGTCGTAATATCATGAAGCTGAAACTCGAAGCGTCTCAGAAAAAACACACTTTAAAGATCACGAGCGACGTTTTAGTGTTAAAAAAGTATTGATAACATATCGAGTTTGACTAACATCAGGTGTAAAATGCAATAATAAAAAGTAGTGAGTGAATAATTAAGAAAACTTTAACGAATCTAGTATCGAAATACCCAAATAAATTATTTTCAGATAATTCTGAAACGCTTCCCTATTAATAAAAGAATATTTATGTATTCTTAAAGTGATACTTATTGTTAGTTATAAACATTGATCATATTCCTAGTTCTAATTAAAAAAAAACTTTTATTAATTACCTAGACATTTGTAAAATACTAGAAATATTTCCGTTAATAGCAAGTATCCAAAACATATAAAAAGTAAGAAATAACAAAAGAATTTAATCCAAAAGTGTATTTTATGTAGTAAGTGATCGTGTAAATACCAAAAACGACATTGGAGTAACAAATAGAAATATATAAAATGAACGAAATGGACCAGCAAGCTGAAATAGCAAATGCTGTCGTAGAGAAACTTGTTTGTGCGGAAAACTCGATAAATAAAGTGAAGTTGGACGGAATAAAAAGAAGACAGACGAAACGGAAGAAAAAAGAAAAATATCTGGGGTTTCAGAATATAAGTTGAACAATTCAGAGTAACTTGAACAATGCCGACTATTTCAATTAAATATTTCGAATTACAGAGGCGCCTTTTGTACGAGCCCGTAACCCGGCTATCATTGAATTATAGTATTGGCTTTATACGAGTTAGCACTATAATTTAGTGCATTTTATGGTTTTCATAAAGCGCGTTTTACAGCTTTGTTTATCGATTCTCTTCTTTCTTTGTGCAGAAAATATTCTTATGTGCGTGACTTTTTCTTAGTAAACAAATATTTTTATTTATTGAATCTATAAATAGAAAATTCCAATTTACTACATAACCCTAGGATGCATATCTGGCACAATTTCTACTCTTACATAAGTTAAGTTACACTAAATTTACTGAAATAAAGCTACGTATAAGAGATCATAGTTTTATATATATAGATAACGTATATAACAAAAATTATTTATAGTAACAAGTGTAGAGCATATTATCACACTCTTCACTTCATATATTATTTGTGCAGTTAGCACATACCATTTTGCTTTAGCGATCTATTTTTTTAAGGACATGCTGAGCATTTTTTCTCTTGTTGGAGCTGTAGCTGAATCAGAGTTATCAATAAATTTTTTCATACATTCCACATGGCTACGGCATATGTTAAGCCTTGTACAGACTGCAGCCGCAACGTGCAGTGCAACTTGATTCAGTGATTCCGAAATTTATTACAAAATCCGTAAAATATCTTCAAAAATTCGTCACTTAGGATCGCAAACACATCTGAACTCTGTATAAGTTTTATGGCGGCTAATATTCCATTAAGTAAACTTAGCAACCCCACTTTAAAAATATTTACTGAAAAATATACTGGTCGAAATGTTCCTGATGAATCAACTTACGCAAATATTATGTTTCTAGGTGCTATACGAGAACAGTAGAACACATTAGAAGCCATCTTTTAAATCAATACATATGGATAAGCGCCGACGAAACTGTGGATATGTTAGGACGCTGTGTGGTAAATGTTGTAGCTGGTGTACTACATCCAACTATTCCCTATAACTCATATGTAATAGCAACAAGTGTTATAAATAGAGTTGATGCGGAAACAGTTGCTGAAACCATTTAGGAGAATATGCAAAAAATGCTTCATTCGAACGCCACGTACAAAGAAAAAATACTTTTATCTGTCAGTGATAGTGTTGCGTATATGTTGAAAACAGGCAGACTATTGAAGAAAACATATCCTAATATGCTGCATATTACTTGTGTAGCACATGCTCTCCACAGAATCTGTGAATATATCAGAGACACTTTTCGGGAAGTTGATAGACTTGTATCAGCTTTTAAAAAAGTTTTCAGAAAAGCACCATTGAGAGTAGCTCTTTTCAGGGAAAAATTTCCATCTCTGTCACTGCCTCCCACTCCAGTAATAACTAGATGGGGAACATGGCTGGAAGCTACTAGTTATTATGCTGAGAATTTCGATAGTCTAAAACATTTCGTAACACTGCTAAAGGAGGATGCTAGAAGTATTGGTTAGTGCAAGGAGCTCACACAAATCCCAAATTTAAAAAATCAGTTGTACTATCTTCACGAACATTTTGGAAAATTGCCAAAACTAATCACTTATTTTGAAAATCGAAATCTCAAATTAAATGACGGATTAACCACATTAGATGTGGCTGTTAATAATTTGAAAAGTATTCCAAGTGACTTCGGATGTGGCCTTCGGCAAAAGTATGAAGCAATTCTTAATAGAAATCCAGATTTAATTACATTGCAGCAATTATGTATGGAGACAATTCCACAAAATCTAACGGCTAAATATGAAGAAATAAAAGAATATTTCTAGTATGCACCTATAACCAGTTGCGATGTAGAAAGGACGTTTTCTATTTATAAGGATGTACATAATTCAAAGAAAACAAAATTGACGGAAGAAAACCTTGAGAAACTATTGCTAGTCAATATTAATACTCCTTTACTCAACTTGAACGACTAAATGAACAAATAAAAATGTTATAATTATAGAAATAAAATTAAAAACTTTAAAAATACAACTTTTCAACAAATACATATGTATTTCGTAATTTTATAGATCACCACCCGTTTGTTTTCCAATTACATATATAAATAAAATTAAAAACTTTATAAATACAACTTTTCAACAAATAAATATGTATTTTGTAATTTTATCGTTCGTTTTCCAATTATTTAAATAAAATTAAATATTTTAGAAATACAGCCTTTCGCCAGTACTGCACTGGGTGGTAAGCATGTCCGTTCTCTAATTATGATCTATGATTTCAGTGTGTAAATTGCGTATCCTGCAACTATCTTTCTGAATGTTTGTATATTTAATTATGTACTTCCTATAATTTCTTGTATTTTTTTAAATAATATTATTATTATTTTATATATATTTACTTAATAACAATAAGTAATACATTTCCAAAAAATTCAGTGAATTTATTTACTAAATATTACAACTTACAAAAGTTATTTGATTACATAATTTAGTATTCAGATATCGACTTGTTTTATTATTACAATAACCACAAAGAAATCTTAGCTGGTTGGGTTGCTAAAAAAAGTGCTAAAAATACTGCACATTAAAATATACAAAAGACCAACAACGTGACGAGGTAATTTCTACTGAAGCCAAGGCAAATCACATATTGTCCTAAGTAAGCATTCATAATTTAAGCTTCAAGTTCCTGAAGGATTAAGTTTATTTAGTAGATTTGTCTATTGTCTCTCCCTTGAATTAAATAAAAGTTTGAAATGTGGTAAATAGTTGTAGGAGAACTTATATTCAATGTTTAAAAAAATAATTTTTTTGGAAATATTTGAGCCGTTCGTTGTAATATATGCAATAAAAAGATAAAATGCTAGATAATAAAAAAAATTTATGTGTTGAACTTTACTGGTTTCTATAATAAAATAGAATATATCAATATCACCTTTTAAGCTGATAAATGCAATTTTCGGCAAAGTCTATTAACGATAAAACAAGTAAATGGATGAAAAAGTAAAATTAAAATTTAAAGCAAATAAGATATGGTTCCTACTTTAATTTAATTTGTTTATGTTTTAAATTGATTGCCAGTGTCATCTAAAGCACATAAGTTTATTTAATGACACTATCCAACTGCGACTTGGTGACAATTATGTAATACAGTCGTGAGAACAAAATAAAAACTAATTAAACAACACGTGACTAAAATATTTCTGTATAGGAAAATAATGATGTCTTCATTCCGTTTTGTATTTTATTTAGACAGCGCCGTATCATAGATATTTTCTTTACGATAGCATATACATTTTAGTGCACAGTTTCTATGCAATGAGCAATAAAAGTATTCCTTGTCTTACGTTGTAATGTTTTGGAAATAGCTTACTTGCGTACATACATACCTGTAAATATGTTACTTTATTGTATTATAAAGGTAATCTTGCTCATGTAAGTTAAACAAAAGAACATTTTTAACTAAAACGGCTTTTATTACACTGAATTGGCATTAAAATTACTGTAACTAGTATTGTCAACAGCATTTGTTCGGTACCCAAAAATTTGTTTATACGAAAAGGTATAAATTTAGCTTCTAAAATTGTAAATTGTAATCTAAACTCGAGCAATTCGATAACAATAAAATAGTAATAATAATTATAATAACAACAATAGTAATATTACTGTAGTTTCGACATGTCAAAAACATGTCATTTTCAAACGAAATTAAGAATACCTATGAGAGATATAGGAACAATTATACAGGTATATATAAGCTACAAAATAATCCTAGCCTTAAGATATAATTAAGAGGTAATTAAGTGACTATGGGGAATTTCCGAAGTAATAACTAGAGCAGACCAATTTCCGTGCGCGCCATGTGCGCCGATGTGAGGATGATTGTATTGCATCAGAACTAATAAAAAGCATTCAGTATGTGTTTGGTACTTGCTTAGACTGCATGTAAGTGTAAGCATACGTAATAAAATGTCGTCGACACATAAATCGAGAAAACGACCGTTGTCGATAGTATACGATGGCTCAAAAATTAAATGTTTAGTGTGCAATACACATCTAATGTGTTGGTCAAAAACACATTGTAAAGAACACGTAAGCAGTTCGAAGCACAATAATAACAAAATTAATCGACAACAGTTTATACATGAACTATGTGTAACTATGATTGTGTGTACACTGCCGTTTACTTTGTTAAATAATGATTCATCTGATGTTGAAAATATACAATCGAGTTTCTCCAGTTTGTCAATCCTTGGAAGATGCTTAAAACGGTAAGTGTTTTTTTAAATCCTCTGTCGTGCACACAATCACTGATTTCATACATTTTCCATTTTATTTATAGGTACATACAACGCTGCTATAATATGTACTACTCTTATTTTTCGTGTGTTTATGCATATTACTTTAATAGCAGAAAACCAAATGTATATTTAATTATTTCTGATAGAATAAATGTCTCTACTTCTATACTTATATCGGTATCAAGCTCATGTTGCGCCCCTATTCTATTACATATTCTAATATATTACCAATTACACTCCCATACCGTCGCTCATGGCGCGCACGGAAATTGGTCTGCTCTACTCATCAGTCACTACTTGTATTTGTTGATACGTTGTCAATGCTCCCGACAAATATCAGAATGCTGTTTCGAAGAAACGTGAAATGTATTTAAAACAGGACATTTTGAATTACCAGAATGGCAGTATCTAGAATTTGTTAAACTAGCTTCTCATTATTATTCTCACAAAATTTATTAAGGTAATCATTAATATATGTCAATGTAAATACCTATTTGTGTATAAATAAATATTTTTATTTGAATAATTTACTTTTATTAGAATTAAATAAAGCACTTTGTGTGTCACAAAATGTAATAACGTGATAATGAATGCATGTCAATGTAAATACCTATTTGCGTATAAATAATGACTTTTATTTGAATAATTTACTTTTACTAAAGTTAAATAAAACACTTATACGGGAGTTTCGTACACCACTTTCTAAGCAAAATTTTGGGATGTGCGGAGATTCCTATACATTTAATCCTTTTATCTGACTCCGTGCGGCGTTTCGAATCTCCCGTTTGATAATACTGTCTCATGAACAAAGGAAGATTAATATTTATAATTTTCCTGTTACTGTACGGGTTATTGCAATCGACTTCTGAGTAAACTAGAAAACATAAGTTTTAAATCTTAAACTTTTAGCAATAGTCACCTTTATCCCCTTCACATCCAGGTGCATTTTAAAAAGACACTCTGACATACCAGACAAAAAAGAATAAAAAATTGTGAATTATGATTACATGATGGCTTACATATTTAACCAGAGTTAAATTATTTTTAAAACTCAAAAACAAAATGGCGGCATGCATTTATATTTTAGGCTTATACCAGTATATCCACCATGTGGATAATAGTGCCATACCATATTATCCGCATTTGGATAATAGTGCTATACCGTAATATCCACATTTGGATATACATGTAAAATTAATTTAACGATATATGTTTTGAAAGTAAGTACTTTATTCGCATAAAAAAAATATTTTTAGCATTGATAAACTGTTAATATAATAATGTTTATTTGTGGTATTCTTGAAAGTGTTCCACACAACATAGCCCTGGCTTATCTGGACACTCGATACAAATATTCCTTGTGAGTTTTCTTTTGTTATGTCTTCGGCAAATAACGCAAATTTCTCGCAATGCCCGCTTTTTTCCATCTACCTTTGGCAAATTAACCATAACATGTTCATTTCCTTTTGAAGTCAAAGGACGATTATCCCTTGAAGAAGCATCCGTCATGTTGCGATAACCTTCACTGTATTTATGCAGAATACAATTACAACACAATTTTATGTAATCATACATTGGAATATTAAAATCGTTTTTTGCATTACAATATAAAACCTTAGAGTTTAGAAGCATCTGTAACATTAGTTGAAAGCCCACTTTTGTAAACCAAGTGTAGCTTTTTCGTAAAGAATTGTATGGTTCCAAATCTTGATCAACGGCGTCAACAGAACCCATATTCTGATTATAAAATTCAATATGGGCAGGTTTTTTAACTAACTTGCCGCCTACCATGTAACGTAATTTTTCGCAAAACCCTGCAGTATGCTTACTTGTCAACAAGTATACGTCTTTCTTGTCTTTATACCTAACTAGCAGTTGCATGTCTTTCCTCACAAAGCATGATTGGTACCTTTCCAATGGAATTCTAGTTAACTGAGCAGGAACTCCACGATTGCTTCTTATAGTTCCAGTCAAATAGGTTCCTTGAGTCAGTAGAAATTGCGAGAGCCGCACGGAAGTATACCAATTGTCCAAAATAATTTCTTGGACACTATTCAGTACGGTTTGGGCTAAATGCACGACAATTCTTTCGGTCGTCGAAAGGTTTTCGGTGCCTTGAATATGAGATACATCGAAATTGTCTTTTCCTATGTACAAACAGAAGTTCCAAGTATATCCTCGCAAATGTGGAGCGCTTGGGCACATTGCAAAAAGTTTTATGCCAAATCTACTTCTTTTTGTTTTAATAAATTGGCGAAAGTGCAATCTGCCATTGTAAAGCATCAAATGTTCATCGATAGCAGACACTGGTCCTGGGTCAACTAACGTCATGCAGTTCTCTTTGAGCATAGCCATGTAAACTCCAAGTCTGGTCATTGGAGCATTTTTTCTTGCTGCTTCGGGTGGAGAAAACCGAATGAACTTAAATATAGAAAGGTATCTGTTTCGACTCATAATAGACTTATTGAAAACTTTTGGCCCAGCGCACAAAATATTACTACTCCAGTAATCTGTAATGCGAGGGCAGTTTACTAATCCAGTAAGAAAATTAAGTGCGAGGAAAACATACATCTCCTCTTTTTCGAGAATCTTCCACTGAACGCCATAAACGGTTAATGTATTTGTATTTTGTTGAAAATACATTTCAGCTCTTCTGTTTGTCCACTTACATAATTTTGCTACGATATTTGGGCTTACAAAACATTCAAAAGAATTGACTGGATCTTTGCATTCTTCAAAATCAATGGCATTGTGAAAATCATATTCAGAAGAAAAATTTAGTAATGTTCTAGGAACTTGATAGGAATAAGGATCACTTAAAACTTCCCAATCGTCCATGGTCACGTTCTCACCAAATTCGTCATCATCGGATTCTGAATACGTTTCATCTGTGTCACTATTTATTGAATTATCACTCAATACGTACTCCGGATCATCACTACTATCTGTAGAAAAATCCTGGTCATTCATCATATTTAGGATTTTACAATACAGCAGCGTAAGTCGAAAAAACACTCAAAAATACCATAAAACACACTTTCCCGCCAAAACTCAATTTAGAGACGTATACTACCGTATACCAGCTTGGTTAACTAGGTACTAACAGTTAAAATATTCCTGCGAAATTATTTTGGGTCTTGAAAATTTTTTGGTGGGGATGGCTTGTGTGCCATACCAGTCGGATAATCTCATTACAGCCTATATACCAGTTCCCTGCTAGATAATATAAGCCCATAATAATGATATCCATATGTGGATATTATGGTACCCAGCGAGCATATTTAAAATATCCACATGTGGAGTATTGGATGTGAAGGAGTTAAACAAGGATCACTCGAAAACTAGAGTCAAACCTTAATTTATTAAATCAACAACATATTCTGGTACTTGATTAATATCAAAAGTACAATATATATCAGTGCCATCTGCGTATAAATAATAAGTACTAGAAAAATCCGTAGTTTAGAAGATTGAAGGTAATGGCACGATGTGGTTTAGCCGATACGATACGAGCCTCAGTCGAATAATTATATTATTGTATAATAAATACAATAATCTTCTTTTTTTATCGCACGTTACTAACAGGCCAAGTAAAGATTCGTAAAAGCTGTAACTTTGTGACACTTCACACAAAGATCAAATAAAACACGTATTGCTTGGTTATATCAATATATTGACATTACAATAATGTGACTGCAGTTTCGACTAACTTGGTCGTTAATGAACACATTTAAAAAACCCAGGTTATTTCTCTCAATAATTTCATCAGCTTTCGAACTTTGCCTATCAGTTGGCCAGTACTGTAGTGTAATTAGCACATAATCTGTGCATTGTTTTTAGAAATTTGGCATGAATTATTTTCTACCAAAGTTTTTAAAACTTCATTTTCTTTCAATATTTCGTGTCTATTCCGAAATTCCCTTTTAAGTGGGTTATCTCCAGTACGAAATTTCTCGAACTTACGTATGCGGTAGTCTCATCATCAAACGTTTATGTCATACGTAGGATTCGGCAGTCAGGGGTACATGACCTCAGTGCCAGGGATGAGGTGAAGGCATTATGTATCTCGATTTACTATTTTTCACACACGAATCAAAATACGTATAGAGGAATATTGCAGGGTTTATAAAATATATCACACATCCTGACTGTTCACCGTCTATAGAGATCAAATGATAGTAAATCACCAATAATAGTTCCATATGCTCATGTGTTAATAATTGTCGTCGTAACTCAATTTATACATTGAAAACGATCGTTCAACATCTACCGATGAAATAGGGACATATTTAAAGTACATAAAGTTTTTTAGTGACGGCATATTTATCCCCGGTTGGGAAAAATCTACTATCAAACAAGTTAACAATTCGGCGTACAGTACGAAATCATGGATTGTTATTTAGAACTGCTCCAAATTTTCTGCTTGCATTATCAGCGGCAGGTCCTGGTTATTGTGAAAGGAATTGACGAAGATCAAATACAATATTCATGGCGTTTGATACAAAATCTTGTGGGTTGGCCGGAGTATGCTTTAGATGACAGATGGTTGCAGGTATTCTGGAATAATGTCCATGAATATTCGATCTGAATAGTTCGATTAATAAATACTTGTCGAGCGTGTAAAATAAAAAACAACATAATTCGATTCAGTAACTGTACTATACTGCTAATGTAGTCAAAATTCATCTGATAATAGGATGTTGTGCTCCAACGCGTTATAACAGGTTCTGATGGTATTGGCACGTGTGGAAGTTTTTCACGAAATGAATTTTTAAGTGCAGGTGCCTTCACAAAAGCTATCTTTATAAAAGATATTAATTTATCTGCATTGGGGGAGCATTTTCTGACTTCGTTTGATACTCGATGAAGAGCATATGGGAAATATGTGATATGCGTCATACTACTGTATATTTGTTGTCAGAATGGACTAGCCGCCTTCATATATGCAGCCCCATCTTCCATAAATAATAACACATTTTCTTTATTTTTATATCGTTATTTTGATCTGATAGGGATTTCAAATACGAAGTTACGTTAGGTAATATAAATTCTGCATTAGTTGTTTCGATTCTTTAAGATGCAAATAGATGTCCCTCATATATTTACGCAATAGAACTCAAGTTACTAATAAAACTAAACAATAGATCAGTCCGCTACCTTCATTTAAGTCCCCCCCCCCCTGGAATGTATTCCTGATTGCTGATCCTTAGTCATAAGTTATGACTGCTTCATTACTTCAAAGCAAAAACTCATACCAAATTATAATAATAGTAATTATTATTATTATTAAATTTTCCTATAGGCCACCCCAATTCAGACAATATAAACAAATAATAAATGTAATCCATATGTGGAAAAAAATAACTACAAAGTTAATTCAATAAAATAAGAAAACTACCAAAATGCAAAAGAATAGGGAACGAAAAGAAAAAACATTAAACGAAGAAACAAATTAACGAAAAATGTCCGTAGAAAATTATTTAAACCATTAAAATTCTTGGCAGAATGCACCATGGGAGCCCTTAGCAAAATATTAGTTCTAGCCGTTGGAAGTAAAAGCGTTTCATACACTCTTGAGTTTGGACGAGGTACTCGATTCCCTTCAGCATGTAAATCAGCTAAATCAGCAGTGTCGATCTTAGAAAGAATTACATTTTTTTATAAAGTTTGAACTAATTAGGTGTCGTCTTGCTTCCAGCGAATCAACTACATGACGATCCAAGAGCAACTTATAGTCCAAACTACGATGAGAGTACCCTCCATCAACTTTATAACTTAAATACTTTAGAAACTTGCGCTATATGAATTCCATTGCATTTATACAGAAATCAAACATTTTATACCACACGACAACGTCATATTCTAACTTGCTAACAACTAGCGCATAAAGAAGTGACTTGAGTGAGCTATGTTACCGAAGTCCTTACACATATAGATAATGAAACCCAATGATCGATATGCTGACGTAGTGACTTGGAAAACATGATCAGCGAAGGTCAGATTTTCATCCAAAGTAACTTCAAGATCATTGACATGCATTTTTCGGTTGATTGTGGTGTTGTCAATAGAATAATTGGAAAGATATCTATTGGGTTTTCTGGTGAAAGATATGAAATAGCATTTGTCGATGTTTAAATTTAATTTGTTTGAAGAGCACCAATTTGTGGCACGTTCTATGTTCTTTTGAATAAACGCAGCATCTTGAGCACCACCAATTCGATGAAAAATTTTTAAATCGACCCCATAAGCCAAAGCATGACAATTAATAGAGCTAATTAAATTATTAACAAAGATGTTAAATAATAAGAGTCCAAGATTGGAACCCTGGGGAAATGCGGAAGTAGAAAGATACGTCCTAGATTTGTAGCCATTATATTATACAAAATTCCTTCTATCAGTAAGGTACGAAGCAAGGAGCATTATTTATGAGTTTTTGAAACCAAATAAACTCATTTTATCGAAGGCACGAGAAAAGTCAGTATAAGTAACATCCATCTGCTCTCCACTGTCAAGTGGAGGAAGCGAGGTTTGAAGTGGTAGACCTTTTAAACATAAAACCATATTGATTTGGCGACAGGAATGATTCAATGTTAGAGTAAATATGTTCATATAGTATAGCCTCATACAGCTTTGTAAAGATAGGTAGGATTGATACGGGCCTGTAGTTATTCACATCAGAGTTATTTCCTTATTTGTAGACAGGACATTTACTAGCGACTTTCCAGGTCACAAGAAAAACAGATGTTTGTAGAGATAAACTAAATATTCTGAAGAGGCTCAGAAAATATTGATGGACAATCACGAAGAAGGAAGCTGGGAATACTATTATGCTCGGGGTGAAAGTGTTCTTTGATTTTTTTAGTTGATTGATCATATACCACTCTCCGATTTGTATGCAAAATGGTAGAAATTTTGTATGCGAAGAATTAAGAATTCCTCGCAAACGCTGAAATTGGCGTTTGAAGGTACCATCCCTAGTCTGCTTCCAACTCCAATGATAATAAAGCTTCAAATCCAATAATTCTCCCATAGCTTGTGTAAACCACGGAGGAAAACATTGCTTACTATTAGGAAACCAAGAGTCCATCACGGAGTAGATTACATAGTAAAACACATCGACAGCCGCATCAACATAAAAAAAGGCATCAAGGAAGTACCAATTGACAGAAAGAAATTCAGAATAAAACTTTTGCAAATTTGCTTTCCTGAAATTGTAGCGCCTATTGTTATTTATTGGGAAGCTCATTGGAGTAGATAGAGAATACAACAATAAATCAACTGTGAGCGTAGGATGATGTAAATCAACTAGAACCAGTTGCACTGAATCATGTAATACATTCAGCTCATAATTCATATTAGATAGGACTAAGTCTAAAGTTCTCTTATTATCATTTGGTATGGCATTGGACTGCGTCAAATCAAGAGATTCCATAAAAGATAACAGGAGATTACACTTAGTGTCATTACGCACAGAGCGGTCTTATCTAACGAGACTATCTCAAGCATATCAAGAAACTGTTCCAAGACATCAACACCTGTATCTGGTGGAATGTAAATAACAACAAAGAATGAGGAAATATTGCGCAAGCAAACTTTGCAAACACAATTATGGTGTGTATGTCACTGATTCTCATTTTGTGTTATTCACATGCAAAGGAAAATTCTGAATAAGTAAATACTGTAATGAAATAAGTGTTAATTGCGCATCGTAACATTAACTAACTTATTCGCTTTATATATTTCTCTGTTCATTATAAATAACGCAAATATTTTACACGAGAGAAGAAACCTACATTTCAAATGTACCTACGTACGTAATATTTTTATCTGACATTTTGTAATTTTTTTTTATTCCATTTCTAGGTACTTTAAAAATTATAAGTTTTTAAACGGTCAATAAATAGAGCAAATAAGCAGTAGTTGAAGTGATTAAAAATCAATATTTGCTTAGTGTTGAAGCTATAAAAAAGCTTTTATATGCGTCAATTATCTGAAAAAATAGACTTGTTTCTGTAACAAGTAAACACAAATATTAATACACTTCTCAATTTTAATTTATGTGTAGAGTATGTATATCTGTTCTCTTTGTTTTATCTCGGTTACTTTCGTATATTTGAGATTTTCCTTTCTTGTTAATTATTCTGTATATATAAGTAATCAAATTAGAATTATATCGACATTATATCTTTAACCTGTGCTGAGTAAGTTAACAATCTGAATTTAGTTAGAGTACTGGAACGGCTAAGAAAGGTTAATCTTAAACTCAACGCAGGCAAATGCGATTTTTTACGGAAGGAAATTTTATATTTGGGACACGTCATTTCGGCGGAAGGAGTCTCACCCGACCCTTCCAACGTAAAAGCCTTAATGGAATACACGGTTCCTAAGAACGCAAAAGACGTAGAACGATTTGTCGCATTCGCCAACTATTATAGACGTTTCATTCCAAATTTTGCCAACATCGTGAATCCCTTGAACAACCTTACAAGGAAAAATGTGATTTTTACATGGTCCGATGTGGAACAAAAGGCATTCGAAAAGCTCAAGCTAGCCCTACAGACACCACCAGTTTTGCAATATCCAGATTTCGATGCGGATAACATGTTTACTCTAAAAACAGACGCATCCGGCTACTCAATTGGTGCAGTGCTATCCAACGGCAACGACAGGCCAAGCGCTTATGCCAGTCGATCCCTAAACAAAGCGGAAAGGAACTACTGCACAATTGAAAAAGAGTTATTAGCCGTGGTTTGGGCAGTGAAGCATTTCAGGCCTTACTTATATGGTCGAAAATTCAAGATCTTCACAGATCATAGGCCATTAGTATATTTATTTGGAATGACCAATCCGTCTAGCCGTCTTACGAAATTCAGATTAGTGTTAGAAGAATACGATTTTATCATCAATTACGTTAAGGGTTCAGAGAACGTAGTTGCAGACGCCTTATCACGGATAGAGATAGATTCCAACGACTTGAAGGAGGTTAGTAATGGGATTAATGACAGCATTTTTGTTACGACTAGAGCTCAGTCAAGACAGGTAGCTGCCGATCACACCATTACGAACCCAGCAGTCACAGAATCCACCGGCTCCAGGGTAGGCCACCCCGGGGTTGTGGAACTGTTGAAAAGGCCAGCGGGATCTGTCGAACTTCGAGTGATAGACAAGGCAAGCTTCAATTCCCTCCAACGTCGTAACGGAACAAGCATGCGTTCCAAGGAAGTATTCCTATACGACGAAGATGCTCTCACAATTTTTATGAAGGAGACTGTAGTTACAATGAGTCCCCAGCAGTACATGCGCTTATTGGCTACACTCCAGGAGTTCTGCGCAGGACACGACATACAGGAAATATGTATAGTCAAAGACAATTCCAGGAACAGCGACTTCCTGAGAAATTTTATTCCATGGAAGAAGAGAGAGCCAAACGATTTAAAGATAAACGTAATAGGAGGAGTGGTAAGAATTGAAGACTACGAAACACAGCAACTAATCATCAACGATTATCATATGCTACGTACAGGAGGACACGGAGGAGTAAACCGAACATTTAACCAGATCAAAAGGTTTTATTATTGGCCAAAACTAAAGCACGACATCGAATCATTCGTGAAACGATGTAGTGATTGCCAAAAACACAAGCACTCAATACCAAACAAAGAACCAATCAAGGTAACGACCACATCGTCATACGCT
Source organism: Melolontha melolontha (assembly GCA_935421215.2). NCBI lineage: Eukaryota > Metazoa > Arthropoda > Insecta > Coleoptera > Scarabaeidae > Melolontha > Melolontha melolontha. The sequence continues at coordinate 51,231,481 of OW285239.1, forward strand.
TTCCAAAAGATTTTTGTAGATCTAGTAGGTCCATTAAACCAAGACCACGAGGAGAACAAGTACATCTTGACACTCCAATGCGAACTAACAAAATTTGTGGAAGCATATCCTATTCAAAGCAAAGAAGCTGCCACAGTAGCCAGAGCCCTGGTCGAGAATTTTATATTAAGATACGCTATTCCCGAACAGATAGCTTCCGACCAAGGAACAGAGTTTATGGCTGCAGTTTTCAAGGAAACTTGCTCACTGTTAGGAATACAGCAGTTGAGATCAACTGCTTACCACCACGAAACGTTAGGCGCATTAGAGAATACACATAAGAATCTCGGAGCGTATCTACGAATCCAATTAGATAACCATAAAGACAATTGGTCGACTTGGATACCTTATTGGTGCTTTGCGTTTAATAACACAGTGCATACTGAAACCAAATATACACCGCATGAGTTAGTTTTCGGTAAACACAATCCCCTACCTTCATCAATAACGAACGCGATAGAACCGCTATTCAATTTTGAAAATTACGCCGCAGAAATGAAATACAGACTCCAGACAGCCCTGCACGATGCGAAACATAATTTGATCCTATCGAAAGTTAAGAGGCAAGAAAAGTTAAATAGGAATCGCAGGCACACACACTTTTGTGTCGGCGATCAGGTCTTAATAAAAAACGAAGCAGGGAATAAACTTGAGTCACTGTATAACGGCCCCTTTATAGTAACTAAAACAGACAAGCCGCCAAACATAACAGTTTGCATAAACGGTAAAGACACCGAAATACACAAAAACCGCCTTAAGCATTACCACGCCTAAAAGCAAATACAAATATGTCAATTAGTATTAGTGTTAGAATAAGTGTAAATATGTTAGTAGGAAATAAGAAACTTGTATACATGTAATAAATAAGCAACTATTTTTAAGATTAGTAGTATATGTCATATTTTTAGTGATCACCGTACTACAAGAATAAGAAAGGTATAGATTTTAACATAAGAAAAACAAACACCTCAGCGTTATTTTTCTTAACCCCTAGGGAGGGTGGTGTGATAACGCAATGCAATTTGTGTGTATGCAACAATCTGAACCAGGCCACAGCCTCGTTCCCGTAACGCATGTTACAAATACGTCCTCGCTCACGCGAGTTGTTTGCAAACACAAGTTGCATGTCAGGGTTGTATAACATTCCCTAAGTAGTACGAGGATGAGCTAATGATATATAACAGACATTCATAGATTCACTGGCACAGTCACGTTCACATATTCAGTCTTAAACAAGAGACAGATTCTTAACCAGAATCATGTCATCTTTTATACTCTCTTTAGATAGACAGTAATAATATTAATGATAAGTATATCATAATGTATATAAACGTTATCCAGTTTTAAGTGTTAAATATTAATTATACGATGTTACCCAAACTTCGTGAGTGTCTTACTTTACCATAAGTCGCCCTACCTGTTATCCCGTGGGCTACCCAAAGGCCCAACATCACAATTATGCCTAAGTGTAATGACAAAAAAAATAACCGGGTATAATTTCATTATTAATAAAAACAGAATATGGATCAATGTATCAAATAAAACGATTTATTGCAACGTAACGTTTCGAAACTGTATTTGTTTCTTCATCAGACCTACTAAAATATTTGACGTTTAGCCAGACAAAGTCAAATATAAAAATTTTCTTACATTGGCAATTAACAAATTCTTAAGCGATCTTATAGAATGAAAATACCAATTAGAAATCATATTTTAGTTGTATTTACATTTGACAAAAATCAAAACTATTACGAAAAGTGCAAAACATGTTATAAGAATTAAAAAAAAACAAAGTTCTAATGTCAGTGCATTTTAGACAAGTAAGAATGAAAATGCATACCTCCCAAGAAAGACTTGCGAAGTGATAAGCGATACAAATACCAGATGTGGCAATGAAATGTATATAATTAAATATGTTACAGTTTTAAATAAAATAAAATTGAATACGGGGATTGGTCACAAAATCAGACCAGAAAATATAAAACAATCAAATTAGTTTAATTTTAATGTAAATACAATTAAAATATTATTTCTAATTGGTATTTTCATTCTATAAGATAGCTTAAGAATTCGTTAATTGCTAATCTAATTACATTTTAATATATTATACTATCGGTGGTTACCGACTATAAAGAACACCCGGCTAGTTCTGCGATTATTATATAGACAGCGTTGAATATTCCTTCACGCTCTGTTTTAATAATATCTGCGAGATAGCAAGGTAGTTATGTTTTGTTGAATGTGTCTCTTCTCCAACAGGGGCGTATTGATAATCATGTAGAAATGTGAAATACGTATCTACGTCTTTGGAGAAGATACATTCAAAAATACATATGAACTTGTATTGTGTTCTTCACACCCCATTTTTAATAATATTATATATTATTAAAAATACTTTTGTATTATACAAAATTGGTAGGTTTTACCTACTCAAGTATGTTTCAAATTATGTTGTTATATTATACTATCATTTTATATTATTTATTTTAATAAAGAGGTATAATGCTATATTATTAATAGACTCTAAAAAGTAAGGATTTTCAAAGGTATTATTTAAGCACGTAATTTCACAACAAAAAGTACCCAGGTGCTCTTTTTAATGTTTAGATTGGCAATAACTTCATTAACTTCCGTGGGCATAAATTTATTTATAGGACGACACATTTGATGTAGAGCTTCAAGGATATCGTGGATTCTGTCAAAGCTGTTTATTATTAATGCAGACTGAGACCTGGCTATTTTATTACAATAGAGAGTAGCACAAACTGTCATGCTATTAAAATACAGTAACGATCTAAATTAACCTTCATCATATCGTCAGATTAGTCTTCGGCACAAATATTTTGGGAGACTTCTTTGAAAAAACTAGATTCTATAATATCATGCCACAGTCTAATACGCAGTTACCAAATTGGCTTCCGGGCATGGTAGCATCGAATAAACCCATAGAGTAGCTGGGAAGGCAATAAATGCACTTGAGGGTCAAACTTATTGCACCGCTGCATTCCTTGATGACACGGTCCTTCGATAACATATTACATGAATATCTAATTTAAAAAATCAAGACCATTTTTGCTCATACAATATAGTGGTTGTCCCTGATTTTAGTTTACAGTTGCTTTACCTCTTAAAATCGATAGACTAACATAGTTAGTTTTGCATTTAGTTATCGCCTTGTAGATCATTTGAACGTCAACTTTTTTTTAAACAGAAACCTATATTTTTTAATGCAGCATAATATTAATCGAGAAGACGCAAATAACTTTTGCTTGAATAATTTTTTCATTACTTTTGCAGTTTTGGAAATAATTATTGAGAAACTGCTATGAACACTATAGAGAAACGTTATTTGAACGGAAGGTGTTTTAAACATTATTTGCTAATAAATGACACCAATGATACAAAACATCTAACAATATTTTTTCTAAAGAAGAAAAATTTTACACGTGCTCGAATTGTGCGCTACCTGCCTGCTCACAAGCCTCCTCACGGCACAATAACGGTCTGTTACATGCAGAAGTTATCATTTCTCGGATTATTGTTTGGCAACCTTGAGGAATTTTATTCCTCAAATCATCCAAGTTGACAGAACGCCCGGAATATAATTTTCTATAGGTAGTCTCAAAGAAATCAAGAGAACAAGTCCGGAGAAAGCGCAAGCCAAGGAATAGCACCTCCGTTGCGAATCAAATCAATAGGGTAATTATATTTAAATAATCGTTGACAATACGCTCATTATGAGGTGGAGCACTATCTTGTTGCCAAAGCAATTTCAATTCAACTGCCAGAGTAAAAATAGAAACCTGAGCATTTATCGCTACGTAGGCCAAAACGTTGATAATGTTTTCTTCATTTCTAACAATTCATTCCAAACATTTACTCGTAAATATAACAAGTGTTCATTTGAAAAGCCAATCTAGCAGCATGTGATTTACTGAGAACGTTTTGAAATATGTCGTAAATTAAAATTTACTACTTAACCTACGAAGACGTATATTTTGACAGTTTCATACATACAAATAAATAACAAATACCCCATTCGCTCATGGACAAATTTTCACCTCACGAAAAAAATATATTTTCATCTCTTGTTGCAAAATATACAATTTTCTGTATTTCTACTTGATTTCTTTTCATTACCAAACGGAACTTACTTTCTGGAACTTACTCGCATATATATATAACAAGTGTTCATTTGAAAAATCCATCTAGTAGCATGTGATTTACTGAGAACATTATGAAGTATATCGTAAATTAAAATTTACTACTTAACCTACGAAGTCGTATATTTTGACAGTTTCATACATACAAATAAATAACAAATAATAGGTATTTATTAAAAACTATAGCAAATGTTGAAATTGTTGTCCTTCACGATCAATGCAATTTAAAATCCTCCGTTCAAAATTTCTGACGATATTCTGCAACATTACTGGATTGTTATTAATTTCCATGCATTTCTGTTCGATTCTCAGTAGCATATCATTCAAATTCAATATACGTGTTCGAAATATGTTATTTTTTAGATAAGACCACAAAAAGAAGTCGCAAGGTGTTAAATCGCATGAACGTGCAGGCCAGGCAATTTCAGTATTTCGACTAATTATACGCTCATGAAAAAATTCTCTTAAATAATCCAAAGATTCTGCAGTACAGTGACAAGGTGATCCGTCTTGTTGGAAATATGCATTTTGAAGTTCATCATCACGCAACTGATTGGCAAATGGTTGTAAAGTTTCTGTACGGTACCTTTGAGCAGTTTAACGTTCCCTGAAAAAATATTGGTCCAATGATTCGCCTTTGGCTTATCGCTACGCAAACACAAATTTTCTCTTGATGTAGCGATTCTTCATTAATTACATGTGGATTTTCACTACTCCAAATTCATGTATTTTGTGAATTTAGGTATCCCGTTTTATAAAACCATGCTTCATCAGTAAAGATGACTCTTTGCGAAAGTTCTCCATTAGTGTTCATATTTACAAACCAATTACAAAACTGTAGTCTACGTGGGTAATCAATTTCTAACAATTCTTGTACTGCTGTGACACGGTATGGATAAAGTTGCATATCTTTTTTTAATAACTTGTGAGTTGTACCAACAGAACGGTTTATCTGTTGACTCAAATGTCGAACAGATGTTTGTGGTTCATTTTCCATTATTTCTTCAACACGATTGACAACTTGAGGTGTACGTTTCTTAACTGCTCCGCTGCCTGATTTTCTTAAGAGACTACCAGTTTCAGAAAAAAGTTTTAAAGTTCTATCCCAAGTATTCTTAAATTGTATATAATCTATTACAAAATGTGGAAACTCAACTTGAAATTCTACCATGCAATCTTGAACTGAATAAACCCATAAACCATCAATTTTATTACCACTTCGAAAATAAGCCTGGACTAAAAAAATTTTATGTTCTAAAGTGAAAGCCATTTTAAAACTGAGAAGCAATTTATTTAAATCAGAATCGACGCACGATTATTTCATGCGCTAACTGATATTTGTGATTGACATTATCAAATGTCATTTGGATTTACGTTTACGTAACAACAAACACATATTAATATATTTGCGTCTTATTCTATCAAAATTTCAAAGTAACCTAGATTGACTTTTCAAATGAACACTTGTTACCTGGTGAGGAGTTGCAGTCTGTAAACTAAAATCAGGGACACCCGGATATGTGCTATTGAAATTTTACTGACTCATAGATTTTTCTAATTAATTAAATAGTTAAAGCTTGTACTTGCTAAGTCTAATTTTCTCTGGTGTTCCGTGAACAGCATGTTCGTGCTTACATTATACTTTTTATATACAACGAATGTGCCAACCAACAAATGCATTGTATGCTTCTCCCAACACCATTGTAATAAACTGAAGACATAATATAATTTATGGCGAAAGTAAATTAATAATTCGAAATCCACTCACATACCATTTACTTTTAAAAAGGAGCGATTCTACCTGCACATATGTACAATGTCATATTACCTATGAGGAACGATGTAAAATATCTAGGATCCACCGTGCAGCCATTTAAATTGGTGAAAGCATATTTGGCACAATAAAGCTTCGCTGGAAATGATTTATGAAAAGATTGGTACATTAATCGAAAGTCTAAACTAAGTGTAGAAATTCGATTAATAATCAATAGGTGTGTACATTGAAACCTATTAGGTGTTGTCGAGGTCGAATCTGGGGTAACGCCAGTAATTCAAATATATTGAAAATTCAACCAGTTTCCAGTTCAAGGTTTTTCGCCAAATTTGTAATTCTCGATGGTATGTAACAACCTACGTTATCAATCACGGTCCATAAGTACCATTTGTTAAAGATACGATATCAACCTTGAACCAAAATTACTTTGTTAGACTTAAAATGTACCCGAATCAGCTAACTAGTAATCTCGATTCATTATATCTACCTACGTTAGCAAATACCTAAGTTCAGTAAACTTATACAATTACTTAATATTATATGAAATTAGAAAAATCTATTACCATAATATACATAGAATTTTGTTGTATATTTCGTTAAAAAAATTAAAAATACGAAACGTCTGCGTACGAGGGCGGCTTTACTTAATCGCTCGATTGCCTAGAGTAGGCCGTGAAATAAAATAAATACGCATCACATTTTGGCAACATATGCCTTGCCAGATTACTATTAGTGTTTCATAAATTTGTGAGACAGCGTGTTTCGTAGGCCATTTTAGTTAAATTTTAGCCTGCTAAAATGAATCATTTTGAACATCGTGCAAGGATCTCTTAAAGAAAGGCATGTCCTTTTCCGAAATCCTTGATGGGTTACGATTTCACTATCCTATCGGACATGCGAGACTTGCTTCGCAGAGGGAATACGAGTTTGCGAGAGTCTTCGATCACTACCGTTGAGAACCTCGGCTTGACTAGTTGTATTTTTTGTTTACCGCTGCGTTCTTATTTATATCGAGTAAATTTACACCGAAATTGATTTATTTGATGGCATGCAATGTTTGTTGAACCTCAATTTATATGACTGGATTAGCGTTACTCTTTATGCCGCAGGTTAATTGTGTTCTCGAACATCTGTTGGTGTGTCTCTCCTACTAATTTTCTTTGTGACATTTTTATGTCCAAAACTACGTGTTTCGGCATTCCTAATACATAAAATACCATCTGTAGAGTTCTTAATTCTGGTTCCTGCTATCGGCTTCTATAGTTATTTGTGATAAGATTTGCCGTTCAAGTTTAAAATCAAAGGAACTTGAGAATCAATTGTAGGAGTGAATTAATACACTTCTTCGATCACTACCGTTGAGAACCTCGGCTTGACTAGTTGTATTTTTTGTTTACCGCTGCGTTCTTATTTGTATCGAGTAAATTTACACCGAAATTTATTTATTTGATGGCATGCAATGTTTGTTGAACCTCAATTTATATGACTGGATTAGCGTTACTGTTTATGCCGCAGGTTAATTGTGTTCTCGAACATCTGTTGGTGTGTCTCTCCTACTACTTTTCTTTGTGACATTGTTATGTCCAAAACTACGTGTTTCGGCATTCCTAATACATAAAATACCATCTGTAGAGTTCTTGATTCTGGTTCCTGCTATCGGCTTCTATAGTTATTTGTGATAAGTTTTATGGAGGACCAAGTGTGAAGCGAAAACGACTCCTTTTGATGTACTTTATCTTCTAACATTATCTATAACTCCAAAGGTAGTGCTATACTAATTACGCTGTTTCGACTGATTCATTATTTCTCAAAAATATTATTTAGCCCGAGGGATGAATGCCGAACGAGGGCAATATAATTGCCATAACGCCAGTGCTTCATACAAGATTTTATTTTTCACGAAAAATAAATTTCTTAAGCGGAAAATTCGAATTACATTGAAGAAGTCCTGAGATTTCTGCCAATCTCATGTCATGTCGTTGACAGTCGTTATGCAATTGGTGACACTTTGATGTTTTGAAGTTGTCAATGTTTAGATACTCTTAATTTTATTAAAGAATGCTAAAGTTTTTTTTTATTCTTTAGACCTTGTTAAGAACTAAATTTATTAGTTCTGTAAAATGTATATCCTTTCTTCTCGACCCTTATTTATACTCACGCAACATTAAAATCTGTAAATAAATTAACAGGCGTTATGGGCCATAATGCCCGGTTATTACACCCATAGGCGTTATGACTAGAGTGGACCAATCCGGAGCGATATTGGTAAATATTTCATATAAAAGCCGAAAAACTCCAATAACTTATCAATTTATATATATATATATATATATACATATATATATATATATATATTATATATATATATATATATGTATATATACATTGATATATATATATATATATATATATATATATATATATATATATATATTTAGTGTTTATAAGAATTTTATTTATTTTATTGGCCGTGTCTTAATATTAAAAATAATAGACTTTTTATTGGTTTAGCGACCTTTTATTGAATTTTGATGTTTTGTAGTTCTCGTGTGCGTTTCTTGTCCAAGGTGTTTCTTTATTTTAACGTAACTCCATTCTTCTTGTTCTATTACCATATTTTCAACCATGGTTTCCAATATTTAGTGTTTATAAGAATTTTATTTATTTATTTATAAATAAATAAATATCATACCAACGTCACGAAAATATTATATATATATATATATATATATATATGAAAAAAAACCACATCCGTCCAGAAACGTGCATATATCGATATTTCACTGTCGTTACATGTGAGAGGAGATTTGAATAATTGCTATTTCTCACTCCAATTAAATTCAATATATATATATATATATATATATATATATATATATATATATATATTAATTGATAAATTATTGGAGTTTTTCGGCTTTTATATGAAATATTTACCAATATCGCTCCGGATTGGTCCACTCTAGTTATGACTGTTTATGGTAACCGTATCCAAGGTGAAATGAATAAATAATACTTAAATGAAAAATAAATAATACAATAACCCCAATATTACATAATCAAGTCGTAAACGACAGCATGAAAGAAAACTCAGCGCCGCCCATTGACTAATGTCAACATAAGAACCGCCAAAGCAACCCGCGGCATCCCTATAACTAGTGTAAGACTTAAGAAGTGATTTCTATTGGGCGATCACAGCAGTAGCAGACGGCAACTGTATTAACTTATCTATACTACCTATAATGATTAATGATCATTGGTCAGGATACATAACGAAAGCAAGTTGAAATATACATGAGTGAGAAAAATTTCATCAATAGTTACAGGCCGATTAGTAAAGTAAGTTCCGTTTCCTTATTTAAGAATTAGAATGTTGTGTATATTTATGTATTTCATATTTTTATACATTACTCATGAAAAGCATGTGACTAATCTATAGACATAAATGTATTTTGCAATTCCTGGAAGTCCATAATTAGAATTGTAAAAACCCCAATTATATTTCATTGAATAAACATATTAATTCCTATGCTATTAAACTCTTAGTGATAATTATAAAAGAAATATAGATAGTTATGTATTAAAAAAAGATATCTCTTCATATGATTAAAAAACTGGTTTTAAACAGCACTTTTAATAATTAACGATGAAGAAAATAGCTATTAAAAAATAAAAGAATTTTTACTCCTAGTTAATTGATTTTTATCTCCCAAATATCTGATACATTAATGTTTTGATGTGTTGCTTGTTCTTCGTGCATCATTCTAATTATTTGAGACAAAACATGAAATTAATAGAGGGGAAACTGTAATAATCTATCCATACACACAGGAATTTAATATGCAAACATGTTTGTTTATGCTAATATTTAATTGACGTTGTTGCCGAAAACTATGAGATCGTCAAGATATATGAAACATTGTTCGTAATTAAGTCCTGACATTGCTATTGTCATGGCTCTAGAAAAAGCGCTACTACTTGTTTTTAGTCCCATTGGAAGTCGACACATTTGGTATTGATCTTTGCCGGTAGTAAATGCTGTGTAGGGACGGCTTTTGGGCTCTAATTCTATCTGGTGATAGCCTTGTGCTAAATCTAAATGAGAAAAATAGACTGCGCCTGAAAGCGAGTCTAAGATCTCGTTGATTGATGGCAATGGGAATTTGTCATCGACTATCTGCTTATTTAACAAGCGGTAGTCGATCACTATCCTCCACTTCCGGTTTCCGTCCTTATCCTTTTTCTTGGGAACTAATAATAGTGGGGATGACCACGGTGACTTAGCCTTTTCTATAATGCCATCGGACAAAAGTTTCTCTACTTGTCTGTCGATCTCATGTTTTTGCGAATGTGGCAATCGATAGGGTTTAGAATATATCGGATTTATCTGCGGGTTAACCTGTATGTCTCCCCTGTATATGTTCGTGTGCGTAAGCTTATCTGAATCAAGGAAAAACACGTCGCAATACTTAGCGATAATTTTTTGCATCGTAATGTTTTCTTCTTTGTTTAGATGTGAGGTGTTTATTGTTTGTAAAACTTTGTCGACGCGTTCGACTGATTTAGTGTCGTTACACCTGAAACTGCAGACGTTGTATTTATCAAGGTCTGTTACCGTAGGAGCGAAGTTCTTCAATGTCGCGTCGCTATCTCTTGTATTCAATATTCTTACGGGCACTAAACCATGTGATGTTGGGGTTACAACAGAGCCTGCTATAAATATACCTGGGGCAGCTTCCTTCTGGGAAACTACACAATCGCTACACGTACTTACTTTAAAATATTTGATTATTTCGCAACGAGGCGGAATATTAACAACCGTGTCCTCGTCGGAATGCATTGGTAATGTAATTTGCTGACCTTCAATTGAAAACGTAATATTATATTTCTCGTAGTCTATAACGGTGTTGTATTTGGCAAGTATGTCGGAACCGATGATACCTATAAATTTGTTATTGTTTACATTTTCTAGCACTGCAAATTTGTGCCTGACCTTGGCCTCGCCTAGGTTTAGCGTAATGAAAGCGGATCCGTTTGTTTGTGTTTTGCCGTTGATGCCGACTATGTTTACCTTCTGTGTTTTATCAACAATTATGTTTGTATAAATAGAATTTAAAAATATAACACTTATCGAAGCACCTGTGTCAACTAGAAATAGATTGTCTTTATTATTGAAATATGAATTAATATATGTTAGACCGTCGAGGTTAAAAAAATGTTGACTGGAATCTGTTTTTAGTTGACGACTCTTCGAAAAAATTGATTATCGTTATTATTGTCGCGCTGGGTCGCGTTTGATGATACAGCGAATACTCTGTCGCGGCTATCGCGTTTGTCGCGCCTTACAAATTTCTTTTTATAATTTTGATTGTAATTGCCATGTGTATTGTCGTGTTGAAAATTTCTTCGTCTATTATCGTTGTTAGTTTGTCTATATCTTCGGTACCGATTGTCTTTGGCTTGTGCATGATTAAACGTAGTTTTTGAATTGTTATACGTAGCTTTTCTTGAGAAATGATAAATTGCATTGCTTGCGGGGTTGACTATCTGTTCGTTTGCAGCCTCCTGAATCGCGTCGCTTAATGTGCTAGGGTTGCGAGCTTTTATTAATAATTTTATGTTGGTGTCGCGGAGTCCATTTGCGAATGTATTAACTGCAATTTGTTCATTTGCAGAACGGAATTTATCTACTAACGTGTCGTCATCGCCTGCTTGCGTGATTGATAATTGGGCGAGCAGATCTTCTACCGTCTCGCCGTATTCGTTTATCGTTTTCGCGCCTTGTTTCGCATTGTATAATTGTGACGTTAATGCTGCGACCGATTTTTTCGTAATGAAATAGCGTTTTAAGTCTGTAATTAAAGCGGCATTGCTGGGGTATGTTTTGAGTAACCTTAATTTTGCTTTAGGGGATAACCGTGTTTTTAGAACGTATTTGGTTAAACTTTCCTTTCCCGCGTTATCTAACAAAGCGTCATATAATTCGATCGAATCTATAAGTTGCAGAGTTACTTCTTCTTTACCGTTCATTACAGGTAATAAACTTGAGGCAGTCCGTAAATCGAAATTCTCAGCCATGTTGCCAATTGTTACATTTAAATTACTTAATCTGTTATTTAAAATTTCAGTAGCCTCATCTAACGTCGCGGTAATGTCTTTAATACAATTCTTAGTTGCCTCCCGGGTACTTAAACTATGTGCTACTTTATTAAAATTGTCCCTTATTTCATACAATCTAAGGTTAAAATTGTCTATTAGCGCTTGTTTGCGCTTAATTACGTTAATATCACTCTTATTACTAGCATTGTCTTTCCTTAAATTACTAAAAAATACCTTTACTTCTTCGTATATTTGTGTGAATTGGTCGGGGGCGGACATGGGTGTTAGACTAGACCTTCTCCTGGCTTCGGTGGAACTCCAGTTGAACCTGAGCGGATAGGGCCTTCGTCATCCTCTTGTTCACGTGCCGGTATACACCGTAGCAGCAGCAGGACGTTAATATTACCATAACTCCCACGAATGCCACTACGCCGAGGATGTCGATGGTGTCTACGTTGTTTTTTATGTTGGCGTCATTGCCAGCGATGATTACCTCTTCCTTCGTCGCGTAATTGCCCATTTCGTGATCTTGACCTGCTACACTGTAGGTTTTTCCTTCCTTGGTCCGTTCCGGCTTCCTACATGTTCCCTGCAGTCTTAATTGACTGGCAGAATGGTCCTGAGCCGTAGGTAGGCAGAATCGCCATGTGATGTTGGGCCTTTGGGTAGCCCACGGGATAACAGGTAGGGCGACTTATGGTAAAGTAAGACACTCACGAAGTTTGGGTAACATCGTATAATTAATATTTAACACTTAAAACTGGATAACGTTTATATACATTATGATATACTTATCATTAATATTATTACTGTCTATCTAAAGAGAGTATAAAAGATGACATGATTCTGGTTAAGAATCTGTCTCTTGTTTAAGACTGAATATGTGAACGTGACTGTGCCAGTGAATCTATGAATGTCTGTTATATATCATTAGCTCATCCTCGTACTACTTAGGGAATGTTATACAACCCTGACATGCAACTTGTGTTTGCAAACAACTCGCGTGAGCGAGGACGTATTTGTAACATGCGTTACGGGAACGAGGCTGTGGCCTGGTTCAGATTGTTGCATACACACAAATTGCATTGCGTTATCACATAATGCATTGACTGACTTATTTTCATTTCCAATTACACATAGGTATAAATGAATGGTGGCGTCGGCAACCAGTTATACACCAAAATCTACGTACAAACAATAGATTAATTCCTAAATAGATTGCCATGGAGGGAAAATAAAATTTTTTTAATGTCACATATTTCTCAATTTTTATTCATTACAAAAATTTTAATTAAGTATATTTTATTGAAAAATAGATAATTTATTTAAATCGTGGATACGCAGCAAAGACGAAAAAGTTTCAATGGTAATTTGGTATCAGAAGAATAACAGTTTAAGGACGGTCAGAGACATCCTTTCCGTTTATTATCCTAACAGGCCTATGTCTTGTGCAAAGACAATTCTAAATATTTACAATAGATTCAAAGAAGATGGCTGTCTTGTAAATTCACAAAAAAAAGTAATAAAATCAATCATGTGTTAACAGAAGACATGAAGTTGAATATCTTGTGTTATGTAGAAGAACGGTCTGTAGGATCGCTTTTAGATGTAGCCAGGCATTTTGGAGTATCGTACAGTTCCGTGTACAGAACTCTGAAGGAATTTAAATATAAGCCATATAAGGTATCAAACCATCAGGAGCTTTTCGAGGAAGATAAAGTAAAACGAACTGATTTTTGTGAAAAAATGTTTAATATGTTAAATGAAAACGAAATAATTTTAAATAAAATAATTTTTACTGATAAAGCTACATTTACCATAAATAGTGAAGCCAACTCTCAGAATTTCCGGTTTGTATCCTACATTTATTCATTGTAAAATACTAAATTCCCTTTCCATTAATCCATTAGGTCTCGTACAAATCCTCATGGCCAAAACCTAACCAGAACACAGTAGCCTGAGCGATAGACTTATTGGCCCATTTTTTATTGACGGTAGCCTCACTGCAGAAAAATATTTAAATCTCTTACGAAACCACATCATTCCAACAATTGAGATATTAAATGTTGATCAGCTTTGGTTCCAAATGGATGGGGCTCCGGCACATTCTACTCACGCCGTCAGGGATTTTTTAAGTAACACATTTCAAAGACGGTGGATTTGCAGGTTTGGCCCCATACCATGGTCCCCAAGTTCAGCTCATTTATCTCCAAATGATTTCTCTTTTTGGGGTTACCTAAAAAGCAAAATTTATAATTACTTGCAAATTCATAACTTGCATGAATTGAAAGAACGTATACTTACTGCATGTGATGGAATAAATCCAGAATTTATTTGGTATACCCTGCGTTGCTTTCAAAATCGCCTTGCTTATTGCCTTGAAAGACAAGGACATTTCGAAAATTTGCTGTAAACGCTTTTGTGATGTTATTTTATTTATCTTAATTAATCGTTAGAATAAATTAATTTTTTCATTCAAATTGAGATTTTATTTCTTTTCTAAAAACATAACCTAATTCTTTGTGGCTTTATTTTCTTTGGTATTACCCACTGCTTCCAATATAAGTATTGTTGCCAAACTAGATTCTAGAATATTTTCGCGATAAATTTTAAGTTTTGAAGAGTTTCATGTACATTCTGTACGGCAATCTAAATAATTTTCCTTTGATTGCTTAACATTCATATCTTCAATAGTTAGAAAGCATAATAAGATTAAACTCATTGAGTTATATCTTTAGCTAATAGCAAAAGGTTGGGTATAATTTTAATAAAGTAAATACTTAGTTTACTTATTAATATTTTTAAAATTTTTATTTAGGTACAATATTAACATTTTTCGGTTTTAGTCTTGCACACCTTTGTTCTGTTTTTAAACGAGCTGTACTATACACTCTCACTTTCTGCTGAACTCGCTGGAATACAGAAGTGTTTCCTAGCACATTGTTTTAAGGGTTTCAGCTCCATTCCTGTTACCTAAAGAAAATCCAAATAAAAATTTTATTTATCCTTTTTTCTTCAAACTTACCTTCCAAAATAAAAGAGGATCTACATCCTGATTTGAATTTGGCCTTTCGAGGAATTGCCTTTTAGTTATTATTACATCAGCTATAATTGATTTTATTTTCTCTTATTCTTTCTTGAAAAAATCCAAATAATGAAAGTGACTTTTTATGTGAACTAATGTCTGTTTCGATTAGAGGCAATTGTTCTTTATTTTCAGGATCTACTTTTTTCATAATATTAAACATTCCTTGATCTAGAAAAGAAGTAACCCCGGTAGCATTTTCAGTACTACGAAAACTTTCTCTTTACAAACAGTTCCTACTCTAGTAACTGATCCTTCTTCATATGAAAATAGCCTTGCTTTAACAGATTCCAAGAGTTTGTTGCATAGTATCTTCCCTTCTTCAATCTTTAATTCCAGTAGTGATGATGTCAAATAATTGTATATTCCAAATGTTATTGTGATTATTAGTAACATATTTATTACCTATAAGAATTTCCCATTACTACTTTTTAAGATAAATTACTCCATTTTATAAAACGCCTTATTCTTAAGATACCGCGACGTGCTATTTGTTTTTTATCGTGTTACTGAAATGGCCCCAATGTGTGCGTTACGTTTGGTAATTCATTAGAAGTAAAGTGAGGACGTTCTACAATTTCATTATGTTGTAAAATCTATTTGTACTTTTTTGTTATATTTTCTACATTTTTGATACACTAATTTTACTCTCTTAGATATAGGTATTTCAACCTTAAAGAAATACTACCCATCTTCTTTGAATCTGTTAAGAATATTTGAAATTGTCTTCGCACAAGTTATACGCCTGCTGGGATAATTAACCCTTTTAATTTATGTATTTTTCAATAAAATGTATTTAATTTAAGATTTAAGTATGAATGAAAAACAGAAATTTTTGACAGTTTGAAAATATTGCCGGTGTATAACTGGTTGTCTATTATGTGTCACCATACATTTATGCCTATGTGTAATTGGAAATGAAAGAAATTCAGTCAATGCATTATTCCTATGTGTAATGACAAAAGAAAAACCTGGTATATATATATATATATATATATATACATATACATGGTTACGATAAAGTAAAGCACAAAATTCATAAAACGTACAATGTTTATTTTTTAAAAAAATGCAAAAACACGTCAAACAGTTTATTTTATTCCGCGTCTTTTAACATAAGTCAAAAAAATAAAACGTCAAATTTGTCAAAATTATGACGTCATCAATATTTTTTTTAAATAAGAAGCTTGTTTTTTTTTTACTTTATTTGATAAAGCTTGTTTTTCTGCATTATAAAGAAATAGTTGAAGTAGGGGTCACATAAGAAAAAACAGAGAATTAATAAAAAACAAAATAAACTTTATTATAGTAATAACATTTAAATTAACTAAACAGTCCATTAAACCAAAACGATTTCTTACAGGAATTGTTCAAACTGTGTCCCGTTCACTATCTGACATAGGCCAAGACGATGGTAGACCTGATTTACAGAGTCTTCGATCATCTGCGGAGTTATACGAGTCATTTCATGTCTAATTCGTTCCATTAAGTCATTTAAATTGTCTGGTCGGTTAACGTAGACCCGACTTTTTAAATGTCCCCACAGAAAGAAATCAAGGGGGGTGAGATCAGGTGACCTAGGTGGCCACTCCATTGGTCCACGTCTTCCAA